>VXAA01002463.1:1442444-1559338 GCA_013399115.1 Anseranas semipalmata
TCGCGCGCGGCCGCGGGGCCGCCCGCCGGTGCCGCTGCAGCAGGTGAGAGGCGCCCGGCAGTCGGGCTCGTGTGCTGGGGTGAGAACAGGAGAGGCACGGAACCCACGTCTGCGGCCAGAGTTTAAGCCGCCGTCTGTACTTGCAGGGCCCGGCGAGGGAGCGATAAGGCGCTCTCGGAAGGCTGCGGTTGAGTCACCTTTAGTTTAGTTATCGCGAACTGCTCTTCCCTGGGGCAGGCTGGTGCGAGCGTACGCGCCGGCTCCTACCGCGGCAGGGCGATACCCGGGGCTCTCCCGAGCACGTCCCGCTTCTCTTACCGTAAGCGCCCGGGACCGCCGGGGTTGCGGCGCTCCGCAGCCCGGAGGGAGCTGCGCGGGAGTCGCGGCCTGGAGCTCGCCTGGCCGGGACAAAAGCTCCGAGCGATCTCCAGAAAGCCTGGACAGAAGCAGCAGTGATCGGACTGGTAACTACGGGGACAGCGCTGTCCTCTCGGGCGGAGAATGAAAAGCTGGTTTTGTGTGAGAGCTCGTGTGCGGCCGGCCGGCCCTCCGGGGGGAGCGGGACAGCCCCGACCCTGCGGCGTTTACCCGGGGAGCTCTGGAGGTGCCCAGCCTCGGGCTGCGGCTGCGGCTGCCCGCGCGTTCGCTCCACGGCGGTGTTTGAGCTTACGATTTATAGCAAGGGATCCCGTGGAAATCTGCTGAATATTCTTTAACTATGAAAAAATAATGGTGCACTTGAGATAACGAGATACTTCACTGAGGAGAGAGAAAGGAAATACTCTTTTTTTTTTATTTTCTCAGAGAGGCGCTCCTATAAAAGCACTTCTTTCTGTCCAAATTTGCAATTTAGATAAGTTGGTTGTTAGTTCAAAATAATAAAGCGCATACTTGCTGCTGAAAAAAATTTGGAATATTTCATTTGCAGTTAGTGTAGGTTTTTTTTTTTTTTTTTTTACTAAAATCGTGGGAACAGAGCAGCAGGCAAAATAACAAATGACTTCCTATATTAGAAGAGGAACAAAAGCTTGTATTTTGAAGCATTAGCTGAAAAATGCTTAGATTTGACTGTAACCTTGGTAAACTCCTTTATTTCTGCCAGCTAAATGGGGATAGAATGTTTATTGCAAGTTAAGGCTTCAGGATTACTGAGCTGACTAGTAGGGCACGTAAGTTTCTGAGATAATTTTATAGTATAGGTCAAATGATGAGGTCTGTACTTGTTTGTTATCGAGCCCGCTTTAATGATCACTTCTATCTATCTATCTATCTATCTATCTATATTATAGATATGAAGGCCTTTTATGTATGAAAACTCAGGAAGAGAAGTGTGATGTTTATCTGTTTCTCTCATCTCAAAACAGAGCAATTTCAAAGATAACTTATCCCGGCCTGTGTGGTTTCTGTTGCCTGAGAATACTAGTTATAAAGCACATTTAAAATATAGTCAGATTACAGTGCAAGGATGTCTGGGGGAAATCATGTGAGTGTATGTACGTGTATACAAGGAGAGAGAAGGAGAGGATGACTCTTCAAGACCCTTTGGAAGCACTGACCTGTCTGTAATCCTGTGGGGAGTTTTTGATGTTTGACAGACTCGTGTTTTCTGATAGTAGCCTTTTGAACTATTGTGTATGCTTTCTCAATCTATTTCTCCTTATCGTAACAGGCTGTAGGTTCTTGAACCTGAATATTCTTCTCAAAGTTCTGTGACCTGTTTGCTATAGCAGCTACTGCAGAAGTTTATCTTGTTTAAAACACAAACAAAACAAAGCAAACAACAACAACAAAACCCACATAAATACAGGCTGTAGCCATTTTGGGAGCAGAAATCATCTCTCTTTTATTATATGAATGAAGAAGACTGCATTGCTTCTCGGGAAATAACACAAAATCTGCCTTCAGTTTATGGCAGCTTTAGTTTTGACTTTATTTCTTCCCATAATATATTGACTTTTGTGGCTTTTCAGTCATGCTTTTTGTGTTTCCCTAAGTTATTCTCTTACTACACAAAAAATAAATCTGAGGAAATTGATCTGTTCCCCCCCCCAAACTTGGCTTTCTTCACCACTGAAGTTGATTACTTTCTTTATTTCCCTTGTGGGTATGCATAGTGCATGTAAATGTATCAAGTAACTCAGCATCAAGAGAAGAGTTTTATATCCCACTCCTCATAATTTACTGTTACTGTTTTGGAGGGAGGGAGGGAAGATGGAAGAAAGTTGTGAGTAAATTTACTGTGTCAAAAGTAAGTAGGGTTTTCATAAAAGTTGACTCCATCCCATAAAGACCTGAGAACATAAGGCAGTTCTTTAATTGGATGTATTAAACCATTTTCAAGTCCTCTTAGCTTCATAGTATATGATAAAGCAGTGGTAAGACAGCAAAATGTTGTACCACTGGTGATATAATAACAACAGGTGTAAATTTCAGTGAGTCGAAGCCCAGGGGATTCTTCCTGTTAGATTAGTAAGACTTTGAGAGAAGTGTGAATCTTTTAATGTCCAAAACTGGTTTAGTTAAAATTCAGAGTTCTGAGATAGTTTGAGAGTCTGATTCAGAGCTCTGAAATTGCTTTTTGGTTTCCTTTTATGAGACTTCCATTAGCATGATCATATACAGCCTTGGTCTGTTTGTTACTCCATTCACGAATCTCTGATGCCAAAGTGGAGATTACTTTTCCTTCATTTACCCTCCTCCAATGTGTTGAAACAACGAAGTAGCAACCATTGGCACTAATTTTGCTGTGTTGTGGGATGGAAGTGCTGTTTATTCATTTACCTGTGTCAGGTTGAATGAAGCTTCAGAATGCTTCAGACTGTGAACTGCATCAGAAAGTTTATGTGAAGACTGAGCCAGAAAGTTTGTATTTGCATCCCAAAGCTAAGTGGACATGAACAGAAGGATTTTTGTATATTATTTTGAGGGAAACGAAGTTTTTTTTTGTTTCATTGTTCATAAGTTCTTCTCGGTTTTGAGCAATGATGTGAAGAGGCACACGCCCCATTGGATTAGAGCTTGGTTCATGTTTGGTCTTGCCCACCAGATGTGTATTTTATTCTATGTCCAGTGTCATATGGTTTCCTAAAGGCCATGCTGATTTTAAAGATGACTTAGTTTGTATTCCCTCACCCCCATTCACAACAAAAAGGCAGGACATATGACAAGTTACCTGGAAACCCTTCACACCCTCCAGTTCTCTGAATTCAGAGTCTGACTTCCGCCAATTCTATTCCCTTATCCTTTCCTTAATTACAGACAGAGGAAAGAGAAATCTCATTCTCTATAAAAATACAGAATCATATAGCATTTGTAGTAGTATAAGGGCATTAATTGATTTTGTTTGTATCTAGTTAGAGGAAACTTGTATTACTTCTGAAGTGCTCCATTCTGTTAGATGCTGCATTTTGACAAATAGGAATGTGGACATTTAAGTTACTTTTGGCCTATCCTTCTGCTATAATTTCTGCCATTTCCATTGTTGACTGCACGATGGCAGATGTTTAAAGTGCACTGTCTCTTAGGGAGTAAAACTTCCAGGGGTTCTATCTCGAGTAAAGTCAAACATTCTTTGAATCATATGCTAAACTATTTGAGACATTCCAGAGCCTTCAGCTGAGGAGGCTTCCTCCTTGCAGTGTTTACATTCAACACAAGAAAAATGTATGGACAGTTGGCAAGACTTTTGTTACTGAGCTAATTGTTGTAATTCTTAGTTTACATTTATGAAGAATATGTAGTATAAGAGCAGATAGGCAAGCAGATAAATTTATGGGTAGAAGTTAGCAGACCTGTTTTTTTTGTTTGTTTGTTTTTGGTTTTTTTTTTTTGAGGGGAGGATTGCTTGAAATATCATCAAAGCTTCTGTGCACACATAATTGTGGCTAAGTGTCTTACAAGTTCTTGAATGTAGGTATTTCTTAGGTTTGGAACTCTAATGTGATTCCTCAAAACAAAACTCAGATGTGAATTGGAGGATTGAATGTTGAATATGTGAATCGTAGGATGTTATCGAGGGAGCGAGTTACTGATAAGGTCCAATGATTAGGGCATAACTGAGGGGGTTTGGTTCGGTTTTCTTTAAGAAGGGTTTCTTAGGAGGGGAGATTAAAGGAAAATGATGTACTTCAGAGGGTCATCATTTATTTGGTGAAAATTCTCAGATTGGATTAGAAGCCTATTGGATTGCTATAATTAGTCTGGTTGGGTTGGAGAAGGAATCCTTAGCTTTCTTTATGGATCCTCAAACACGAGGTGATTGAGAGTATACTGTCATTGTAAGCCTATCACAGACTCACCTGGTATCAACTATTAAACGGAAGCTTCCATTGTTTATACTTATACTGCTCGTTTTTGCTATCCATTTGCATGAAATACCATGTTTAATTTCAGCATAGTGATGATCTTGCAGGAAAGCCTAAGGAAAATCCTTCTGACTGGATAACCTACACTTAAATAGTCAGAATTCAGAGTTTTGGAGGTGTTTTTTATAAACCAATAAGAAAATATGATTATTAAGTACAGAATCTTAGCAGCCCCAAAATAGGAGAATATACGTTTGTGCAACATGAACAAGCTAGCCTCCCAATTTTTAGGCCCTTTATAAATGATGTTTGCTTCCTTACTACATTAAACACACAAAGGTTGAGTTTTCAAATGATTTTGTAACTTCTAAGAAGCTTAATTTTTTCCCCCATATTGATTGAGGTCAATTTTATTATTCGTCTCTAATCATAAATCTGAATTTACTGGAAACGAGCTCTGTCAGTTTGCTCTAGCTAGGATATTGTAGCTTAGTGGTAAACATTTGCATTTTAGAGCTTCCCATCTCTGGACCGGTTGTTTTGCTTAGAACAATTGCAATGCAAGCCTGGCTTTACAACACTTGTTTTGTTTTGAAAATACTTATGTGATATTTTTAATACTAACCAGCAGAAACTGTGTCGTCAAGGCACTTGATAAATGGAGAGGTGACTTAGTATTTCACATCAAGGTCCCATATGATAATTTAAGAAAGATTTTTTATTTTATTTTTTTGTGAGTGCGTGGTTTGGTTTCTCTAGGGTTTTGAATTGTATTTGGATCTATGTAACTAACAATCTCACTTCTTTTTAACTTCTCAACTCTTTTCAACAAGAAGCCTGACCAAAGTTAAACAGGTTCTCTCTCTGGCCAGAGATGCTATTTCCAGAGGCTTTTTTACTGGAGTATATAGCAGCTGTGCTGGGAGCCTTGGCAAATTGAAGATTAAAAAATCATAATCTAAGTGTTGTTTACCATGACTGAATATTTATTGCAGGACCTTCAATAAGGGAGAAGTGGGAAGGGGTTTGTGGTGAAAGTCTGGAAACCTTACCCAGCCTGTGAATTTCGCTGCAGTGCAGCTGACAGGAAATAGCAGAATTCTTTCATAAATTTGAGATCAGCTTTAGTGTTACTGTAAAACTAAGGCTGTTTTGATAACATCTGAACAGAAGTAACTGCAGTTTCAGTGCAGTAACACTGTCATAGTACCTGTGAAGCTGAGGCTGGAGAAGGGAGCAGGAGAACTATAGAGCCAGGTATGTTTTTGTTGCAACACCTGTGCATTTCCCAAAACCAGAGGAATTTTTGTGTAGCTGTAAGCAGCTGACTGCCAGGCTGCTGGGCCTTTGAGGTACTACTCTTATTTTCTGACATGAAACTAGACTAAAGTCAGAACAGATTCTCTGTCTATAACTTCTATTTCTAAAGAGCTTTCCTGACTTCTGATTTCTTATCACTCTGTGCTGCTCTTGTGGTTTTTCCAGTTTTCATAGGAGACACCTGACTGACTGCCACCTGGGTCAAATAATGTGGGACCTTACATTGTTTGTTCCATAGAGTGGCTTTTGTAGGCTAATGTACCTGGTTAGGGGAAGGCAGCTTGTGTTCTGTCATATAACACTGAAGTGCCTGAACTGTTTGTCTCACAAGGTTTTTTGCTCATGATAATAGGAAAACCTGTATTGTACGGCAGGTTATAACTGATGGAACAAGAGACTGACAGCTATGCAAATCCCTTATGTCAACAATGATTTGAGCCAGCAGGCTGTGCATGCTGCAGAAGAGAATTCCAGTAATCTGCTCCTGCCCTCGTCTCTCGGGCAGAGCCCTTTAGTTTTCAGCCTGTTAGAAATATGTGACCAGTTCTCTGCTAGATTTATTACTTGAGCAAGACTCTTCAGAAATTTTTTCACTCACAGTGTGCCAGCCACTGGCTTTAGAAATGTACTCTTCCAAACCAAGCTGTAGAGTGTCCCTTATTTTTTGTCAAAATGCTCTTAAAACTTTGCTTTTTTGTTAATGATTCTATCTTGATGTCTGGCTCCAGAGGATGTGAAGGAGCAAAAAAGAGGAACTTCGTACATAAAAATGGAGAATAGCTCGGGGCCTGGTGTTGCATGTGTGCTCAGATCAGTTATTTTTTATTGTGAGTTTTCACAGGTATGAAAGTTAAGATACACGTGTTTGACACATGCAGTTGAGAGCAATGTGAGTTGATCACAGTACAGGCTACATCTGGAAGTAGCTGACTGCCATAAAGCAAAGCCGAAGTTCAGTTCTAAGTGCTTTTGTTAATTGTGATATTTAATTTCCATTAAAATTGGGGATTGATTGATGTGCTATGATTTTTTTTTTTTCTCCAGAACCAAGAATGATAGCTGCAGGGAAATTTTCAAGTCTTCCCAGAAATGTCCCGGTGAACCATCAGTTCTCATTAGCTTCTTCCATGGACCTTTTGACCACCAAACCTTCACTAGCTGAGCATCGCTCAGACTCCTTTCAAGACATCTCTATCCATGGCACTCTCCCCAGGAAGAAGAAGGGGACAGTTCCCGTTAGGTCTTGTGATATGTTTAGCCACATGGGAACGTTACCATACACCAGAACACACCGGCAGCAGCCACCTTTTGTACAGGATGTCATAGAAGAGCATCCTCTACCAAATGGGAAGAGCAACAAACTCCATGCCAGGTACTTGTAAAACCTTAATTTACATTTGCATGTTGCATAGGAATTATTAGATATTTTTCTAGACCTCTAAATGTCTAGTTATAGGTGCAGGTGTTTATTATAACTTTGTGTGCTAATGGAAGTTGATTTCCTCTCTAGTACTGGGTTTAGTTCTTGATGGGAGGAGACAAACAGAAAAAACAATGTGAAACACAAGCAGTATTTGGGGTAGAGTGGGAATCTGATGCATAGATTTCAGGAATTCTGAGAATTTCTTCTTTTTTGATTTACTAAACATCTCTGGCTTCAACATAATTTCCTTTTTGCAGTAAGATCAGTCAGTATATGGGCTGTTAAATACTAATGCCTGTTTAAAATGTCCTTCTATGCCACTGTGTCTGTCGGACTTAGTGATTTGGATTTTTAGTCTTTCTTTTGACATCTGTAGAGCTTTTAAACAGTAATTTTCAAGGACTAGGTCTTGCCTCTGAATGTTTAAAAGATACAGCATTGCATATACTATTCCCATGGAGGAAACTTTTTAAATAAAGAGTCAGAAATCACTGAATTGCTTTAAAATGGCCCTTTGCATTGTTCTAACAGAGCAGTTTTAACCAGAAAATCAAACTGTTCAAACTTGTTTTGGATTTGGATTCAGTGCTTACATGGATGGTGTGCAGAGAAGAAGGAGAAAATGGTGCTCTAGCTGCCCCCTACCTAGAGCTACATGTGACCTGTTGTTCTTGAAGACTCTAGAACCCAAAGTACACTGAGCTAATGGCAAACTATCCCTGTAGTAATCCTTGCCTAACTTCTGGTTATAATACCCATGACTCTTGAGAAAGAATTCTAGTTTCATAGCTAGCTTTTGTTTTGGGAATCAATCATCACAACCGATTTTCATTGCTTACAAAAAAATGTAATTAATTTTGCAAATAGTCTTGTTTGTTCTGATATTTAGGTCTATAAAATGGGATGATTTTTTTCTAGCTAACACAAGTATAATTCAATGTAATACGGTGGATCTTTTAAAGGCACAAAGATGAGCGTCAAGTTGTTTGGGTGACAGAGTTAAAGGTTGAGGAAGAGGTAACCAAACAACAGCTTCTGGAAAAGCATGCAGTTTGCTTCTTTCATTTACGAGATTTGTTCTCAAACCTTGGTAAAGGAAGGACAGTTCTAATTATGTGGGGTTGTGTGTGTAGAGTGGTTTTTGTTTGTATGCTTTTTGCTGATGGCATACAGGATCAAACTTTCTTCTCACTTAAAAATAAACTTTTCTTCTCTATATCCCATCCACTTTTGGAAAGAAAAAAGGACCTCAACATGTTTAGTATTCTGCTGTCAATGACCTCTGAGACATACCTGCTTACATGAGCTGACTTCTTCACATAATTTGCTTCCTTGGTTTGCATACTTCTAGAGAACCCAAGCAGCTGGGGTTGCTACCATAAAAAGAATATGGTGGTATACATCAAAGTTTTATCTTATGTCTTCCTTCTCAAGAGCAGTTACTAAACACGATTTGCAAGAGATGTTTGTCTCTTGAGAGACCAAAACCTCCATATTAAATATATTTGTACTTGTAAGTGGTAACTTTCCTTGTCACCCGAAGAACACCTCTGCACAAGCTATAAGAGTAAGAACAGAATGCTTGAGAGGAAAAAGGTCAAGAAGTTCTGCCTAATCAGAATGAAAACACAATGCTTTGGAAATAATAAGACATTCAAAAGATATTGTCTCTCCAGACTATTCATAGAATTTGCATCTTTTGAGTCATAACAGCAAGTGCTGTTTCTGTGTTTGATCTTCCAGTGGCTTTGCTAAAACACACAATGCTATGTTAACAACTTCTGACTTTTGTTTTAATTTTAACAACAGTTCTTTATACAGTCTGCTCCATAACCTGACATCCCAGTTGTATTGGAGCAGGAGATACTGCCAACTTGATAGCAAATATTTCACTTCTTGAGTCTTCTTGGGATGACTCTGTACGTTTCATTAGTATGTTTAAAAGAAAATTGAGAAAGCAAGTCTGATTTTCCTGGGGTAAGCTGTACATGCTAATGTATTTATTCTAACGCTTACACTCAAATTGAAATTAGTTGGGACTAATAGTATAGGGAAGTCCACATTATCTTATCTGTGTTTTATCAAAACAGCTCTGTAATATTTTGATTCCAGCGTAGGGACATGTGTATAATGTTACAAGGATATTCTCGTTAGGAGTAAATCAGTCTTTCATTGCTTTAATAGTGTTTAGAAAAATTAGAAGTGTGAACATATGTATTAGTCAAACTTCTTCACGATGCATTGTTCAACTCTAGTGCTGTATTTGACATCAATAGATCAGAACTAACAGTCATTAGGATTACACTGTGCATGTGCATATGGATCTGGTTATACTGAACTGTGACTCAGGCATGTCATAGCTTTAAGCTTGATAACTTCTATTTTAAAAAGCATAATTATGATAACATTTTCAATAGTTCAGAATGAGTAAGTTAACCTTTAATATATAAATAAACAATTTTGCGGGACAAAAAGTAGGTCAAAGCAAGGAGAATAGGAGAAAGATAATGAATTGTGTCATTACCTGATGGAACTCTTATGATTTCCAGAAACTTCTCTCCTTACAACTACCTACTTGCATTACTTTGCAGCCAAGATGAAGTATATGTATAGTCATTTATTTGTAGGATTATATTCTGTCAGGATTTCTATATTTTTATGACCAGAAAAAGTATGTCTTTGTGGAATTTTTAGACTTCTGGATTAACATAGAAAAATATAATTCTGATGTACAAAAGCATTCTTACAATGTTGCTGTAGCTAATTCATGCAAATGTTTTAGGAAAAAAAAACAAACCACACAGGAGGTGAAGATGCAAATACCTGATAGTCACTTCTGAAAACTTGGAAATATTTTGTCAGCTTTCGATAAAGTAAGACTGTGTACTCCTCTGTTTGGTTTGAGAACACACACCTGTGCTAGTTTGTTGAAGAGGAAGAAAAGCTTTCTTGAGAAAGCCTATATCTGATTTTTAGAGTCTCTTGGAAATTATTAAATGGCCAAAGTTAGAAGCAACTGAGCTCTTGAAAGCTCTTCTCTTTTAAGAGAGAACTCTTGTTTTAGCTTGTAAAGCTGCTTGTGTGTAATATTCTTTGTTATCTGATGTTGACAATTAATGCTAAATAAAGCACAACTGGAATTTCCCTTTGACATCTGATCCATGGGTCATCCTTGTTTAATTAGTTTGACTTTGTTTTATGATGCCTTTATTTAAAGAAAAATTGTTCAAATGCATATCTGTTGGTAGATCTAAAAATATATATTTTTGAATCTGCTGGGTGTGGGAAGTGTGAGGGGCAGGTTGGGGTTAGCTTCATTCTTTCACTGAAGAAATGGGCAAACCAGCTCTAACACCTTCCAGTGCTGGCTGAACCCTGTTGCAAAAGATCAAAATGTTGCAAACCACCTGTAAACTAAGATGTGTTTATAGACTAGCCCGGAGCGTCTACGTACATGCACTAAGAATACACTTTGTAGTTCTCAAAGTACGATAGGTGTATCCAGCTTTACATTTAGCCAGACTTCAGTCTCTTTTAATTTGAGTACAGGTCAGCAGACTTTTTTGCTGCTGTTGTTTTTCTGTGTCAGCTCTTTTTCCCCGTAATTTCAGATAAAGTGCTATCATCTAGCATTGGACTTTCCATTGGCTGCAGTTGAGAGTTATTCCAGAGTAGATTAGTTTATCTGGTCGTTTAGGATGTTCTGTACTCTTTAACATTTCTGATCTTCAAGGCTCTGAAGATTTAGCTGGGTGAGATTTGCATGCTTCTCTCAAATATGTGATAGCATCTTAAATAACTGTCCAGGAAAAAATAAAAATACGTTCAATTTTAAACTGACTAGTACCACTGACATCAGTAGGACAACTTTATCAGCAGAAAGCTAAGCTAATTAACTGTGCTCTGCAGAGCTATGTCCTTGGAGGGTAGTACATCTGGAAGTTAGCAAGGTGTTGGTATTGAGTTATAAACCATTAATGGCTGGATTCTGGGTTCCTGAAACTTTTCCTTTCCTCTTAATGATGTTACCACAATAGATGAGACCTGCTGAAGTCCTTGAATTGACAGTTGATTTATAGGGGAAAAGAGCTGGCAAGGCAGTACTTAGTGAGGAGCACACTATTCAAGTATTTGTTTCTTGTCGGAATTTGCAGCTTGTTTTGTTTCTTCAGAGGCTGCAAATTCTGTTTTTCTTTGGGTTCAGAACATGGTGGGTTAAGCATTTAGAGGATAGAGTTGTTCTAACTAGTGATTTTGAAAATGCTATTTGTTGGATAATTTTAATTTTGAATATGTGTTACTTTTTAGTAGGTCTACTGTGTATGTACTTACAGCGCATGGTTATGTACACTTTGAAAATTAAGATAAAAATAAATTTTTATAAAGTAAAATAGGTATTTTACATTTTTTTTTTTTGTATGGAGAAGAATAGGTAAATAATACTGTTTGTTGTGTTTATAAGTTTCAGTGTAGTTCTTCAGGTATGAAAATGTTTGCCTTTTTTTTGATCAGAAAGATCAATACCTTTGGTTCCCTTTGAATTGTAGTGTAAGGTGGGAAGGACATTTTATAAAAGCACAGAATTTTTGAAGTAGGAATGATTATGGTTTTGGTGTAATGGCTGAAATTTCCTCTTAGTATGAGTTTTGTTTCTCAAAAAACCTGTACCAGACTGTGAGTTTGTGGTTGTGTTTTTTCATAGAAGTAAGGCAAGTATGGTGAATTTAGGGCTACTGAATATGTCTTTGACTTCTCCCATGTGCAAACAAATGCTTTTTCAAAAGGAAGGATTTGTTAGAAGTTGCCAAGGCTTCATGCTTTTCCCATTGTTTTTCTTGATCTGTCCCATTCACATGTACACCTGCAAATCTCACCTGTGCTTTCTCAGAGATGGAGCTTAGCCATGCACTAAAGCTGATAGACATTTGTGGTAGAAGCAATGCTCCGTCATATAAGCAGCAACAATGAGGACAGGACTGCTTATATTTAGAATCAAATACTCTTAGCCCTTTAACTTCTGGGGCTCATTTCTGGTATGGCTCATCTGCCTTCCCTTTCCACCCCCTCTGTCCGTTGTTGGGGACAGATTCTTCTGTTGTGAAGTTCTACTATCCCTTTGCTCCTGCCAGCATCTGTTGCTTTTGCTTGCTTGACATAGACCTGCAGAACCAAAACTTCACTTTCTGCTTTTTATGGGGTCTTTGGAAACCTGGCTAAAGGTGACAGTTATCTAAAACCTGCCCATGTGGCAACCCTGGGGCAGGGAGAGGTGTGGAATTGGACAGAATGTCTCAAAAGAGAGATCCTCTCTCCGGTATTGGAGTTTAATTAAATCCCAGTCAGTCAGCTTCTGAGCAGATGAATTGAAGTGCCATATGGGATCGGCACGAGGGTGTGTGTGTGTGTGTGTGTGTGTGTGTGCGTGTGTGTTTTTCTGAAAATTAATTGTGGGATCAGGACCTTACTTTTAATGAATATCTTGCCAGGTAAACTTAGGCCCAAATTCCTCAAAGCCTCAATCAAAATGAGAATATCTGCTTTTTAAAAACCATCCTGAAAACTATTGCTTCAGGCTGTTTCTTCTTCGGGTAGAGCACACTGTGTGTAGTTACTTGACTTTCTCCTTCCATCACCCCCAGAGTTTCTGTCCTAGAACCAATGTTTCCTGGTCTCTTCTTTAGAGAGTCTGTGGAGCCCTGTGTACCCAGTACTGTGTTGCTTCTTCTAATGATACTTTCTGTTTCACCATCCCTCATCTTGCTTCCTGTTCATATGTGACCATTTATTTTTCTTTCCACTCCTTTTATGCTGTGAATAAAGCTCTACTTTCCATGACTACTCCAGGGCATAACAACAGTATGTTGGTACCTACTGTTAAGAACCATAAGTCCTGCAGATAAATGTGAAATGATGATTTTCTTTTCAGTCCCCTTTTCAGGTATAAATTGCATAGCAGAAAAGCAGCTATGATTTAATTTTTTTTTCCCCACCTGTGTTTAGGTGCTTATGTCCAGTATACACTGTTTTTTAATCAGGGCAGCAATCATTTTAGAGGCATTCTTTTCAAAAACACGATAAATGAGAAGAGCACATGTCAATATTGCACTAGGGCAGCTGTGCTTATATTTATAATTATGATGGACTGTTTCTGTGTCAACTAACTGTATGTCTGCTGTCATGCACCCATCACTCTGTCACACACTGGCTGAAACTACAATTTGTAGCTGTACTTCTACTTTCCAGCAAGAAGCGTTTGTTAGCAAAAGTTATACTGCATTGCAATTTTCCCCATGTTGCAGTCTAGTAAGTATTTTTATGATAGGTTGTGAGATACCTGCTGGCCTCTGAAAGTATTGTAGAAGCCACAGTTCGTTTGTTATGTGGTGATAAGGTTGCATGTTCTTGGAGTTTTGTGCTGAGTTTGTTACAACTCACCAATGCAAACGTGTCAACAACAATCTATTTTGATAATAGGAGGTGGGGAGGGGAGATGAGCAATCAACTGTAATATAGGGTTATAAATCGCTGATCTGTTAGTGAGGAGGAAATCATTGAAATTGAGTAGAATATACCCAGTGGAGTTAAATGTCCAGTAGGGGAGTATCTTGTATATTCCTAATGCTCACTCGCAACATCCAATATAGAGAGGTGTCTGATGCAGTGAGCTTCTTCTTAAACTGGGGTAAGGGAATAGACAGGGAGGAGAGCTCTTCCTCCCACCATCTTCCTATTCAGTACTAAACCAAAGGATTAACTTTCCTATGTTTTGGTTCAAATACACATTCCTGAAAGACGCATCAGCCAGGTGACAACCATGCTTTGTGAATAATTTTTTTACTTGGATTTACATGAATTTCAGATGAATCGGTAGAATCTGTGATACTACTGAGCGTGCATCAATTTTTTTGTGAGATTAAGTGATTTAAAATTCTTAAAAAATTCTGAATAACTGGATTCTGAACAACTACAGCAACTAAAGCACTGACTGTAAAGAGTTGCCAGCTGAGGGTATAAATCAAGAGATTACAGCACGTATACAGGGAAGTGTGTAGAAGCCGTGAGTGTTTTGGATAAGCCATATTCCTGCTGCCCAACCCACTGCTTCCATAACATTGTGACAGTCCTGGAAAAAAAGAATATTTAAGAACGGCTTTGAAGAACAAAGCTTTGGCTCTGGGACTCCTAAGTGTTAAGGAAAATAAAAGAATGGAAGAGCCTAGTTTGGACATTTGATCAGGTTGTAGGCACTGGTACTGCATGTGGTACAGAAGTAGAGATTGACTTGGAAAATGTAATAAAAACAGCAGTAGATTTTCTGCTGTGATAGGTAAAATGGAGCAAGTGGAGGGATGCAGGAGATGGAAGTGGTGAAAGTAAATGGCTGTAACAACATTTGCTCTGCAGGGGCATTCTGAACAAATGTGAATGAGTGAAGATTTTATTTAATTCCAGAGAAAAGGATATTTTATCTTTTCCTGAGTTTTAATTACTGAAGAGTCCCTGCTCTTCTGGTGTGAACTGCAGGTCATTATGCAGTTAGTCATAGAAGTTTGCACTTGTTTCCACTGGTGTTGGAATGAGTCATGTCCATGGTGTTGTGCAGCTGTAGACAGGAGGGTGGAATGGCTTTAGGAATGTGGTAGGAGTGTGTGTGTGAAGCAGGAGTTGCTCAAGGATAAAATCACTGGGTCTTTTACTCTAGTTTACAGTACAAATAACATCAGTCTGTAGTATGTATACTTAAACACAGTATGTCTAGCATGTTCAAACTTGCACCTTCATACTTAAGTATTTGTGTATTTCTTAAATCTACATAGATGGAAAGATTTCAGAGACAAATTGAAGAAGGCATTTGATCCCATTTGGTCTCTGTAGCAGTTCTGTCCATCTAAGCAGCTGTGCAACAGCTTGGTACATTTTTCAGTTTCTCAGGCTCCCTTTAAGCCTATATTGTCTTCAGTCTGATTTGTCAGGCATCAGCATTGGCACTGTTGAGAAGATTGTTCTTCTCAACATCACTTTTTCAATGTAGTAGAAAGGAGATGCTTTTGAAAATGTCCCCAGCAAAGGTTACTTTAAAATGAAGAAACATGCTTTCATATATCAAGTATTGGCAATGTGTCTTAATGTTTTTCCCCACAAGTACATTTATAAAAGTGTGGAATAGCACAGAGCTGCTTCAGGGCCTTTACAGTTTTCATAACTGTAAGAATATCTATATGGTAGTTGAATGATGGTGAGGATTTGGGCATCTCTGATAATACTGTTGTGTCTATGCTTAAATTTTGTTAAAGTTATCACAATTACTTTATAAGTGTGGCTGTGAGGATGGCGAACGCCTGGAGAAAGCAGATGCTTAATATGGCTTAGTCTGTCCAGGTCTGTGTGTTACAGGGTTCTTACAACAACAATGAGGACAGGAGGTCACGTACAATTGTTGTAGAAGGATGGAGGTTTTCTTAGAATCAACAGCTAAATATCAAAGGATATCTGCTTAAAGATTCTTTATTGAAGCAGTGCTAGAGAACTATTGAACAAACCTCAGTCTTCAGAAAAAGAAAGGCTGAATGTTTCCGAGTTACTGAAATTCTGGCTGTTCTGCAGCCACTGAACTGAATAATTTGTGTTGGGATTGGACTCTAGGATTCTGCTTTTTCAGCTGTAGTATTGATTGTAAATACATCATAATTTTATCAAATATATTTTTAAGTGAGTAGTTACTCAGACTTGAATGTTTTCCTTAGCAGATTTTCATGTTTGGTTGCTCATTGTCTTTGAATCAATGCATGTTTTGAAGTTGGCAGTATGGCAGTATTTAGTTTGTCATACCAAAAGAATGATTCGAGTAGCTTATAGGGATTTTTTCCTTCCTTTTAACTGATGATGACTGATGTTGACAACTTGAAAAGGCATTTTTTAAAATTCTTCCCACACATTTGGCTGTCAGGGGTGTTGGGAGGTGGAATAACATCATCCAGTAACATCTGAATTCCATTCCCTTTTCTCATCTCTGTCACCTTTAGCTGTATCTTGAAGGAGTCTACGTATAATGATAATCCATCTTTTCTGTGAGGTTGTTACATTGGTTCTTACAGTGTTAAAGGTATCAGTAGTTGCTCATAGACAGTCACTTCCAACCAGTGTGACACCAAGCTCTTCATTGTTGCAACAGATTTTGTTTTGGAGGAGGAAGGGGAAGCAGAGGAGCAGCTCTGTGTTTTCTGTTGTCGTCTTCATCTTTTTGTAGTGTTGCTGGAACTCTGTGCCTGACTTTCAAGCTCTGTGTATTTTCTTTGCAATAACAGTAAGAAACGACACATGCAAAAAACAAAACAAAACAAAACAAACCCTGTAATTTTAGTAAGAATCTTGTAGCTGGACTGAAAAGAAATTGAGATAATTTCCAAACACTAGTAGGGAGAGATTGAAGGGTTATGTGTCTGCAAGATCAGCCAGAAGAGAGAAAGGTGTTTTCAGATGTAACAAGGGAAGCTCAAGAAAGGATGTGCTTGTGGCCAGGACAGCCTTAGAACGATGGAGGTTAAGATTTTGATGACCAACTGCTTTCTTTTACAGATAAATTGTTACTGGAGGAGCATTTATTCTACTACAGTTTCTACACAGGCCTTGTGCATGTGGAGGAGGGTCAACAGAGAACTTGCACTGTTCAGGATGATAGCTTAATTATATGTCTCATCAGGCTTTTTTTTTCTTTTTTTCTTCTGTAGGCAAATAGAAACTGCAAAAAGTACAGGAAAGAGTCTTTGTTTCTTGCTTCTTGAAATGAGGTGGCATTGGTGTGAATGCCCAAAATAAATGTGGGAGTGTATTCATATCGCTTTCTTAAATTCTTTTCTATAACAGACTGAGTATCAAAAGAGCATGAAGTCAATTCTGTGTCCTACTGCAGCCCTTACCCAACACCTTACGTTGAGATGTTCTGAAAACATCTGTATATTCCAGATGACATCTTTCTGTACTAAATGGACTTTTATCTAAATGGAAGTAGGGCCTGTCTGATTATTAGGAAGCCAAAATGTGTAATAAAACCTAACTTGTGAACCCCCAGTTACACAGTAATGGTTGACTTATGTGCAGACTCTATTTTCTACATATTGTAGGTAAACATGCAAATGAATAAAGCTGTAAAGTCAAGCTCATTATGAAGAGAAACGTTAGCATTACTTGAAATCTAACAAAATCTGATGACAGGTGAAGAGCTTAGTATTATTGGAACAAACTGTCAATTAAACTGGTTTTGAGAGGTAGCAGAGCCTGCAAGTACCTTTCAACTGATCTGGTAGTTACTTGAAAGCGTTATTTTTTTCTGAAGATTATCCAATATAAAAAGTGAGATCGTGGGTTCACCCTTTTTATTAAGATGGCTTGCAAGAAAAAATGAAAAGGCGCTTTTTATATTTTTCTGAAGGGTCTTGACATTATAGATTTCCTTTGCTGGGAGCATATGGCATGAAGGAGCACATCATCACTGCTAACAGAGAGCAGAGATTCAGGAGTTAGTTTTGTGATCAGTTCCTAGTTATTTTGGCCAACTGCTTAATGTGGCAATGTTACGGTGGAATTGAATGATAGGAAAATGTAGTAATTAATCTGTACTATTAGTTATTGCACACCAATGAAAGTTACCATTCCTTGAAAATAAACTCAAATATTTGCACAAAGATGAAGACTTAGACAACAAGGTAAGGTGGGAGAGAGAGGGGAAGATCTGTTAGGAGAAAGGTGGCTGAGGTGAGGAGAGCTACAGCATAAACATCCTCTGGAATAACCTGTACTAGTGGTGAATTGCATGGTTTGCTACGTTTTATTGTATAACAGCTTATCAGAGTAAATTTTATAGTACTTGTGAAGAGATTTGCAACAGCATCCCTTTCCTAAGGCCAAATTTTTCAGGGTATTTTTGTAGTGTGGATGGTAAGTGAGTACAGTGAAAGAAATGTAGGTCCCGGTTTCTGTGCTTTATGTGGCAGTAAATAGACTGCTTTGTCTCTAAGTGTTTCCACCTCTTTCATTTATTTTACTTTGGCTTGATCTGTCATAGAGATCTGTTGCCTTGTATCTGACAATGGGAACAGTGCAGTCCGGAGCAAGGCCAGGCTGCAGGAGTAGAGTTTGTAAATGCAGACCATAACAGTGTTCTCACTGCTGAAGTGAGCAAGTAAAACTAGTTGTTAGTCTTATTGCTCAGGTTCATTCTTTAGGAGTATATTGCATATACAGTGCTGTTAGATCTTTTTTCTGAAAGATTCCACGGACAAGAGATAAGCCAAATTGCAAAGTTTTTCAGAACTGTTCAGTATTGGCACAACTTTCCACACATCATTTGAGTGTGAGAAGAGTTCAGCCGTGTTTATGGACTTTGCTGAACTTGTTAAGAATGGGATTTTTTTTCCAGTCAAACGGCAAACTGTTGCAAAAGAAAACTTTTTTTTAAAATTATTTATTTATTTATTTAAAGTAGCTGTCTTGTTCTTTTTCCTCATACTTCACCCCTGTTTTCTCTGGTATGTTTGTACATATTTTACGTGCATATGGTTACCAAAATGCCCCTTCTTTGTATGTTAGCTAGGAAAATGTTTCAAATGGACCAAATTCTATTTCCACTGTGTTTGGCAGCGTTGTTGTTATTATTTTTTGTTTAGACTAAACTAGGAATGGAATTTGACCATTGATAAATATTGGAATAATGTGAAATTGCAACCCATGCTCCATGGAGAGCTGAGCACCATTATGTTGCAAGACTCCTTAGAGGCAGGGCTGAGAAGCAGGAGGGTTCTGTTTTGCTTCTGTATAGTGTCCTACATTAAAAGCTGTGAGGGAACCAGACTTAAAACTGAGTGTAAAATGATAACAGTTGCAGGTGATACACAATTACATTCCAAATAACACAGTGAATTTGGAGATGGTATTTCGAGTTGGCTGATTCTAGTGTAACCTAATTTCTACATATCTGAAGCTTCTTATTAAGTTTCCAATGTTATATCATCACAACTTCCACTGAACAGGTTTCTGTTTCTAAATTTGTGTGGCACATGTTGTCCGTGTGGCAAACTTGATTGCCATAACAAGCTCCTGATCGTTTTATGAGTTTGCAAGGTTTTCGTTGTGTGCATTGTACATTTGTGTTTAAATCAGCACCATGTACGTTATCTCGGAGTCTGTAGAAAGCATCCAAGCCTATATTGCAAACTCTGGTAACCTGCAAGTTCCCAAGCAAAAACAAATCTAAAAAAAAAAACACGTTGAAAATATATATTGATTCCTATTTATTGCAAGAATTATAATTGATCACAGGGCTCTTCAGTTAGACTTCTGTGCCCTTGGGAATATTTGCCATGTATATTTATAGACAACCTGCAAAGAGATTTTATTTTTAAGATGGGGCAATGACTTGATTACTTGACTTTCAGAGAATTGTAATGTGGAAGTTTCGATAATTTTGAGAAGTTTCTAGAGGAGTGCAAGAACCATATTCTTTAAAATGTGAAATAAAACATTATACTTTTTGCAAATCCATGAATTCTTTGTTTTGCTTATATAAAAAGCAAACGTTTTACTTTCTGTTTTCTTCTGTTAGCTATGCCCTCTCAATGCTATCATTAGCAGTAACTTAAATGGGAAAACAAGCAAAGAAATAAATTTAAAAGCTTGAGAGATATCTCTCTTTAATTTACTTGAAATGTTTTAGGTGGTATGTAACTATTTTCTGCCAACTGTTGAAATTCCTTTGTCATAAGATTGTTTTTGGTTTGCTTAAAACTGGCTAATGATCTTTATTTCCCAAATAAATTAATAGTAGCTCCTCTACTGATTTTCTAAGAGGAGTCAGTGGTTTATATATTTGTTAAAAGTTTGAACAGTACATCTAGCTATACACAGGCAGTTTTTAACAAGGATTTTAACATGATCTAGTAGCCATAGTTGTATGAATATCTATTCAGGATGAGAAATATTTGGACTCACCATTTGTTTTCTTTTCTGTTTTTGTGTCCTTTCTTCCTCCCTTCTCTCTCTTGCCCTGTTCTCTTACAGAGATCAGAATATTCTGGATCCTACTTTGGAGTATGTTAAGGTAAGGTACCAGTTCACTCAAATATTCTATTCGATATATAACTAGCACTACCAGAGTATTTTCAGTTCTTTGTAGTCAAATAGTGCTTCTGTCTATCTTTTGTTACAGATTAAACTAATTATAAATATGTCAGAGTATTTGCTGTGTGCTTCAGTGAAATACTTGTGGGCATCATGTTTCGGGGGTAGACTGCTTTTTGATATTGGGGCCTCTTTTCAGTTACATGGTGACTACCTATGATCTTGCCTTTGTTAAACAAGAATATGGATTCTTTTAAATTGTTATAGATTTCTTGGGAAGTAAAGGAACACATCTGCAAAAAGCATAAAAGTGTCAGGTTTATGGTTTTAGCAATATACTTACACTACAGTTAAAAATTTACTTCTGATCCAAAAACTAACTGGAATCCTGGCAAAGTTGTATATTCTGTTTTCCTTTTGTACAAGATCAGAGTGCTGAAAAATATATGAATATGTATTATGTTAGCGTAAATCATAAACACTCTGGAGCGTTCATAAATTTTATTCAAAAGTCAGTTCTGGTTTGGCAATATAGAAACTTTGGAAGAAACCTTAGGGATGTGATTCTGTACGGAGAACCTCTTGCAGTGCTACATGTCTGTAATTTCCACCAAATTAGTACCTTTCATCATGGTTAATTTAAGTGAATAGTATTTCTCAGAAAATGAAAGAATCTGGTTTATAATGTCTCTCAAATATGAGATTATTTAATTATTGGGCTTTTTTCCCTGTCTTTTAGAAGATTATAATGTTCTGAAAAGGATCTGAGAAACACAGGTTATCCTTGACTATAGGATATTTCTGTAACTATTCATGTGGACAGTCTGAATTTATCAGATGCGTATATTTCTTCTTCACATTACAGTTCATGTGGCGAAGAAACTAAAGAGAGCTGATAGCGACAGATTGAATAGAACATTCCAAAGTCAACTGGGTTCTGCTGCGAGAATTCCCTGTGTGGGTGTTCTTGGTTGAGGAAAATAGGGAGATGCCCAGGTTAGGGTTGAGGCTGATAGAAGAAGTAAACTAAGAGAAACTGTAATGCAGTGTTGGGAGGGGACTGCCAAAGGAAAGTGTCAAGAATTAATTTGCCTGTGGAGGGGTCATTTTCTGGACTTTCAGCCTAGGGCTGGGGTGGAGGTGGGAGTTAAGGTTTGAAGAGAAGGGGAAGAGCAGAACGGCCCATGGAAGAGGGGCTGCCAAAGGACTCGGAGGACTGCTGGTGGAGTTCTGCTCTAAAACATCAGTTAGCTCAGTGTTGCAAGGTCCCTGGCCTTGGTTGCAGCCTAGTGGCTGCATATGGTAAAGTAGTGTTCTGTGACAGAGGCGGCCAAGAGCTGTCTGAAGAGCACTGTAAAAGAGGGGATGCCAAAGGGGACAAAGAGGTGGACATATTAATTACTCTATTTAACTTGCTGTGCATCTTGTACTATTCTGTGCAAAGTACGTTGTTACAGTTTTAATAATATGGCCAAGTAAAATGCAGAGTTATCACGTGCCAATTCATCAATATGTGTCTTGTCTTGTTGCAGCAGGCTTTATGTGTTATAAATGTGGTTTCTGATCTTTTCAGTTTTCCTAGTAGAAGTTTGTCTTGGACGCTTGTCAATAGCTGTGGTGCTAAGCTTAGTTATTAAAACTTTGATGTTGAGGAGGAAAGTCTGGGTAAAAGACGCTTATAAGGAAGAAGACAAGGGATACCCTCCCCTTTTTCTCTCCTTCCACTTTCAAAGTTTTTCCTATCTATATCTCTATATCTATCTATATATATATAGGTTTAATGAACTGGTCCACAGTTCAGTGGTATTAAAATAGGAATTCTGGAGAAGAAATCTTAAATCACAACTTCAAAAAATATGCAGAAAATGCTTTCTAAATATAGTCCCCTTCTCCCCCCCATCATCTTTTGGCTGTGAGATTTCAGGTTACTAACCAAATTGATTCCAGAAATGTATTATTAAACAAAAATGATCAGTAATGCCATAAGAAGGATTCCTGTAAATAATTTGTTATAAGTTTAGTATAACTGTAAAGGATGTACCTGTATTCAGAACAAGTGGATCTTGGAACTACTTGTTGGCTGAAGTTTCAGCAAGTATGTGTTCATTATCTTCTATAAGTTACCCTGTGGTAACTAATATATTCATGTTTATAGAATTTTCAGCTTCTGAATAGATGATGGTGGCCATGCGAAGTCAGGTATAACCTGCTGACCAGTAAGGTATTCAAGTTACAAAGCTTTAAAAGAAAAGATTTCTGTAGCATCTCACTGTGCTTGTAGCAACACTGCCATTTGTACAGGTCTATTTGACAAGAAATATAATGTGTCCGTATTTGTTTTGAGCAAGTAGGGTTGGTGCCAGCTGGGTAAGCTTTGACAGGTGTTGCTTAAGTGGTAGTGAAAAGAATACCTTTAAATGAAGTGATGGTAAGAGAAGATGGAGAAAGTAACAAAAGCACTTTTGGGAATCCTGTTTTGCTGATTTGGGATACCAAAGACCTCTGAAAGCCAGATTCATATGTCTGATGTACAGGAAAATATACTTAGTATTGTCTCTAGGCAGAGAAGTGGTGATTGTCTGACTGAAAACACATCGAAGGTGGAGTATTAAGCATGCATGATGTCAAGCATAAATAAAAACTAACACTGGAACAAGCTAATTGCACATGAAATCTTGATACTGATTTTTGTTTCTCTTATCTTGCTGTTCAGAATGTAAACTAAAGAGAAAGTCAGAGTTAATTTAGCTTGTATAAAACTGCATTATCTTGAAATTAATATATGGTATAAATTTTAGTTGTATTGGCGTAGTCAGGCTGCTGGTGATTCTCCAGCAAGTTACAGTCCTTAGTAAATGTACTATTTCAGGACCCTGAGGGCACTAATTGGCCTTAAGTGTCCTGGGCTTCACACAGGGCCTCCACCCAAATCCAGTGACCAGAGGCTCTGTTTAAGCTCAGACTGTCAGGCTGGGGGCCTCAGGCCCTGCCTGAGCTGTGTCTTAGGTGTGCCTGCCCTGAGCCCCATTCCTGAAGTGCTGAGTGGGAAGCCCTGGATGGACCTTGGACCTGGCCTGTCATCCTGTCTTGCCTGAGGCTCACTAGACTGTGACAGGACATGTCAGTGTCATCACCCTCCTCAGCGTGCTTGTGCCTTGGTGCTGTGGGACTGGACCTTGTTGGTGAGCTTGCTGCCCACCCTGTGCTCCAGGCTCACCTTCCCTTAGGGCGCAGCCCCACTCTTGCTGACATGCTAATAGTAGCTGACTGTTGGAAGATTCACCATCAGAAGCAATCAAATACGTGCCATCCTCATATCTGGTACACTTACCAGTCTGTACAGGCATACCTAGTCCCCTTCAACTCCAAGACAGGCAGCTAGTTTTAACTAGCTAGACTTAAAAAGCAATTCTAAAAAGGTAAGCTGAGCAACTTCACAGTTGCAAATCATTGCTGTTTCTGTAGTGATGCAAACATGCTACTCGATATTGTGGGTCCCATAAGAAAGACAATCAATACTTGTTCAGAATGTGCTGCTGCTGGGAGGTGATCAACATCTCTTCAGAATTGGATTCTACTGTAAATAGAGTGGGGAGAATTCATTCAGGTATGAGGAAAAATAACACGGTTATCTTCGGATTCAGTGTGCTCTGTTGCACAGTGGAAAGAATATCATAGTGCTTATCATGGCAGTAGTGACTACATGCAGGTGCTGCTACAAAGGGCAGAGAGACTAATGGTAAACTCAGAAGCCAATCGTATCAGTTTTCTTTTTATGCAAACCTTTCCTTGCTAGAATCTGGTGACAAGAAGTAATAAGAATTTTGTATTTAGAAGTTGAACTAGAATTAGAAATTGAATTGAACTTGAATTTAGAAATGAACTTTGTATTTAGAAAAACTCTGGCTAGAGGAAAGGCAAAATACATCAGTTTTCTTTCTCTTTTATTCTGTTCAAGATACAAGATAGAAGTGGGATGATTATAAAATTAATCCTCTGAAGATGTTCTTTTATAGACTGCTCTCTATAGATGTGCTGTGGTTTCAAATACTTGAATCTAAACTACAGCTTACAAATGGCAGTTTTCTGCATCTTGAATATTGATGTATTAGTTCATTCAGTATACAAAGAGACCTAATTATGCAAAAGCAAGTTCTAAGGAAAAAAATGTACTGATTCGCTGGAGTCTGAGTACTGAAGTGTCCGTATGACTTCAACCCTTCCTTTGTCTTCACAGCGTTGCTGAAACCATGGTCACAGTTAAATGGCTCTTTCAAAAAACGCTTTTATGGTAGAAGCAAAAACAGGCCAGACTGCTTTGAGTCAGGCTGCTAACTAAGTCATGAAAGAGATTTACAGACACAATAGCACGTTGTACATTCTGTGAGATTTTTACAAGTTTTATGAGCCAAATAATAGGGCCATTGGTAGTCTCAGCAGGTTCCTCCCACACCCTTAGTCTGTGCATCCACAGAACAGACTCCTGCAGGGGAGAAAGGATCAGGTGCTGGCAGCTTTGAGTGTGTTGGAGAACTTCTTGAGAGTCATTTTGATCAGATTCATGTGAACTAAAGATAGCCTTCTGTCCCATTCCTATGCACTGTAAATAGTTTAGGATCTTTTAATAGAAGTCTGCGCTCTAATCATTAAAGCTGTTATCAGGGCGGAAAAAAAGAAACAGATTTCTCTCTTCGTTTTATGGAAATCTGTCAAGTATTTCCTGTGGAAAAAGTGCTAATAATTACAGAAGTACTCATCAGAATATTACTAAGGCCTGAGATTTTGGAGATGTATTTTAATCCTTCAGTAGAAGAATTACAAAATTTATGACTGATTGTCTGCTGAGCATGGTCATGAGGCAAGTTTATATTTAGATACAGGCTTAAAAAAAACAAAAAACAAACAAAAAAAACTGTCACTGGTTTAAGGAAGTTACAGCTGCAGAAAAATATTATTCCCTTGTGAAGTTCTACTGAAGGATACTTGTTTCTCTCAGCACTACAGTGTTCATTTATTCCCTAGTTTTACTCCTCCTTGATTTTGTTAGAAAGCAAGCTGTCATAGATATTATTGCCATTTATGACAGCTTTTGTGAATGCAACTGAAAATAAAATCTTGATGACATTCCAATGTGTTGGTCATATCTAGCTTTGCAAGATAGGACAGTATTTTGTGGGTTTAATTCAATTTCAGAAAACTTTGATCCAGTGATGAGGTTTATTGATGCACGGTTTGTATTGCACAAATTCATCATATTGTTGATGCTAATCACACGTGTGGGTTTTTGACCCTCATCATTCTAATGGCTGTTCCAAGAAGATAACTTGGGAGGAGTACTGTCAAAAGGGAAGTTTGTTTGTGTATATGTATGTTTGGGAAGGTTTAGAAAAAATCCTTACCAGCATAACATGTATTTGCATTTTGGGAAAGAGTTCTTCCTGATGACATTGAGATTTCATTGCAAGGAGCCTTTTTTAGACATGGAAGTATATTAAAGAGATCCCCCCACTGGAAAACTTGCCAAGTACAGTGTATACCTGTTTATGAGCCGCTGTGTATCGTTCTCCTGTGGAGACTTGTCTGTTGACATGCGAGCTGTGACTTGTGAACGGAAAGTTTGTTGGGTTTCTGTGTTGTCTGACAGTGTCACACGTTAAGTATCTGAGCTTGGAGGAGTGCCTAACACTAAGGCACTGAATGTTCTTTTTGACTCTGTAAGTATATTTTTTTCCTTTTTGCAACTGCAGCAAGGGCAACAGCGTCACAGAAGGTAGAAGTGTCAGGTGAGTATTTCAGTGAGGAGAAAAGGAGTATGCCCATACAGTTGAGTTTGACTTTACACATCTGTTTGTCACTATGGAATTGATATCCAACTTGAAGATCATTGGCTTGACCTTGGCATTGGTCTCAGTGATGTTTCACTAAGAGATACTTACATTTTTTCCATGTTTCTTTACTTAGTAGGAACTTAAGCGTCACAAACACCACTCCACAGCAGTTTCCTCTTGTATGTAAATTGTGTAATTCAGAAAGATAAGATACTGTTAGATCTAATCTAGTGTTAAATAGATTCATTTATCTATCTCACCATGTAAAAAATCCTTCAGTTTGGAGGCTTGATGACTAACTGATAGTTATACACTGCCCTCTGCTGGAGAAAAACACTGTAACTGTACTTTTTTAATCATCATGGCTACTAAAAATCAGAATTTTCATAATAATTTCATTATAACTTTCATAGTAATAAAAACTCATGTTTATTTTTTTTCCTCCAGAGGCAAAGAATGAGGAAGAAAGATTTCTCCCATCCACCCTTCCTCTTAAATCACAGTTATTGAGAACTTCTTTGTGAGGGTGCCACTGACATTGTTAGAACAGATGTTCTAATCTGTTCAGCAGCCCAGGAAATTTTCAAAACAGATTTAAGGAGTTGTATATGTAGTTGAAATTCGGCAGCTCTTAATACCCCTAAAATGATTATGAGAATCTTGCTCCCATTTATTTGGAGTTAATGAAGACTTGTTTCATTTGATAGAACAGTTATCTGTAATTATGCCCAAGCTTCAATACTTTGCAATGTTGAGAATTGTTTGACCAACAGGCTACTGTCTGAAAAGATGGTTGAGTCAGCAAGTCTGCAGTCTTTTGGGTACCTAGTGATGAATAACATTTAAGATAGTGTTTCCAGTAAATATGCAGGAACTATGATTCTACAGCTGTGCAAGACAATGCACTTCTCAGTCTGCTCTCCTAGTTCATGTTTTCCTAGTAGGGAAATTCCCAAGTTAGCCTGTTACTGTTTAGGGCTTTTTGTTCTTTCCCAACCCCCAGTTCCTGAATGACCGGATTAGCTCTTAAGATCTGGGTGTTGTTGTTGTTGTTTTTTAGCATACTGAGAGCAGGGATTTTTTTTTTTTATCTTTGTGAATGATAATCCTTATGAATTCAGTCATGTGGATAGTGGCTTTCTAATTAATCTGGCCTTTATTGTGAAGTCTTCTCGCAGTAGCTTTTGCATTCCCTTTCCCTGATGCGGAAATAGAGTTTAGGGTATTTTGCATGTGGAACAGCTTTTGCAGTGCTTAGTATGCTTTGGTAAATCTAAAATGTTGATACGTCTTTTAGCATCGAGCATTCTCTCTAATTGCATGCTAAGGGTTAACCTTACATCTATCCTCTCCTTATAAATTTGACCCTGTTAATGTCTGTATTCTAGTTCTTGCATATTATTACTCGTTAACTCTTAAATTATGTCTGTTCTGGAGTCATCAAAAGCTACTGAATGCACTGAGATTGCAATGAGCTTTGAGTAGAAAACTGTCTATAAAATTACATTGCACTAATTTCCTTGGTAGCAGTATTAGTACTAGTGCCAGTAGATACTTAGTTGATCTTTTCAGTGTCTTTGTTAGATCAATGACTGTTATCAAGCCACATTCATAGATGAGAAACATCAGCTGGAAAGACCTAAATCTGAAATGTAGGCCAGAAGTTTTGAGGTACAAAGAAAAGCATAGCTTTCGTGTTAAAAATATTTTTATTTTGTCTCTAGAGATCTTGTGAAACTTGGATTTAAGTGAAAAAAACTTTTTCTCCAAAATATTAATGCCTGTGGCCTTCAAATGCTGACAGTTATACATTGCTATTGATAATATCCCCAAGTCAACAGATAGTGTCAGTGAAAGGAAATAGTAGTAAATACTGATGGTGATTATTTACTTTTCAAAGAAAGGAGGAAAAAATGGGTGATTTTTACTTTTAAGACATAATCTAGTTCGTCTTGATTTGCGATTCATTTTCTTGCAAATGGAGTTAATATGTACCTCTATCAGATATTGTGATTGTTGAAGTGACAGATCATTTCTGGAAAAAACAGTGCTTTCCTGTATAATCCTGTACCCAAGCCTTTACGTTGCAGTAGGCAGTGTATTGCCGCCTTTGCCAAAAAAGAGCATGCCATTTCCCACAACGGTGCTACCCATAGGGAAGAAAGAGAGGTGCTGAATTATAGCATCACTGTGCCTAATTTCTCCCACCTCATCTGCAGTGTACATTTTATCTATTCTTGGTGAGAGCAACCCTGTGCATAATAAAAAGTATTTGAAGATTTGAGTGGAAAGTGCATAAAAGTTAATCTAGTTGTAAAGTGAGTTTGGTTTTCTTTCCATTTTCAATTTCTGTACAAACACTTGTGTCTGTTGACACAAGTAGAAGAAAAAGGTGTCTTGCTGTCTGTGTGTTGGCATCAGCTGGAATTCTTATAGCTTACAGTAGGCTTTTTATATACCTATGTGAATAGGTGTGTACATACATAAAAGATATGAGTGCACACAAAATTTTAATCCTTTTCATGTGGGATATTTGAACTATTAAGAACAGAATAGAGACCTGACTACAGTCTACCATCTTCTGTGTTGATCTGTTCTTAACGGTTACTGAGGTGTGTCCTTTGTGCGGAATACTTCTTTTCTTTTAATTTTGGGTTTTCAGAATTGTTCCACAGGAACTATGCTTTAAAGATGATAGCTACCGATGCGGTTGGGTTGTTTTCATCATCTTGTAGGTGGACTAATAGTAAAGGCTGATTGGCACATGAAAATGTTTATATTTAACTCCTTCATAGTGACACCTTACTTATGTTGATTTTTAAACATATATAAATACATAAACCACAAGAGGGAGTGAGTATATTGCTTGTGGAAGTCAAATTATTAATGAGCGTTTCAGGTACTCTTCCTGACCAAGTGTATGGAGGTGAAGCTCCTAATCTCTTGGAGCTGTGTCTATAGACACTAACTAGGGTAAGACCGGTATATTGTGCATGTCTGTATAATCTTGCCTCTTTTTGGAGACATACTGTTTGGATACAGGTTGGCCTGCAGAGAGGGCAGCAGAAGGAGCATTAGAAGTACATTTCAGTTGGGATACCATCTATTAATTTGTGTTCTCAAAGGAGCAGGATTTGCTGATGGAGGTTTTTGTATGTCAAATACTAGTAGAAACTAAGCACCTACACAAATGAGTGGATATGTTATGTTGGCTATCTAGAATACACTGGGATCATTTGCCTCCTTGCTCTCAAGTCTTTCCATTAGTAAAATGTTGAATGGGAGGTATATGAGCTGAGGTGAGCTTGCTGCTTTTGCCTCAATTTCATCAAAGTGTATTGGTCTATTGTGCAAAAATGCGGGAGGGAAACAGGCCTTTTCAAACTCATACATGCTGCTAAGACTTTGAAAAACTGAGCTCCAACAGAGCCCATGTGACTTGTGGATTTAATTTTCAAGTGTTACACATCCATAATCTCTCTTTCTATAAAAGGGAAGTATTTTAAGGTTGTTCAGGAGTTTTCAATAGATGGTTGATTTTCAGATGCCTCCAGTTACCTTGGTGAAGTAAAAGAATTTTTTCATCTTTGAGTTACAGTTGAAATTGGAGTAAATCTCAGACAAACTCATTACTTTGATAGGACTGGAGGGACTTTCAGAAGCAGAAATCTGCAGCTAGCGATTGCATTAATGGGTCCTTCTTATATGCAAGAGAACTGTACAGTGTCAAGCAAAGCTGAAGTTAGACTAATGACAGCTGTCAGCAGGAAAAAAAAAAATATATGCCAGCAGTTGTGAACTAACTCTGAAAAAAGGGAAATTTATGCCTTCTCAGATTTCTTTTTTTTTTTTTCTCTCCAATACAAGGAATAAGTTGAAAGAATGGCAGGTGAGACATTACAAAATAGCATCATGTTTGTACACAAGTTGGCAGACAGTAGATGGAGCTCAAGCGTATGTAGACTAGTTTTTAATAGGATCAATAAAACTGGCTGGTGGCTTCTTAATAGATGGCTATAAGAAAAACTACACCTATTGCCAGATGTCTGTAAAGTTTGCATGCTTTAATAATAAAAGACCAGATTTTTCAAATGTATTTGGATATCTTATCAGGACCCAATAGGAAGCTCTTAAGGAGGCTGGGCACCTATTTCTTGCAGTTTCCAATCTGTATTTTTAGATAAGTCACATTTCCAAAGAGATTTATTCATGCAACACTGAACATTGAATAGATGCAAACTCCATTTTCTTACTATTCCTGTACAACAACTACAGGGTATTTCGGACTTGGCCTCATGGAACTGCGATAGAGAGGAGGAAGGAGTTTTGCTGACCTCTCCCGTACCACACCCCTGCAATGCAAACAAGTGTAATTACAGCTACAGCTGTGTCTATTGATTTATGATCAGGAGCTGCACCAACAGCAGCCTGCAGGAAGTGAGGTTAGAGAAGAGAATATGAAAGAGTCAGTTCTAGTAAAAACTAACACAGGAATGGCAGGACAGGAGCTGGGTGGTGGGACATCATGGTGCCCGTAGACAGTTGAGTTAAGGATGAATAAAAGTAAGCGGTGTTTTCAAACAGTGTTGTCATCCCCTTTCTTCCACATATTCTACAATTCAAGAAGTGTTCAGCTGTAAACAGTTGGGCATTACCTGTGTTTGGGGGCATCCCCCACAGAACTTTGGTTAGGGATGGTGGGCCATGTCCGAAGGACTAACCACTAAGCCTAAATGGTAGTGGGCATTGTGAAGATGCTGTTTGTGTGGACAAATGGTTTATCAGTTGTTGTCCTCTGTTTTGTGACTTTTTCTCACATCAAAGGAACAAATAATTAGTTACAGAGAAGAGTCATACATGTTAAATGAAGAATGTTCCAATCTTAAGATTTCCATGCTTTGATTTGTTTTTTCTCTTTCAAATTTTATCCATATTGTACTTTATTACAACCTTACAGATGCCATTTTATAGCAATAGGCACTCACAACCCCTGTTACATATGCACCGTTCAGTCAGGAGGTGCTGTATTCCGCATGGCGTCTTTAGTCCTATGCACTGTGCGGTCAGGAGGTGCTGTATTCCGTACGGTGTCTTTAGTCCAGCAACAGTGAGCAGCGTGCTCTGGATTGGCTGCGTGTTGTATCAGATCAGGTTTATGCTGTTGACCCTTGTACAGTACACCATGTCTTCTCTCGTTTATAGTTGGCTTTCTGGGTGGATTGTTTACTTTCATTTAGTGGAAAGAAATCTAATGTAACTTCACATGTATTCCACTGAATATTGTTAGGCTGATTTAAATGCTTCGGTGGTTTGTCGATGTAGTACCAACTAACAGTGGCAAGTCACTAATTCCCACACGTAGTCTGAAATTATTTCTCTGTAATATGAAATCACGAATCATAATTCTCTGTGTTGAATTATAAGCACTCCCATGAACATGAGTGCTGTTTGGTTCAAAATAGTTTCTTTTAGCTCTGCAGACTTTTGATAACTTCAGACTGCTTGTGAGTTTTCAAGTGTTTGTATTTTTACAGAGTTTGGTTGCATTGCTTGAGCCACTTGCAACCTTGAAGCCAAAGAAATCTTTGTTGGTTTGGTTTGGTTTTGTGATGAGAGAAAAAGAAACCCAAAACCCCAAGAGAAATTATTCATATATTCTGTCTTGTTTAACCTGTAAGATTAAAGCAGCCTAAAAGGATTCCCCCAGAACAGGTTCACACTATCCAGTGTGAATGCTTCAAGCTCTTGCATATGCAACGTGCTGTGAGTGGGGCTGGAGACAGTTTAGGTGTGTCAGGAGTCCCAGTCTGCAGTGCTGAATAAGTGTAATTTAAACCAGATCATGAAACACCCTAAATAACTCTAGAGGCTTTGTAGTATTACAGATGGGATCGTCAGAGACACCTTAATTTCTCTTCCTGTTGGACTATTAGGAACTCGATACAGGACATTTATATGATCAAGTGTCCTTAAACTCATGTGGGCTTAAGTTCTACGAACTTAGAATGCCTTTCTTAATAAACTTACCTATCAAAAGCACTCTAGCCAGCCATCCTTAGAAACAAATGAAGGCATTCAGATATGGTAAGATTCTTGGCAAGAATCTTTGAAAACAAAGAAAGGAAGCTGATAGTTGATCTCCTGATGCTGGAGAGCATTAGAAATACATCAATCGATTGACTTAGCAGAAAGATTATTTGATGTTTCTAAGGTGCATGAAACAGTTTATTTCTTGTGCAGAGTGTAAGAACCCAGCAAGTGCCAGCAAACAGTCGCAGGACAGGAGCGTGAAAATGACTGAACCATCCTTTGCTCCTCTGAGTCAATATTTACTAGCTATGAATGAAGTGTAATTTGGAGCAGCCTGAAGGCTGTTAGCAATCGCACTGGCTGAAAGCAGCTCCACGATAGCCAACAAAGTAGGAGTTATCATACCATCACCCAGAGGTTTCTTGTGTACTCTGTGATTCCTTCCAGTAGTCTTAGTTTTCATAGTGCTGTATCACAGTGTCATACAAAGGTTCCGGTTCTCACTGTGGTTCTTAAGAATGTGTCATCCATTCACTGAACCATATGTGCAGAGCTTGTGTAACCTTTAATTAAAAAAAAAAAAAATCCCATTAGTTAAAAAATTAGTTTAAAAAATTAGATTCACTATCTAAATAAAGCACTCTCTTTCCTGCCAGTTATCCTGTTGATTTAAAAAAAAAAAAAAAAAAAAANTTTTTTTTTTAAAAAAAAAAAAAAAAGTGTCAGCAGCTGCTGTATGAAATTGTACAGTATTATTCTTAAGGGTTAGTTTCATTGTTTCTGGCATTCCCACAACATACATAGTTTTTGATTCTTTACTTACTCCATTGCAGACAGGAAATAAGGAACTGGCAATTATAATTTGTAATTTATGCAGTACAGTTTGTGTTGAGCTGTGGATGTAAAACTTTTTTTTTTTACTGCTGCTTAGTAACAAGCCTTTCAAATGAAAAATAGATATGCCCGCATTGAGTACACATTAGGCCAAATTTACTTTCCAGATTGATCTGTGCTATTCCCATTGAAGTGAAAAGATTGTGCCTACAATCGAGGTAGTCAGTTGAAGATGCTCATTCAGTCCCTATGCTTTCAGAATGGAAAAAACTAGAGGGGGAATCCAGGTCCTGTTGAAAAGGGTTGGGAAGATGATTCATATGCAAAAAAATTAATTCTTTGCCTCCCTTGTTTTTTAACATGTTGTTTCAGGTGAAGGAACCATGTCAGGAATTGTATCATTTGAACTAGACCATTAAAACTATACCAGTAAGTTTCCCTAGGTAAATGAGTCACACAAGAAGTTGCAAAACTAGTAGGTCTTTCTGAAAGACATGAAGGTACACGTAAAGTCATTGAGACCTGGGGAAACATGCATTAACTAACGAACCACAATAACAGTTGGTTGGATTTGCAGTCTAGAGCTTGATAAAGTAGGAAAACACAAGTACGTTAAGGAAACTGCATCCTCTCTATTGTGGGGTTTGGGTGTCTTAGGTTTTATTTTTCCTTTTAATAAAGTGCTTCATGCTGAACTTTATGATTAGAACTGCTGCCCTCAATCCTTTGGAAAGCTATTTTTTTTTTTTTTTTAATTCTTACGGTGACTGAGAACTTTTGTCTAAATTCCAGTGTAGGTTTATTCATTGCTAGGTCATAATAACCACCCCCCCACCCCAACTCCAAGAACTGCTCTCCTTTTTGGAACTTATTTCTGATTCTTGGAGCAAAGGTGATCCACCTTATTTTTCATTGCTAAACCATTTAGTTTCTGTTGCCAAACTAGCTTAGTTATCCTAATAGCCCTTCTCATCACCTGGTGTAATTTTGAGTTACTTATATTGCGCACTGATTACTAATACTTTCTTGTCACCATTATGTAGCAGAAATGCATCCTTGAATTCCATTTCCCTTTCTGTGCTTTTTCTCCTCTGTATATTGGATTAGGGTGTTACTTTAAGAACTTCTTAATGAAGATTCTTCAGAAGTACAGTCCTTGATGATATGTTCTCCCACAGTACCAAAAATGTCCAGACAAAGTCACAGTTGAGGCTTTCATCTTTGGAGTTCTGCAGCTTATTTTTTGATCTTCTCTTCTCTAAATGGATTCTCTTCTCTAAATCTCTAAATGGATTTCCTCAAAGTGGAAAAAGAACTTAAATTAAAATATGCTGCGTCACAAAATAGAGAGAAAAGGAGATTACTTTCACATGATTAAGGTTTTCTTTACTTGTTCTTTGAGTCTGTCAGACTACTTTGAGGCGTTTCTTCTCCCCAGTTACAGTGGGACTTGGTCTTCAAAGTCATTATTGCCAGCTTCTTTTCTGAGCCAATGTTTCATCCTTTTTCTGGCCAAGGTAATCAATTTTGAGTCCATTTTCTTTCATTCTGCAGAGTTTTCCTTTCCTCAAAAGAGTCACAGACATTAACATCTACACTTAGTCACGTAGTCTGACTCGTTTTATGAACATTCTTGTTCTATTGCTTAACTTGGTGCTAGAAACCTGCAAACCTTAGGTGGTTAAACAGGGTAAGAGAACTTTAGACATCACACTTCCTTTTTCTTGTTTTCAAGACTGGGGTTACGTTTTCTATGTGAATGGGCTCTCCATTCCCCTTGCCTTGAAAGGCAGTGCACATTTTAAGTCTTTTCTTTTCTCGGTGCTGCCGCTTGGTTTATGTGCCAAGTCCCACTGCTTGATGCAGGCACTGAGGACATTTCACATTGTTCAATCAATGTGGGAAGGAGGTATTCTATTATTAGGTGGGAAGTATTGCTTTGCAAGTAATATCTGAGGACATCCATAAACATTTAATATATATGCCCTCCTAATTATGGAATGTATTTGTTGCTGATGAAAAAGACAAGTAGCTCTTCCTTTTAACCACTCCCTGGGACTTTCTCTTTCCTAGACTGAGGTCTGAAATATCTGTGACTTCTGGACTTTTTGCTACCGTCCAAGTTATAAATGACTGACCTCTTCAAAGCTTCTCTTTTTTAAGTGTTACAGGCTTGCTTGCAGTCCTCAATCCAGTGCATTTTGTTTCCTTTCAGCACGTCTCTTAATCAGGCTGCTATGGAGGCGAGGTCTTGTCTCCAAGTGATATTAGAACTAGGCAAATTATTTGTCTTTTTGCCTTAGTTCTTGAGAGGGCATTGAGGTGTGTAGGGCAGATGCTTTCCTAATCTGTGCTTTGCCAGTTAGTAAGCTGTCCACTGACTGCATAACCTGGGAATTCGTTAACTCTTTCCTGTCTTCTCATCGTGGGGAGTTTTTGTTCTCAGAGCTTTTGATACCTCTCCTCCTGTTTTCTGTTCCTAGAAGCTACCTCCAAACCAAGAAAACTTGGTTTTCATTGCACATTTCATGGCAAAAGTTGTCTTTTGGAATTAAAGTACAAGCTGCTCTGACTGCAGAAACTGGATAGCCTTGCCTATTGCCCAAATGAAGCACATCAGAATAGGTGTGCTTAATATCATCAGTAAAGCAGAAGAGGTAGAAAGAGTGCAAAGTTGTGAGAATCAGTGCTGCATTGATTTAACTTAATTTCTCTGATTTCAGGGTGACACCTCAGTTTGCACTGTGCAGTTTTGAGACAAATTTTAATGAATCACTAAAACTTTCCAGAATTGCTGAAATTAGGAAATGCAGAGCGTTGTTATAAATTTGAACAGTTGTTTTTGGTTTGCTGATCTCTTTTTTCTAATAATACCTTGTGTCAGTGAATTCCACAAGCTTTTCATACATTTGGGTGAAATTTATTTCTTCTAGAATCTACAAGACAGATTCAGCATCTTTTTGTGTGTGTGTGTGTGTGTGTGTGTGTGTGTGTGATAAATGCAGTTTTTATTCTTGTTCTCTGCTAGTGGCAATGGAAAAAATAGAATATGATACTTTTTTAACCACTTAAAATATTCTGAACAAGTTGCCTTCGGTCAACAGGCCATACATTAAATGGAGAAATGGACTAAAAAACTTTTTGCAGCTGTAGAAGAACTCCCCCAATTATGCTTGAACTAAACTATATAGTCTCTGCAACCTGGTAGGAGTAAGAAATCTGAGACACAGCTGAACAGTTTAGATTTCACCTGGATGAGGAGAATGCTGTATAAGCAGACAGTGCAGAAATGTGCCTATCTCATTCCATAGACAATTTGTGATGAAGTTGTATCCCTGGAGAAGGATACTGTGATGCATAAATTCTGGAAATTCTGGAATGTCACTGGAATGTAGAATGTAGGTAAGACAGGAAGATTAGAAGCATGGAATAGAAGAAGCTGTGAAGCAGTTTTTAGTTCTCTTTTCCACAGCACAAAGAGATTGAAAAGAACAGATAAAATATTCTAATTATTGCAATCTTGCTGGTGATCTCTGTGTGTGACTATGGTATCCAAGAGAATAGAATCACAGGCATAAATATAACTTGTTTTTATTTTGTTTTGGTGTTAATTTTAACTTTGTCAAACCAGAATGTTTTTAAAGTTAATCTTTTCTTTGTCTAGCAACTTGCACAATCCCATGGAACTATCATCACGCTAAAGCTGTCAAGTGATAGCTGTAAATACTAGTGGTACCCTGGTTCCACCCCTAATACTGACCATGCTTGGCTTCTTGCTATTTTTTTTTTCTTTTTCTTACAAGGACTGGTTGCCAGAAGCTTCCTAATTAAAAATAAACAGATTTATCATTTTCCTTGGTTACCTAAGCTCTAAGGATGTAAATCTTATTCGAGTATGATGAGCAACAGTTGTCAAACACTAATCAACTGCTTTTCCTCTTTGGTTTTATCTTTTATGTGTTCGGAGGTGTTATTGATGATGCAGATAGAAATGCTGCATGACTGGGCTGGAGCAACTGATTAAGCTTTTGTCAACACAGGGAGACAGTCAGGTACTGTATCTCATCAAGAAGCTTGCCTTGAGCTGGTGGCTTAAATGCAGCGCTGAGCCAGGGGATACCAAGATAGAGGAGCTAGGATTTCACTGGGTGAGTGGAACAGATCACATGAGGATTCTGGCACACTCTATATGGCATGCTGGAAACAAGCATGCCAGTGGTCACTGAATTGATAGTATCAGCTTCAGCTGTGGAGAGTGTCCCAGACTGATATGTGAGCAGGGGGGTGTAGCAGCTCTGGCAGACAGTGGTCATACTAAAGAGCTTGCTATACCTCTGAAAACTACTAGTAGTGACTACTCATCTTCAGTCTCGAGGACCCACAAACAGAAGAACTGAAAATGCCAAAGGATTATAATGTTTTTCAAATGCTGATTGCAGCACTTTGCTGCTTTTATCATCGTAAGTCTATTATCAGAGTCAAGGTAGGTGCCCTTTTTCAATAACAGTAAATATAAACTGTATGCTAGTCTGTATGCTAGTCTGTAATGCTCTCAGTTTCTCTTCAGAAGTTTGTTTTTATATGATGGATAGATACAGTGTGTTTCTGTTCTAAAGAACATCTTTACCATTGTCTCAGAGAGAAGCTTAAACAATTTTCAGTTTTATGAGCCTGAAGCTGACTGTCTTTGTGTTTAAGCAGCAAGTTAAAAAATGCCCCTGGTTTTGGACTTGTTGAGAAGAATTTTAGCAAAGTTTCAAGCTTTCAGAATGTGAATCAGACCACTTGGTTCCCTATCTTTTTCACCTGCTTATTGAAAACATAGGCCATTTTGATCAGAAGCTCAGTTTTTTAAAACCCTTCAGACAATTTTGGATTTGACCTTATATTTCAGAACTTTTTGAATTAGAAAGCACACAAAATGTACACCATATGCAAAGATCAAGTCTTCGTAAACATTCAGAGTCATATTTTCAGAAGGGGATAATTGAACTGTAATCAGGTAGGTTATCTAATTACTTTTGAGGATCTGTGAGCTAAACCTGAACTTTTAAATCTTTTTATTTAAGATTTATTCTTGAATTGTTCTTTGAATAACTGTCAGCTCTGTAAGTCACTGTCTAATGTGTACAGTTTTTCTGGCACACCTGCAATGAGGAAGGATATTACTGTTGCTATCTTGTAGCCTGTAGACTTTCAAGTTTTGATGGAGGCACTTAAAAGTTGGAAACAACCATTCCTCACCTCTCTCACTGCCAGCAATTAGCCTTCTAATTGTCCATTTCTGAAAGTGGGATGTGGGGCTCAGTCTTCTGGGTGTGCTGAAAAAGTGACTCTGATCAGACTTTTTCTGCCTGTGACAAATGTCAGAAGGTATCAGAATGGAGAGCTAAAGATGCTGTCCTATTACTGTAATTTTAATTTTCATTAGAATTCTAAACATAAGGCTTAAAATTCTATTGTTCTAAAACTTTAAAAACGAGATTGGGTTTTATTGTTGGCTGTTGGAACAGTTATAAAACTGTTGTTCTTGACCATGCATGCCCTTTGTTTAACTTGGCATGAATTCCTAATACCTAAAATAACGGTGGTGTTGTCATAGCAACTTTCCATTTGGTCTAATCCATAGTCTCTAGAGAAACTGAAACATTAATAGTGTTTGCTGTATGGAGGGTAAAAAATAAAACCTTTTATGTAGAAAAAAATTACAGCTGGACTCTTTCAAAAATAAGGTTCTATTTAAAGAGATTTGCAGCATTTAAAATAGATTTGAATGCATGTGTTCCAGCATGCAGATTTAGCATTAGTTGAATCCAATGAACTGCTATTTTAAGAAGTTCTGATGGTAGCAAACTGGGGTGCATTTGTTTAAGGGAAAATGGCTGTAGGTATAGAAACAGCTGGTGGTAAAATCAAATAGGGTCTGCACCTTGAGGCCAAATGATGTACGTTCCATTAAGTGCCAAAGTGCCTAGGACTGTATGAACAACTTGGCGTAAGTTGTCTTAATTTGTGGAAACATACCACTTCAAGCAAAATCAGTTTGTGTAATTAGGTGAGATTAATTCTTTGTTTTAATAGCGAATATTCATGTAATGAAATATAAAATTGATCCATAAATAAGCATGTTAAAGCCAGCAGCTATATCTGACAGAGATTCAGATTTTTTTGCTGCACCAAGATAAATTCATGATAATTACGTTATCTGACTTAATTGAAAGTGATATGTGGCAATGCTCAAAGGTTCCTTGTGCCCCCTCAAAGCACAGGAAAAAGTTCAGCACTTGAGGACTTACTTTTCACTGTACTTACTTCTAACATGTGAAATTAGGATCTCAAGAGAAGTAGTTTGGTTTGTTTCACCATACATTAATAGAAAATATAATGGTCAATGTAGAAGATCTGAGCTTGGATTAATTTATTCTTCAATCATGATGTGTCAGTACCTTTTACAATCCCATTTGGTTTTAATACCTGTTTACAGTTAAGGTCAGGTTCTACATTTGAGGAAAATAAAGGGAAACTTTAAGACTTAAGGTTTCTATTTGGGGAGGCGGGACGACTCTGAAGGGAGAATGATAAATTGACTTCACACCACTTCCAAGCCAAAGTATTGTTCTTTAATTTTTGCCTTTTTTGGGAGTTAAGAATTAAGTTAAGAATAAATCAGTGATAAACAGTGTTTTAAAAACCAAAGAAGTGTAAATAATGTTATGTTTGCCACAAGACTTCTTTTTTCGTTTTGTTCTAGCTAGTATGGTCATCATGATTGGAAAGAAAGACCTTGATGTCTTCAAGGCCAGGTTGGACGGGGCCCTGGGCAACCTGATCTAGTGGGTGGCATCCCTGCCCATGGCACGGGGTTGGAACTAGGTGATCTTTAAGGTCCCTTCCAACGCAAACCATTCTACAATTCTGTGATGTTCAAGTATTTTCATTCTTAATTCTTCGCTATGATTCACCCTCAGCTGAGGCTGTGCAAAAGGGGAATGCCACTCAAATTATCAGGACTGCCAAGTTTTAAAACTTCAAGCATGCTGATCTGTCTCACTACTGGGTAATGTACTAATGCAATGAATGTGACATGGGTAAGAAGCCTTTTATAAGCAGCTACTTATTCCAAGTGCTATCTCTTATCTTGGATGAATTGCAAATACTTTTTATAGATAGTAGATCTTAATTAATATTTCTTCAGTATGTGATGATCTAAATCTGTTTCACTAGCATCCTTGGGCTTCATGTATCCAGTTTCAGCTTGTATGTGGAGGCAGTTGGACTTGATAACATGAGTTTACAAGTCATCACCACCCAGCATTATGGGTCTGCCTTTTGATGTTAGATTTGTTGATGTTGGAGAGGGCCAGATGGGAAAGACTGACTTATCAAAATGATAAGAAATTTTGCGTAGTTCCCTGGACTCCTCATCGTCTTGCCACAGAGTTTGAGGTTTTGGTGAGTCTTACACTGTCTCTTTTTTCAATTTCCCATGTTAATTTTACGTGGCTGATCCAATTTTTCACTGCAATATCCCCTCTTTCATACATATATAGATAGTTGTTCTGTTGCTCTGTGAGGGATTCCTGTTCACTGCTATGGGAACATTCTCCAGTGGATTACATTTAACTTCTTGGTAATACATTTCGTTTAGGTATTTCTCAGATTAAAACAAAATAAATAACAAACTTCTAAAATCCTTTAGATTTGGTATTGAAATCCCTAGGGCCACTGAGTGAGGAGATTAAGATTTGACTAACTCTAAACTCAGGATTTCTCAGGATCTTTCAGGATTCATTTCTCAGAAATGAAGCTGTCCTCCTAGCTCTAAAAGTGGTCACCTAGAAAATTAAGGAATTGTAATCAATGTAGTGTTGTGGTGGAAGGTAGATCCAGAGTCCACTGGAATTCTTTCCATTGCCTTCAGTTGACATTAGACTGAATTAAAAGCCTTTTTTACTGCCCTCCTCCCAAACAAATGTCTCGCTAGTTAAGAAAGAATGGCTACTTTCTGTGGATGTCAGGCAGGTTATGTTGTTTATAATGGCAGACTGACATGCACAGGATGGAGTTTATTTGATTTTAAAGAGGCATCACAGTCATGGTGGAAGTTGTCATGGTGATTGGTTATCTTTTCATCAGTAACCTCAAAAGTTGTCAGTTTATATCTAAACAACCACAAGAGAAATCTTGTGGCTTCAAAGTTGCCATTCTCCTATATTAATTCAGCTCTCTGATTATTTATTGACTTCTCTTGTGTGTCTTAGGCATAGCAAAAGTTTATGTATAATTTGTTCTATGTCTCAACCAATTAAGCCGCTAGAATATAAAAATAAAATCCTGCAGAAGCTGGCAGTCATGTATGCAAGGAGACTTTATCATCCATTTTGTACCTCCCGTTACTTAACATAGCACTTGTTACAGTCCTGTGTGAACTTTGTGCACTCTGGAAGGTTAGAGAAAACTGTCCCTGCGAAGAACATTGCCACAGCTGTTGTTCAAAATGTCCGTGTTAATCAGAAAATGGTTTCCTGAATTTAAAAACTAACTTTTTTTTCCTGTTAGTACTTTCTCAAAACAATATTTAAGAAATAGCTTTATCTTTGTATTCTTGTCCCTTTGTAAGCTCTTGTACAAAAAAAAAAAAAGTAAAAAAATAAAATAAAAATCATTGGCCAGGAAAAGATAAGGACCAACATGAATGGTTTTTAAGCAAAGATTGAGAGTCTGGTTCTGTATGGGTATTCTTTTAAATGCCTAGTGCAATGTTTCTCGTGGCTGACTAGTAGAGTTATAAATGAAATAAAATACGTTGTACTCATAATAGATAAAATTAAAAGATATTACAAATGTATGTAATTGCATATTTTAAAATGGTTGTACTCATAGTGCCAGACAGGCAGTCAGTCTGATCAAGATCACAAGAGTCCAGGGTTAGAGACTTACAGGATCTCTGTGACAGCAACATGTATTTTAATTCAGAATTGGAATTTTGACATGCTTATTTTCTGTATGATCAAGTTGATTAAGGTTTGCTCTCTAGTGGTTTGGAAATAGAAGAATTTCTTTAATTTTTCACTTTTTCAAATGTTTTTAGTTTTATTTTTTTAGATATTACAAGGGGAGAAGGTTGTAGATCAGACTTCGTGGTTCACTTAAGCAAAAGTAACAGGCCTCCAGAGTTGGAGAAAAGATGGATTTGGGAGAAAGCTATAATAGATCTGTTTTAGAAAGATCTAGTACATTTATTAAGAGTTCAGGAAAGGTACTGGCTTGACTTACTTCCTCAGTCAGGTCATGCTGTCATTTTCACAGAGCTGTTCTTACTTATCCCTAATAATTACCTCCTCTTTTTTTTTTCTGCTTTTCTTTTTTCTTTTTTTGTTCTTGAAACCTTCAAGGCAACAGAAAATCAAGTGGTTCCAAGGCTGCCTGTTGGGCTAATTTAAATACCAGCTGGCAGAGCTGTGCAAAGCACCAGGAAATAATTGAGTTTGGATGAAAATGCAGCCGCCTTTAGTCAGGTACCTGTAACAGTCCTTGGCTGTGCTTTAAGCAAACAATGCTTTGCCAGGAGGATACGAGGAGAGGTGATGTGAAATCCCTCATTATTAGAAATGAAGGATGTGATAAAGCATGACAGATTTTGGACCACTTTCAAATTGTGTCTAAAAAGTAAAGTCCTTCCCTTCGTAATTCAAACTATTAAAAAAAAATAACACTTGAATAACACTTGATCACCTTGGAGAGAAATTAAGACAATTTATTTCTGTCTATGCCATCGTCTACTTACATTATGCTTGTCTGCCATTTTTGGATATTAATTGAGGTAAGCCATGAAAGCTAGAATGCATAAGATACAGCTTCAGGGACATATGTAGAAACCCATGTGATTTTCCTCTCAGCTGTTTTGATAGTCCATTGGTGCATGTACTTCACTGGAATTGATACAGATATGAACTGGAGAAAGAATCCACTCCCAGTAGGGAATAGAAATAGCTATGGGACTTTTACTTTGTTTACTTCCAAACTCATAGTGGGCTATTCAGCACAATTAAAAATTATTCTAATCTAGTGTGATAGATTCAGCTAGGATGATTGACACAAGCTTGATATAGCAAGTTTCCTTTGGAGAGTGCCATAGTCAATTACCATTTTGGATGCATGAACAACAGATCATTATAAGTTCCCATTAAAATGTGTTCACAAGTTTCATAGGTACAGCATATAGTGGTATGTCAAGTTCTCTCTACATTTACGTGCAACAACATCGTATTTTGATGTTTGACTTCCCTAAACTTTGTTATTTTCCAGTTTTCAGTCCACTGGGCTAATATTTGCCTGAAAATGTGAAATCATATGTAACACCAAGATGAGCTTGTTAAACTAAAAGCAGGCTGTGTTTACAGATGTAATGGCCCTGAAGTAGAAATACTTTGTGAAATATAATCAACTTTTGTGGCATTTATTAAAACCACTAAAGTAATTATACTGACTAGATTTTTTTCTACCTCTAAACTCTCAGCTCTCTGGGTTTTCCATCAGGTATGTAAGTAGGGTTGAGGGCGTTTGCTTGAGGTTGATAATATTGCATTGAGAGGTACTTTTTTATTTTTCTTACAGAGACCTGTTAAAAAAAAAAAAAAATCAGCATGGCAGGAATATCTTAAAATAGCACCAGTGCTGAAAGCATTGCAACTAAAATGTGAACAAGAAGTTCTGGAAAGCATATCTTATAGGGAGCTCTTTGTAGGTCAATGAAAGCATCAAAAGTATTTGAAAAGAGATCTGCCGACTTAATTTGCTTGTATATTCCAGAGATTTCTGACGGAGTTGTTACTATTTGGAAATCTTAACATATTTAGAGTGGAAGCTTTCCTGTTTTCCTTCAGCTGTGTTTTGTTGCAGATTACACCGAAGTCTTTAATTTTTGCCCTAGATTTCTTTTTGTTAATTTCCTTTTACCATCCACTTCACTCTCTAGCTGTAAGTGTAAATTCAGTTTTCTTTTTGTCATTGGGTGGGAGCCAACAAAGTGTCTTAGAGGAAGACATAAACTGAGGACATAATGTATATATAATATACTGAGGACATAATACTAATACTACTAATAATTATTATTAATAATTAATAATAATAATAATACTAAATGAAGGTTTATCGCTATGAAGTTAGTGAATTTACAGCATACCATTACTGTCCATTATCATTTAGGTGCTGTGACCTGTTGAGAAATGAGGCTGAAGTATCTGCATCACATTGCATGGAATAAAATCACCTTTTCTTTTAAAATGCAAGTCCATTGAAATAGCTAACTACGCTGTTCTAAGCTGACTCTCTTCCTTGCTTACAGACTAAGATGATTGTGTAGGCTATCCCTGGGCTGATTTTGAGCGTGATGTGAAGTTCAGCATGTGCAGAGATTCTTGCAGGACAGGAAGCCATGGATATAGCCTTTAGAATAGAAGGGCATAGGCTGGTATGATTACAGACAGTTTATCATTCACACTTGTCCTTTAATGCACATAGCTTACATAAGAAATAAGTCTTATCCAGCAAAGAAACTGTCCAGGAAGACGTGCTATTACTGAACTTGCTTACCTACGCAGTTTGTCCCCTGCATATTTTGGGATATGTGCTAGCTGCAGGAGTTCTTCCCCCGTGTTCAGAGTTGCGTAAGGGTTATTTCAGCACGTTGGCTTCATCTCAGGAGATGTCTGACCTCTGGCAATCGGGGAATGCTCGGTGTGGTAAACCGTGGTGGAGTGGATTTTTAACAAACCAGTAATTGTGAATGTTAACAATTTAGTTGGTTTGCAGTCCTTAAATTTTTTCTTGTTGTGTTGCTAGATGTAATTCAAATGTAATAGGTGTCTCGTTACATTCATTTCAGCAGTAAAATATCCATTTAACCACCAGAAGAAACTCTAGGTTTCTCTGCTTGTTTTGAAATTCATATGTAACTTGGATCAGCTTGTTTTTTGTTTGTTTGTTTGTTTGTTTCATTTTGTTTACGATAATTTGTATCAGTACAATGGATGAAATTAGTTGATCTGCAAAGACCTACAGCTCCTTCTGTTGGCTAAGAATCTAGTTCTCCTAAGCAAATACAATTATTGCATTTGTCTGTTATAGTCTGTTCCATTTACAATAGCTTTGTCTACCACTGAGATAGTGAGATGCTTTGGGAATTACGGTAACAATTTGCTACAACAGTTTTTTTTCTTTTTATATCTCTGTTCAGTTATTCAGTCAAAAATATCTTTCAAATATTTTTTTTGTAGTAAGTACAGCTCACCTAAAAGTAGTAGGTCCTTTCAGAAAGTCAGCAAAATACACAGCTATGAATGTAAAAGATTTGTGTAAGATTACAACTGAATCCTATTGTTTAGATTGGAGAGGGGACTTTGGAAGTTTTCCAGCCTCTTCCATGTGCGGTCAGGGGAAATGTGGTGGCTCAGGTGCTCTTGAAAATTCTACTCTAAATTTGCATGCTCTACCTTTACCTCCTCAGCGTATGTAAACGCTATAATGCTTTCTATAATTCTGTATGATGTGGCAGTGAAATGTCTAACTGTTAATTCTGGAATCAATGCCAGTCAGCTGGGTAGCCAGACATTTGATTTGGGAAATCAAAGGTGGCAGGCATGTACCACTAGTCCTTTTAGCTATGTTAGCCTGACAGGTCACAGAGGTTTGGAGTGCAGGGGGGATTATTGACCTTACTTGTCTATGTTTTGGTACTTTGATTTGCTATTAGATTTGAGTCCTCACCACAGCCTGTTGCATGGCTCATTCTACAGCCTGTACCTTCATCTGTTGTTGTTGTTGTTGTTGAAAAATTCCTTGCAGTGAAGGTCTTTTTTGTAGTGTGGTTTGTTCCTGCACAGGCTTTTCTTCCTCAAAAGGGTTGGGAGGAATTGGTGAAAGGTCTTGACTGTACAAGAGCACAAAGGATTTACTTCTTGTTGAAAGTGATTGTCAGTTTTGAACCACATTTGTATGGATAAATACCACCCTGCTATGGTTCACAGAAGCAAAATTGAAGTGAAAAGTGACCCTTTACCAGGTTGCTTTTATCTGTTTTCTTCCTGTATAAGATGCTACACTCATTTGAGCTTGTCTAAAAAAAAAGCCATCATTTTCTTTGAGAAAGAAAGCACAGAAAAGTTGAGTTTATCTCAGAATTTCTCAGGCCTCTCAGCACGTTTAAATAGTCTTGGCAGTAGGATGCCTCTTCTGGCATTATTCCTCCACAAATCTGCTGTCTAGTAATCTGTTGTAGTTCAGTCTACTTGAAATTGCAGGGAGGATTGTTGAAAGTAGTGCTAAATGTATGCCACCTGCTCCCACAACTAGGTGCTGTGAATATTCAACACCAAGAAGAAAACACTGTAGAAAGCAGTGTTCATGGAAAGAATAGGATTGGTGGGTGAGCAACAGCGTTCTCAGTTCCTTTTTAAGTAACGCATTGCATATTTACATCAGTGTGTCAGGGAAGGGAACCTGTAAGTTTTGGCTTATATCCACAGCCAAGAAAAAAAAAATGTAATGCCATGGGAAAACTGTTACATTTTCATCTACTTTCCTGCTGGAGGCATGTGTCACTCTCTCTGTTTTTAATTATCTTTTTATTACTATTATTACTTTCCTTTAATGGGGAGCGTACTCTGATGCTTTGGTCAATATACCCTCACATTGCCTGCCATGAGCCTGTTTCTGCTGAGTATCTTAGGCTTTTGAAGCTCTCAGAGTGCCCTGGCAGCCAAGAGGGCAAAACGCATTTTGGGGTGCATTTAAGCACAGCATAGCCAGATGGTCAGAAGAGGTGATTCTCCCATTATATTTAACGTTGGTCTGGTCTCACCTTGAATATCGTGTGCAGTTCTGGGATCCACAATATAAAGAGGATGTTAAGGTACTTGAATGCATCCAGAGGAGCACAACAAAGCTGATAAAAGGGCTGAAGTGCATGTCCTATGAGGAGAGGCTGAGGATACTTGGTTTATCTAGTTATGAGAAGAGAAGGCTGAGAGGTGACCTCATTGCTCTCTACAACTTCCTGAGGAGGTGAAATGGAGAGGGAGGTGGTGGCCTCTTCTCCCTGATAACCAATGATAGAATGCAAGGGAATGGCACGAAGCTGCACCAGGGGAGGTTCAGACTGGATATTAGGAAAAACTTCTTTACCATGAGGGTGGTCAGACACTGGAACAGGCTTCTTCCTAGAGAGGTGGCTGATGCCCCATGCCTGTCAGTGTGCAAGAGGCATTTGGATAACACCCTCAATAACATGCTTTAACTTTTGGTTAGCCCTGAAGTGGTCGGGCAGTTGGACTGGATGATCTTTGCAGGTCCCTTCCAACTGAACTATTCTAATTCTCTTCAGCAGCATTAACGATGGGCTGGAGTCCCCGACCCTTGAGAGGATGTAAGGGAGTCCAGAGAACTTCTCTCCACTAAGTGCTTATGAAAGAGTACTTGACATATCTCTAGAGAAAATACTGCACCTTGTGTTGTTAGCAGTAACACTGTATCCACAGGAAGGACTAACAAACCCTGATGGGAGTGTTCCTGCATGGAAACTACTCCAAGAAGAGATGAAGATGGAAATTTTCCAGAAAATCTTACAGTAGTTTTCTAGTAGGGATAGAGATATCTCCAAGTAGACCTCATGATTTTTGGGCTAGGGGGCAACAAGAGCTTTTTTCCCTTCAGAAGGGAAACATCTTGGATATGCAGATTTAGTGACCCTTAGAAGTAAGCCCCTTAAGGGTGAAAATTTACTTTGGTAGGGTCAACTTATTTTTAGTGCAACAGAAATATTGAACAAGGAATATTTCTAATTGAATGGGCCAAAGGGATGTAAAAAAAAGGAAACAAAAAACACACAAAAAAGAAAACAATCTGGATTTAAAATGGAAGTTTAAAGAGGAGAAAGAATATTGAAGCAGGGTATTGGGGTCCAGCTCCACTTTTTGGGGTAGAGTTAGAATTCTTACTTGGAAGAGGAAGTGAGAGAAGTATTTGCAGGTGTGTCATTATTAGCTTGGTGTAGAGAAAGAACACTGCTGTATTTTGTGCAGTGTATAACAATCGCATGTTATCTCACTAAATGCTGGATTTTGCAAAATACAGCCTAGATATTGAAGCCAGGCCAGCCTGCTGAAAGCAGCCACCTGCATTCCAGTGGTTAGTGCAGATCATGTGATGGAAGTTATAACCCAGGTAAAATGTTAATGACTAAACTTGGCACGGTTGAAGCTTTTAATCTTTTATTGCAGTTTTCTAAGGAGCGGCAAGTTATGGACAACAGCCCAGAAAAACTGAAGAAGGAGTTAGAGGAAGAACTGCAGCTAAGTAGTGAAGACTTGCGTAGCCATGCCTGGTACCATGGACGTATTCCTCGGCAGGTACGTGATTCCTCATCTTTGTGTTGCCAACAGTGCTTTGAGCTTTTATAGACAAACAAAATTGCACTAAAGTACTACACGCATCTCTGATATCTGCATTAATTTAGTAGAAACATCATAATGCCTGATTAGTGTGAAAGCTATAGTATTTATCACAACTTGGTGTAGAGTGAGGTGGTTGAAGGATTCGGGGCAGACACTGGTGGAAAATATAAATATTTTGTGATTTTTGTGCACTGAATAAAAGCAGAAATGGAATTTCAACTTTATGTCAGAATGCTATCCCCATATATTGTTCAGACACACTGACGTTACTTTGGTTCAGTATATTGAACCAAATGTTTTCTTTCTTGTGTGTCGAATTTTGGGGAGGAAAAAACGCAAAAGCTATTCGATAACTTCATTTTGATCCTTACAGTTGTAGTTAGAAGTACGTGAAAGCTGTCCTTGTATTGGAGCTTAGCTTCCAAGAGCACCTGGAGCTCCCCCTACGGGCTTCCCTCCTATGTGTACCCGGCTCTCGCCAGAGCTGAGAGCTGCCTGCTGCCTCGATGTAAATAACGAGAGCAGGCACAGCAGCCACATTTTCGACTTACTGTTAGATGCACAGCTTATCCCATGGAAAGGACTAACTTAAAACAGCAAAGAAGATTTTTCTGACTCTTCCTAGTTTTATGCAGTATTCATGAAGAATAAAAAATGAAAGCTTCTGTCACTTAAGACAATAATGAAAGAACAATTTCTGGAGTCCTGTAGTAATGACTTCTAAACTTTTGTGTGACTATATATTCAGATGCTTTAAACTCTAAAATCCAGAGTCATTGCTTTTCATTCATGTCTTGCTTGCTATTAGCAAACTAGGAGAAATTTATACATGCAGAAGTGGGTCATACTTCTGGTTGCTGGGCATTTTCCAAAAAGCTCCTCCAGATATCTGCTGTGGGATGACCTTGTAATTTTAGGATCAGAGACAACATTCTTCTACCATCCTTTATGTTTGCTTTGTATTTTCTGGCTTTGTCTCTACTGCCAGAGCAGCCGAATTAAGTCCCATGTATAAGAATATTTTGTTGTTTGGTGTTATTTGCTTCCTGACTCTGAAGGTATTTTTTGTATATTCTTTTTCCTGAAAGGTGGCAGAAGGCCTAGTTCAGAGGGATGGAGATTTTCTGATTAGGGATTCTCTTTCCAGTCCTGGGAACTTTGTTCTTACCTGTCAGTGGAAAAATACCTCTCAGCATTTTAAAATCAACAGAACAGTTCTAAGATTCAATGAAGCCTACTGCCGTGTTCAGTATCAGTTTGAACTTGAAAGTTTTGACAGTATCCCTGGCTTAGTTAGATTCTATGTTGGGAATCGCACACCAATATCAAAGCAGAGTGGAGCAATTATTTTCCAGCCTATCAACAGGACTGTGCCTCTCAGGTGTCTAGAAGAAAAGTATGGTGTAACTCCAGTCCGACAAAAAGAGCAAAGTATCCCTGAAGGAAAAACAGAAACTGCAAAAAGACTGAGTCTTGGTATATCCAGCATGCAATCCCAGGAGCGGAGCGTACCCAGAGGAAATCTTTTGAGGTATTTTAATTTCACTGTCCTTATAGGGTGAAATGAGGTAACTCCATCAGCTCCTGTTGGAGGTGATGCGAAGTTTCACTTTGATTTTAGGTGGAAAGACTACGTGTCAGGGTTTGCTGATTTTTAGCAACGGATTTTTTAGGGCCTGTATTTGAAACTTCCTGAAGTTGTTAAGATGTTAACTACTTTGTGGTTATAGGGCTTGGTCTTTAGAAAATACAAACTACATTGAGGAGGTAAAATAAATGGAGATGGATGAAGCCATGACATAAGTGGCAAGGCTTCACAGTCTTCACTCCTTATGTGAACCAGAGCATGCCCCAGTTTTACATGGTGGCTCTTACCCTGCTATTTGCATTGGAATAGCAACAAAATAGTGCTTCCTGAAGGCCATTTGAGTATGTGATTAGCCTAGCAAAATTAAGAAATTCTAGCAGTATGGAAAATAAGTGCAATAATTGCATTCTGAAAATATCTTTGGGAAAAACAAGATGCTTATGTGCAGTTCGAAAGGGACTAATTGCTTAAAGATGGTGTTGGCTTTGGCTCTGGTTCTCTGTTTGCAGATTGATCTGGAGAGGGGGAAGGAATAATTCAATTGAAATTCACAGAGTGAGAGTAAATGCAGACTCTGGAAGCACAACAGTAGTCTTCAGTGGCTTAACAAATCTAGACTAGTGTAAACTGAAGGGTTAAAATAAAGTCTTGCTGCTGCTCCAGATAAGTCTTTTTTTCCACATTTGACTTCTGCAATAAAAAGACCAAGTCTGGGATAATAGATACTAATTTCAGTGTCCATATTGAATGTTCTGTTAAAAAGTCTCAACATTCAAAGAAACACCCTCATAAATGCAGGAAGTTCACCCATTATAGCCCATTTCATTGCTACCATACCAGCATGAAGTACCTTTTAGTCTTATAAGCAGTCCAAGTAGAAAGCTAATGATCCTTGCCCTAGTTACAATATGTCCTGTCAGTTAGATACGTATAAGATTGTTGGGTATATTGATATGTTTGTATTTGCATTTTTGTCTACTCTAGAAACAAAGAAAAAAGCGGTAGCCAGCCAGCTAGTTTGGATCACGTTCCGGAGAAAAGATTCCCTTTAAAGACTCACCAATCTGAGAGCTATCTGCTGATAGGTATGTTTTGTAATTAAGCATTTCACACACACAAGCAGTGAGCACCCAGGTGATCTGTTACACTTCAGACCAAAGTGAGACTGTTGAGTGTTCAGAGTACTGTATATACAGTTACTACTTAATGGCCTATATAAGCTGAATTAATATACTGCTTGCTCTTTAAATACAGCCATTGGAACAGGTTCTTTATTTCCAGTGTGCCGGCTAGTTCGTTATGTTAGCAGACAATTCAGCAGGCTTCCACACCAAAACAATGACAGCTACACTTGGCATTAATATCCTTTTTGACAGTATTACATTTACTCACTTGTGCTTCACAAGAACTGATTTGTCTCGTGTCATTCTGACAAAAGTATATTAAGTGGCAGTGACTTTCACAGAAATCCTTGTTTCCCTGAGAGTCAGCTGGAAACAAGTAGTAAAGCCACTTTGCTGTAGATACCAGCAAATGCACTGAGAACTGCAGATTGGGAATGTCTGACGTAGGGTTCAGTCCTACATTGGATGTTGAGGTTTGCATATGCAATTAATACAGGCTGAGGCATAAATATTTAACAGAGAAGTATACGGATCTGTTTCTCCAGCTCTTCAAATCGGCTACTGTTTAGCAAAAAGATTAGCATCCCTGAAATTCATTCCTTCCATACCTTACTACGTGTTCAGGCTTGACTTTGGGAAGCTTTTCTTTCATCTCAAACTTATCATTCTCAGAAATGACTCATCTCTTATGTGGTATGGCTGGAAGTTTCTGTTTTTATAGCATAGATCAAGTTACATAGAAACCTCCTATTCCAAGCCATGGAGACTTATCCAGCTCTGACGTTACAGCCTATGTATGCAGCAGGGACTAGAGTTATTGTCAGCATTACCACAGAATAACATTATAGTGCAGCTGTTCTGTGTATTTGGGATTTTGGGAGGATCAGCGAGTGAATGGAATTTGCTGGCTAGCTCATTCCTCAAAATATAATTTCATATACATTTAATCAGTGAATAATTTACATGATCGGACAATAATTTCTTCAGGAAGTAGCATTAAGAAAATAATCCTGGGATATAGGCACCAGGAATTGTATATGTTTTGGCCTTCTAAAGCCCTGTATCATAAAAATGATAACTTTTTTCTCTTTGTTTTCTCCTGCAGGTTCAAGACATCCATCTCGATTACCTGAAGCAGATACAGACTCCTGTCCAAGTTCTCCTGCATTTAGAACAGGCAGTGAACCTTCTCTAAGCCCAACAGTTGTTCAGAAAGTCACCTCTGAGTCACAAGTAGGGGAAGCTCTTAGAGGATCAGACAGTCAGCTTTGTCCAAAGCCTCCACCTAAACCCAGCAAAGCACCCCTGCTGAAGGCCCCAGATTCTCCTATGGCTTCCCACAGTTCAGAAGGACACTATTGTGAACTAAGCCCTGCCAGAGATCCTACAGCAACAAAACATTTATGTCAGAAAAACAGCTATGTAGAACATCTGACACAAAAGGAGAGGGGAACACACTCATTCAGGAACTCTGAAACAAGCTATTTGATCTTGGAAGATGACCCTACAATGAACTCTGCAGATCCTTTAGAAGCTTCAACTGAGATGGCTGAAGAAGGCAGCATATTTTCTGCACCTCTTTTTGAGACAGTGTCTAGTTTTAAACCAAATGATTTTGAATCCAAACTACTTCCTCCTGAAAACAAGCCATTGGAAACATCAATGTTAAGAAGAGTTAAGGAGCTTTTCACCAAGAACAATCCAAAGATCATTGCACAGCATATTCTTAGAATGGACTGCAAGGTAAAAAAAAAAAAAAAAAGCAAGTAATTATAAAATACATATTTTTTTGCATTACTTTATATTGTGCAAGTTTAGACTTCTCAAAGAACTGATTAATGGGTAGATTTGCAGCTAGTGTAGTAAACATATTGACTTGCTTACAGGAATTTTTAGGGTGTGATTTTTTTTTTTTTCTTCATTTGAAGAACAGGAAGGTCAAAAAGCCTTTTGGACTAAAGGTGTTTCCCACCAGCCTTGACTTTAGACTCAAATTCTCAATGCTTCACACATCTTTTCAATCTCCTATCAGTTGCTGTGTATCTGTGATCGTCATTTAGTGCTGGCTGCTGCTACGTGAGGCTTCAGAGAGACAGGGAGACTCAGAAAAACTCGGTGTAGGGGCCAGTATGTCAATTAAGAGCAGGATGGCAGCTCTCTAGGATGCTCACCTGTGAAGGGGAAGCCCTTGGGTTTGAAGCCTTCCTCCAGTGACTGTTTTCTTATTTTAAATCCTGTAAACTTTGGAAAGGGGCCAAGGAAACTAGCCTGCTGGTAGTGTGGGAGCCTGTACAATTAGTTAAGAGGCACTGGAGTGTCTTAAAGATCCAGATTTTTGTATTTTAGAGCAGCAACAGTAACTAGCTGGGAAACAGAAAAGTCTGTATTTTGTCTTCATCTTGTGGAGCTGAGAGGCAATGGTTGTCATTCATTGGTAACTTGTTGCATACTATTGCACTGATAAGAACTGAATGATACAATGAGGTTGGAATGCGAACTGGGCCAAAATAAATGCTTTGTACTGAGATCTGCGATAAGGCAGAAGTTCATAGGCCTTCTTGTGGCATCAGGAGCTCAGTTTGCCTTTTAAATAATGACATTTCTAGTTCTATATATAGAAAACTTTATTTGTGAAAGAAGCAGCCCCCATTCATTAAGTGATGGAGTGAATGTCTGCCACCTGGACGCCTGAGAGGGATCTTTGTGAAGCAGTTGCGATCAGTGTGTGTCCAGGGGCTTTGTATCACTTCTGCTTCTCTAGAAGTGAAACAGGTTTCTCTACAGTGCTAGATTTTGCACCAGCAAGGCTTGTTGTGTGGCACAGATTGCTTTCATCTTTTCATAACCAAGAAAACCTGCTGATGGGTGTATCAGAAATAATGAGGCAGATTGGCTTGTAAATATGTCGATGTATAGCTCTGAATCCAGCAGATAATCTCACATTATCATATTCATTTGGTTTTGCCTGTAATTAGCACATCTGATTGTTACTGATATAACCGGTAGCTAATACTTTATGTTTAAAAAACAAGGACAAATTGGTGAGGGTGTCAACTTTCACATACTGACTTCATTGGGCTCTCAACACTGTGTCCTCCCGGAAGTCCTTTTACCGATTAATCCTTATGAGAACCCTGTGGTGTAATCTAAAACATTCTGAGCAATGTTGTCTTTTTAGAAATGAAGAAAACAAAGCAAACATGCACATGCTTTAAGGCCAAAGAGCAGTGCTATGTTGATTAAGCATCAGGACAAGAGAGCACCACGTTTCCTTGAGCTTGCATATGACTCTCCTACTGGAAGACCCAAGTTTGATAAAGCATTTTGGTCATGTGCTTTATGTTTTATGATGCCTGAATCATTGTGAAAAAAAAAATACATACTTTTTTGGCCTTTTTATATGAGACACTGACTGTCCATAAGTTAATTAAGTTATTCTTAGATGACTGTATTCTAATGTTGTGCACTCAGCTGTATATGTCCTGCATTAACCCGGAGTGCCTCTGTGTTGGGTAGGTTTGTGGTTTTTGTTGTTGTTGGTTTTGTTTCTTTATTTTAAATCATCTCAAAACTCATGCACAAATTTTTGCATTTGTCAGGTGGCAAGAATACTAGAAGTTTCTGAAGAAATGAGGAGAGTTATGGGGGTGAACTCTGGTCTCGAACTGATTACCTTGCCTTATGGACATCAACTGCGCTTGGACCTAATTGAAAGGTAAATGTTCCTGTTACTCCTTACTTCCAGAGCAGATGGCCAGAAGGTCAGAGCATTGCTACTTTGTACTCAACATCTCCTCAAAGAATGCTCTCTTGCACCTTTTTTGAATTCATGTGTACAGAAGATAATTTAGTGAGATACTTTATCACTTCTTTTGCAAAAGTAAATTCCTTTAGGTCATAGGGTAACTCCATGCTTGTAATACAGGAAAAGGTGAATGGTACAGAAAGGCAGGTCCTAGAGCTGCTGAACATCTTCAGTTCTCTTTTAAGCACTCAGATATTAGGTAAAGTTCAGGGGACCTGTGTTCTAGCTGAGCATGTGTTTGTGGTAGAGAATGAAGGTAATAGCCTTCTGCAACTGGGGAAAAGGGCAGAGGAACTAGTAAAGTAAAAAACAAAAAAATCAGCAAAGCTTTCTGTAAAACCTCTGTACAAGTTAAGGGAGAGTAATTAGGATCTTCTGTCCTGATCTAGTTTCTCTGATTCAGATTTCAGTAGTTTGGTTGCTGAAATTTAGGGGGAAGATCCCAAGATTTGAGTGTGGAGGACAGTGGGAACTGGGACTATTTTCCACAAAAAGTTCAGTCATTCATCACGTGAGTAGAATTTTGTGTTCAAAAGTTTAGGGACCGCCAGCCAGCTAGCTAGCATGCTGTAAGGCATTACTGACTTCCCTCCGATTTCTAGCTACTGACAGCTCACGTGCTCCTGACATATTCACATGTGGAGTGAAACAAAAAGTAACGCATTTGGCTGCTTCACAGTCATGCTCTGTGCTTACTGATGAGTGGACTTGTCAACCACTATTCTACAACACTGACAGGGCACTAACCAGGTTTTACCTTCCTTGAATGGAGTATCACAAGAGATCTGGCTGTAAAATAGTAATTAGTATCTTAAGAAAATGTATTAGAACACAAACACAGAAAAACATATATTCTATATAATGGCATTACTGCTCTTGATACAAAGATGTTTTTAAGAGCAAATAAGTAAGTTTGCTAGGCATAATCAAGATAATGAAATATACCTTTGAACTGATCTTCTCTGAACTCATGTACAGTATAATGTAACCAGAAGTATAAATTGTTTCACTTACAGGCACAATACTATGGCAATAGGAATAGCTGTGGATATCTTAGGTTGCACAGGAAATCTAGAAGACAGAGCCGCAACATTAAACAGGATCATCCAAGTCGCAGTGGAGCTGAAGGACTCACTGGGAGATTTGTATGCATTTTCTGCAATTATGAAAGCACTGGAAATGCCTCAGGTAAAAATCTGTTTTCTCTTTATGTATGTTCCAAAACATGGAGTTGTTTGTTGGTTCATTTAATTTATGCAGTAGCAGTGTGTTTCTCCTGTGAACTGCTGAAGTAAAAAATGCCTATTCCTCTATTTCATTTGAACAGGTCACTAGGTTAGAACAAACTTGGACGTCTTTAAGACATCATTATACCCAGACTGCCATTATGTATGAAAAACAGCTGAAGCCATTTAGCAAAGCTTTGCATGAAGGACAAGGTGAGTGGAATAGTGAGCAAGAATGATGCTGGTTTCTGTTTAGATTTTTAACTCTCCCCACCACCACTTGCTGGTGGAAGGGGATGAGGCAGCTGCTGTTTTGATAGCTGTGTATCATAAATTAAAATGCCTACATGACCTTATATAATGCAGTATAACACAATGAAATAGAAGGAAACAATCTGCCAGCCAAACGTGAGTATATGCCCGTGTGCATGCATTCATGTGGAATATAACATTGTCTGCTCCCCCCCCCCTTTGTGGAAAATGCAGTGAAGCAGAAACTGAGAGGAACGACTCTGCATCATCTTGCCTCAAAGACAGGACAAAAATCTCCCTATTCCTATACAGGGAAGAAAAAGTTATTTCTGGCAGATTTTGCTTTTTATATGCTTTGCTTATTGGATCAGAAGATGAATTCTGAAATATAAAGAATGGATTAGTCAGATAATTCCTCTGATCACATCAAGTGCTCCTGCATCGTTCTTTGCAGCTCTAGTCTCCTATATATAGGGGTACCTACCCCTATATACCAGGGGGAGGTAATATTTCTCTGAACATTTCTGTGGCTAAGAGAATAGTTAGAGAAGGAAAACTTTATTGTCCCATAGAATGTGTTGTGGCTTAGATTCTAAATGTGTTTAAAAATCTGCCATTGTCTAGTATTTCAGCAGAGCCTTCTCCTGTAGCAAATACAGTTCTCCAACACTTTAATTAATCTTGGCCCTCTCCCCCAACCCCAGCAACTTACTGGAAACTGGTAGGACGGGTGCATTTGAGGTGAGATGCTAATTTGAAAGATGGAAGACAAATACTAGTTTCTGACTTTGAAAAGATTATTGCAGATATATCACCTTCTTCACTTAGCACTTCTATAATGTCTGATGATATGGTTTGTTACTCTATTCCAGAGATGATCAGTGCTCCACAAAACAATGTAACAGTGCCACTGCTGATGCCTCTTGTTACGTTGATGGAGAGACAAGCTGTCATTTTTGAAGGCATGGACCTGTGGGAAAGCAGTGACCAAAGCTGCGAAATAATGCTGAAGCACTTGACCACAGCTCGTCAGATAGCACAGAACGCAGAAATATACAGCTTGACTGCAGAACGGATGCTGGAAGGTAGGGAGCACCAGCGTGAGAAACTTCTGCATATTAACAGCATGTATGGGTTATGTCTGAAAAATAAGATCTCTGCTTAAGTAAGTGACAACAGAAGTCACTGCAATAATAAATTCTTCTCAGCTTTCATGGGAGCTGAGATAGTAGCAACTGTCCTGCAGGAAACTTGCAGGGGTACTTGTCTGGGTACACCATTGATATTTTTTAAAAACAGACAGCAAGTTATTCATCACTGTAGTTCTACAATAAGCAATACAGCATACATTTTTGTTAAACATACTTGAAGGTCTCATGACTTAATATGCTGAGTCTTCTAGCAACTGAATGTAAGTACAGGAAGGACCGAGGATAACTTACTGCCTTCTGTACAATTAAAATTCCCATTCTGATCTTTGCAAATAAATCACTACCTACCACAATAAGATTCTTTACTAGCAGGCCAAGATGCAGCACCAGGATCTTGACTGCTTGCAGCCAGAAAGCAGCAATATGTTAGTGATGTGACTTTATAATTTAAACTTGCAGTGAAAAAGTTAGAGGGGGAAGAGATGTAAGTATTTCTGCAGGCAGCAGGTATACATCAGTAATTATAGGCTATAATGACTATCATGACAATTGTATACAGGCTATAATGACAATTCTAGACCGTTACAATTGGTCTAGAATAGCCTATCTCGATATCCCTAGAGCCATTTGAGTACTACAGAGAGAAAGGATTTTCACCATTTTTCTAGCTTGTTAAAATAATTGTGCAAAGGAAACCCAGCACACTAAAGCTTATCTTATTCGGAAGGAATGCAGTCTAAAAGCTATTTCTTCTAAATAAAAAAAAAACTTGCTTGACAGTGATACAGTGGGATTCTTTTTACTTACTAGGTTTCCAGCCAGATGAAGAGATGAGTGAAATCTTCAAGACAGAATTTCAAATGAGATTGCTCTGGGGCAGCAAAGGAGCACAAGTTAATCAAAATGAAAGATACGAGAAATTCAGCCAGATTTTAACTGCACTTTCCCGAAAACTGGAACCTCCTCCAGTGAAGCAGGTGGAACAATTAAGTATCTAAGACTCTAAACACTATTAAGTGATATACTTGAAATAACCATAGCTTTCTTTTGGTAATTTGATACTGCACAAACTTCTTGCATTTCACAAGATGTTTAGAACTTTTAACTGCATAATGCACACTTGTTTTAAAACTACTGATTTCTAAAAAATTATTTATTTACTGTGTCACCAAGTCATTTAATGATCCCTTTAAACAGGTAGGTTATCCCTGTAAGATAGTTTTACAGCTTTCATATTTCGCTAGAGTTGCAATGTTTTGATAATGCCTAGGACTAGGGGTGTTGACCTCTTAATGATATTAAAACGAAGCAAATAGCGTAAATGAAGTGACAGATTAACTATGTGACATTGCAGAAAATTTCAGTTGTATAATATTCCTTAAATGAGTATAAAACACTATGTACAGAATTGTCAATTAAAGCATATCTTTATGCAAAATTATTTGCATAATATGGTTGAAGAAATGATCTGTGCCTGGAACAGAAGGCTCAAATTTCACATTACCTATGAAAGTAGAAAGTTAGTTGTGTATGTGTTGGGACAATTCAAAGTTTTTTTAAGACAGCATCTGTAGCACTTTGGCTTTTGCTGGAGCCCGTACAACAGCTATGCTGCCAGGAAATGAATGATGAAATGACAAGAACAAACAATCCAGATGATTAAAATGCTTTCCGATATGAGTAAATGTGGGTGTATGTATTAACCTTGCTTCATCTACTGAGGTGAATCACTTTGATAAGCAGTACTTACGTTTTTTTTCTTGGATGAAGGCAAAGAGTAAGTTGTTAGCACTTTTCGTAGATAATCAGGGTGCATGATGTTTATATAAAGAATGCTTTAGCAAATTCCACTTTGTCATATATAGATTTGGTGCATAAGTAAGTGTTCACAGAAGTTGTACAAATATTTAGGCAAGAACTATGGGTAGAGTTGAATTTGCTTGTTGTCAGTAAGCCTGCTTCTGGAGTGAGATGTTACAGCATTTGAAAGTACCAGAATAGAGCGAGTAGGCTAACCAGGAAACCAACCAATACCAAAATGGTAGCATTCTGTTCCCACCATCTACAATCATTGCAGAGGTTCTACAACCATAACAAGAGGTTACAAACCTCCTCTTTAGGCTGGCACGCTGTAAGTCTCCCTGTCAATCTTAACAGACGAAAAAGGTTGAAGCTAATTACTTAGACCATGAAAAGATTTTTTATTCCATGAAAATATTCTCAACAGAGAACACTAATTTTAAACAAAGCATTTAACATTTAGGAAATCAACATGTGCACAAAAAAAGATTAAAAATTACTGGAAAATGTAAGATTCTTTAAGACAACTCACGTTCAGAATTTTAGAATAAGTGATTTATAACTAGCTATGCAAGGACAGATGTCTTTTTCCTATACTTAATAACCCTCATAACAAGTTGCACTATCCCTCATGAAAGCAACCTGCCTCCAAAGGAAGCAAATCCTGGTTTTAGAAAAACAAACAGTAGCGTGAAAAGAACATTTAGTCCTTTACCAGGAAGTGTTATTACTGACCTGCAAGGCTGTTAGCCAGGCAAACAAAGCACAGGCCCTTTAGCAGAAAATACACAGATCACGTTTCCTCCTCCTAGCTTTAAAATAAAAAAGCACTAATTTAAAAAACAGCAAACAAAAAAAACAAACCCAAAAAAACTACATAAGTAGTTTTGTCAGTACTGAGTATTGTCACATTATTATATAAATAACCCTGTATACAAGCTCCAAAAATCTAAACTTTAGAGTTTAATAGCCCCCGTAATACACTAGGTCAAGCTGTGTAATAGTGGTATACATAACAAAAGGAATAAACCTCTACACAAGTCACTCCAATTCAGTTTTACTGGTAGTACAGTTCCTAATAACACTGAAATTAAAAAGAATCCAGCACTGCTGCATCCAAATATTGCTTCAGACCCCAGGAAAACAGGATGTTTTGATTATTATTTCATTTCCCCAAACAGCAGTTGGCTGGGTTGACAAACTTTGTTTGATGCAAGTATCCCTCCCACCCCCACCCAACATCTCTAATCTAATTCTTATCACCCTAATAGATCAGATATGATGTATTTATTAATAGAACCACAAATGGGAGGCAAGACAACATAAGCAATAGGGGCACTGCAGACGACTATATTTACACGTATAAACATATCCAAATTTCAATTGTTTACAAGTAAAAGTGCACATAGATCATTACGAAGTATCACTCAAATTTCAACTGGTCCATACAATGAAGCATCACCTGGAAACAGACTAGCACTGCAGTAATTAAAATTGGAACTTCATAGTCAAAAACTAAAAGACAGTTTCCATAAAAATATTTTTAAAAATATTAAAGTCAAATTAAGAGATACGCGTCCCAATGTATAAAATTCATGATGCACCATGTATACTGTAAAGTAGAGCTCTAGAAAACACCTACCATGGCTACCTCAGCAGCTGCAGCACTGTGGAAAGAGCTGAGACACAAAGCCCTTTGTGAGATACTGTAAGTGGTAGTGTTGGCAAACAACAGATTTAGGCACTCTAGTTTAAGGCAGCATTTGAATGGCAAGCAGTCGACTTCTGAAAACAGTCATTAGCTCGCAGTGGTGAATCTCTGGTGGTGTTCCAGGTTTTCAGTGCGCACAATAGGTTACTGAAGTGCTGAAGATGGACTACAGGCCTAGGAGTTTCTCTTGACTGGATTGTAGGCTAGAGCTGAGATGTATTATTTCCCCAAATCAACATTAAATACATTACGGTCTCTTATCAGCTATGCCAAAAACTGGAATGTAATGATGGTTGCAGTGGAAAAGTTATAGCAGCATACATGGATACTGGGATGAAACTCTAGTGCTGAAGATATTTAAACAGAATGATTTGTTACAAAATAAGAAAAGCAATGATGTCAAAAAAGTGTTATGCAGACATGCCTGACTGTCCTAGGCATGCAGGAGGAGGTTAAGGGCGAGCATGGAGGTGGCACAGGCAGACTGATAACTGACATGGTTCTAAATGACTGCCAATTAAATGAGTTGGAAAAGAGTATAATTTAGACAACCAAAATGTAGCACAACTAAAATATAGTTTGTGCCTCTCGGACCACCTGTGACAATGAAAATAAAGCAATTTTAGGAGCAGTTGCCATTTTACTCTGGTAATGGAATGCTATTTTCCTGCACAAATTCAAGAATTTGTAATACATCCTAATTATGTATGGAAATGCTAAAAATGTTAGTGACTAAATGTATGTCTGCATGCATTCATGCAACTAGCTTTTCCCCTTGTTTAATGGGCCTCCCAGTCTAATATCTCCCTCCCACCCCCCGCCCCAAGCAGCTGCATGTAACCTCCTTCAAGATCTCGCCCATTTTCTCAGAAACCCGCTTCAGGAACCTGCAGTCCAAGAGGAAAAAGAAAAGAACAAAGTTACTGAAGGCCTTTAGAAGACAGAGAAGTGTACTCAGTTCTAACAGGCCATTCTCAGCGGCTATACATTAGCCTTGTATTACTTCCACAAATCCACATTAGAAATACAAGCCATAGCTTTTAGATAAGCTTTTTTTTTCTCTAGTAATTGAGTAGTGCAATGCAGTTTCCAAACCTCAGTGATTAACATTGAGGGAATTAATGAATTAATTACTGTACATTCAAGACCTTGATTTCAAATTAAACATTATTGAATTCAAAGACTTAGCTTACAGGCACAAATTAAGAATATAAAATCATTCCTTTTTCAGGAGCAGAGAGGTTAAAATTCAGTAAAACACCAAGCATTATATGTGTGGGTTCTTTTTTTTTTTTTGGGGTGGTTTTTTTTTTTTTTTTTGGTTTAAGGTATCTAGAATTAAAATAATGGAGTTGTGTCCAATGCACAACATTCTACATTACAACCACAGAAAGGGAAGGAGAAAGGCAGGTCAGTGGACGTTCTGTCCTTTTTACTCATACTGTTTCTTCCTGAGTATTTTTGTTGAACTTTTAGAATCAGGAAAGATTTTCCTGTTTAAGAAGTGAAAGCTGCCAAGTATTTGCTAAGGAAGGAAATTAATAATTTTCAGTAACTGAGTTCAGTTAGTTATTAGAGGAAAAAAACCCCTCTGGTTTAAGCATATAGTTTAAGTCACAGAAATGGGAACAGTACATCTTAGAGGTCTTTAAAACTCAAGTAATTTTTTAGTTCTCTATAAAAACAAAATATTGTATAGAACAAGTTGGAATTCTGGTCTTTCTCCATTTAATAGCCGAATTGGATTTAGTACTCTGTAGAGCAGGAACAGTGAAACAAAGTAGAAAACATTGGCCAAAATTATAGACCAATTTAATGCCGTCATCTCTGACAAAGCTATGGCAAAAGCACATTGCAAACAACAGACCACTCCTGACTTCTGTTATTCTAATGCTTTCCATGAACCTGCGTGACTTACTATTTTTCCACTATTTTCCCTGGGGAATGTACACTTGTAAGCTGCCAGTTTACTGTTAGATATAGGTTACTGCACCTTTGCTGTTTTTCTCTAGCGTTACATCTATATATGATGTTGGTACATAGCCTTCCTCTCCATTTTGCCTTCGAGCTCTTGTCCACCCATCTCCTTTATCCTCCTCAATAATGTACAAAATTTCCCCTTCTTTCATCGCTAGAGTGCCTTCATTATGACCTGGGAAAACCAAAGGGAAAGAAGTCTCAGTGTTCAGACAGAATTTCAAGTCTTTTTCCCAGAACATAGTTTCCAGATTATATATAAACAGGAAGTATCAAAAAATCTGTGCAAGAGAACATATGGTCAAACAGGCTTACAGACAAAAACCTAGATCCTATTTGTAAAGCTGAATATTTGCCAATAGCTGTGCTAATATTTATCTTAAAACATCACAAAAGTACTGCTTATGAATTAAACTTAGTTATAAAATATTTCCCCATATCTTATAAAGCAACTAGTTGCTCATAAAAGTTAATTTACTTTAAATCGTTTTACTTCTCTTCTCTGTAACAAAAAATCCATACCTTTTAGTCAAGGAATCATAGTATATGTTGTTAACCTTACCGTCAAATGGGTATATTGCCTTGCAATGTCCTATAGCTGGTAACGGATCATCATCTTCAAACTCATCGTCAAATTCATTTGGATGCGCATGCTGCTGTGGTGGGCCTCGAACTTCCTGATTTGCATCATCCGTGTAACTCCCCTCAGGGCTATAATGCAACGATTGGAGTGTGAGGATTCTTCAGAGTTCTTAGCTCAAAACGCTGAACATACACGCATCACAGAAAGAGCAAAACCATGGATATTGTTCTGGGAATGCCTTTTAACAGCATTTATATTTACTGCTGGAGGTGATTTTCTGAAAATGTTTTGATCTAACAAAGGTTTGTACTAAATTCTGCTACAAAAACAAACATAAATTTGACATGCCCATCTCTACAGAACAGGGAGAACTGGTGAGCCTTATGCAATGGAGTAAGATAGGTTTAAAAGGCACTGCTATTTAATGAGTGGGTGTTTCAGTTAGACTCTCAATTTGTCTCTGTTAACATGATGATGTGAAGTGACAACTAGAACTCAGAACCAGTAAGATTTTCCTTTGGAAGGACATAAACTTTCAGAGGATAAGGAACAACCATCACCTTCTGTTAACTATCAGAGAGATGTATTGATTCTAGCATAAGATATAAAAGCGGTAGAAATAGAATAGTGACCTCTCTCTGCCCTGTGTTACAAGGTGGTTGATATCACTGCTGTGCCGCCTGTCGCTTCTGGCTGCTACTTTACCTTCAACTTCAGAGAGCCAGGCCTCGGGGAAAAAAAGACAAATATTGGTGTCAAGACAAAAGTTGATTCTAAACCAGCAAGGACAATTTTAAAAATACACTTAACTGCACACTGCTTAGTTGTCAGTATGCAGCCACTGCATTCACATGTAAAGTCTTGTAATTATTTTATTTGAAGCATGGAACTAAGCCCCTCTGTTTAGCATATACTCCATACTAGTGTTAAGTAACAAGGAAAAAAAAAAACTTTAATCACCTATAAAATGCAGAATAAGTGATTAACAAATTCTTCTTAGTTTGCATCTTTAATAAAATACATCCTCATTCTAGCTAGACTAACATACCTGAAAAATAGGGTACCACAGGAAAAATTGTACTGGGAGCTTCTTGTTCAACCAAGTAGTTTCATGACTGCTACGTTTATAACCCATAAGGCAAACTACAACATTACCATTCATGTACATTTTGCAAGGAATTATTTTAGATTCTCACCTCATTCTTGTGTATTTCCATCCGAAGACGGTCCATGTTGCTCATTGTCTCAGCTAATTTTGGTTGCAAACTGCTTGGATCACCCATCTGGGGATTTTTTTCATAAACATCTTTCATCTTGATGAGGGCATCTCTAACAACATATAAAACCCCACAATAATTATAAAAATTACATACATCTGTACTGATTCATTAAAGCTAAAATAATGTTTATGTGTATGAGGGCCTGATGCATGATTAGAGTTCCTAGATACTAAGCACAGACGTGAGGAACTACTGCTCCCCATAACACACCTAACCCCTTTTCCTGTTCTGTCATCATTAACACTTTGCCTTCCTTTTTCATGTCATGCACAAGCACACAAGGAATCCAACTGTCACTCTTCTCTGTCCAGTGTCAATACTGCTTCCGGTATTGTTTGTTATACACGATTTCCTAAATATTAATAATGGTTTTTTTGTAATGCACTAAGTTGCAGCTCTTTTGCTCAACAGACCTATGCATTGATTTTTTTTCTGTAAGTATGCTTTTAGATCCAATGTTTCCTATGCAACATTAGGATCAAAATGTGCATTATAGCGAAGCAGGAGGTGGCAATGATAACAGAACCTACATACAACAAACCATCAACTAAAAATGCTTTGTAATAGCTTGGAATAGCATATTCTCTCGTAACTTTTGAGAGCTGTTGGCTTAAGCAGAGGACTTAAAATGAAACGGACATAAAGAGAACCATGATGAAACTCTCAAAAATGCACTCACTTTTGGTCGGTTTCCTTCTGTAGTTCTCTGTTGAGTTCATCAATTCTCTGCTGCAGTTTCTTGCGCCTCTGTTCTGGAGGGAGATGGCTGAAGTCTTCTAGTGCAGGGCCCTGCAAATATGAATGCTATTAAACAAACAGCACCTGCACATCTAGACAGCTGAACTGACATACCCACACACGAACAGTGTTCACTGGAAGCAGGATGGACCTTCTTAAAAACTCTACTTGACATACAGCTCTTTAAAAGACCACAACAGAATAAATGCATGTTTTTGGTGCCAGCTTGTAGTCATTCATTCAAAGGTCTTTCTGCCTTCTGTAATAGGTGGCTCGGGGTTGTAATTAATAATTTGTAGACTTAACAATAATTAGTCTGAACCGTGAACCTCCCTATTCTATCTACTGCTCTTAAGCCAGACATAGCCAAAATAGAATTACTTACTAACAGTAATTTCTGTCAGAACAAAAGTCTAAGATGTGTATATAATAATAATATGTACATAACTGATTCTTTCCATGGATTGTGTTTTCTATGGCTATTTGGATGCTGTCAAAAGAAGAATACTGTAATTTCGACCTTCATTCCAAAATATTATTATAGTTCCCTTTCAGAAGTTCATCAATCTTGCTAGAAAACAGATTAAAAGAATCTCAATTAGACTTACAAAGTTCTGATACATTTTACCTAGCATAAAACCAGTTCATAGAGCACAGAATTTATACCATCAAAATTTCAACTTAAATTTGTTACTCTGAATCAAAACTTGCTCAAATATTCCACGTCACTTTTTTAATTATAAAAAAAGAATGTTTCAGGGAAGAAAAAAAAACTGCTACTTTTCAAACACAATTATTTTTTTCCTTTAAACTTAAGACCAACTATTGTTATGAGCAAGCTTGTGCCAAGATTATAAACAGGATGGAAGACCTTGCATGGGAAGAAATTTGTACATATCTTGTGAATTTGTTGTGCCAACTCTTCCCCTTGGGTGACACTGCTTTTTAAGAAGGAAATACAGTACACATGTTAATAATAGAAAGTTATATTACTTGTGTGCTAGCTGCATAAGAAAGTTATTTTTAGCCCAAGAAACCTGCTTGCCATTACAGAAACCCTCCGCAGAGGTAAGCCGAACTGGACAGCATTTCTTTTGACAAGAAGAAACTTGACAGAAATACAACTGTCAAGATTTTGACACAAGCAGCCTTAGGCTTAGATGCCAATTCCAAGTTTCTAGATACCCCCTCTTAAGATCTTCTTGTCCCTCAACTTCTTGGTTCTTTTCCACTTGTGAAATCATAATCTCGCTACTTTTTAAGAAGGGAACACAAGACACCATAAAAGAAGGGAAATCAAGGTACGATGTTTCCAAAATAAAGCAAGAGTTTTTCTTCCTGGGGGGAAAAAAATCCTTTCAGGCGCCTCTGCACACTACAGAGAAACAAAAAGATAATCATATCCTCTGTATCACTGCTCCTTACAGGTCAGTTAAAACCACCGTATCCTACAGTAATAATCAGAAGAACACTTACTTCTGTGAATTTTACTGATTTACTCTGCAAAATTACAATATTGATTAAGATGTGTTCTTCACTTTATATAAAAGCTTTCTAATACTCTTCTAAACATAAAGGATCATCTCCCCTGCAAATGGTTAAATCCAAGTGAGTGAATTTTGCCGTCCTCAATATGTCTCTTTTAAACAAGTTTTGTAAGCTTTCTGTATATCTATTTTATGCTGCCTTAACATTTTTCCTGACAAAAAGAAATCCTTAAGTATTTCCATTATCACCAGCTGATGAATACTGGCCAACCTTAAAATTCCAAAATCACAGAATTAGTTGCAGCTGGATCATGTCTAATTATCTCACATTAAGCATGGATGATTAAGAACATGACTGTGTATGAAAGTGGAAGTCTGAAGATGTATTTCAGTGCCTGACTTAGAGCAGTTATGATATGGAAACACTTTCAAAAGATTACTTTCATGCTATCTTAGCAGAAGTACAGCAGACAGATCAGCACACGGGCTTACCATCTTCACCGACCACTGCACAGTTCATTTGAAAACAGAAAGAAACGGGAAATTATTCACATGCAACGACCAGTTACAAAAATGATTAATGCCTAAAACCGTATCTTTAAAATACTATTTAAAGATTAAAATTTAAATTATAAAAAATACATTTTACTATGAGCACAAGAACAGCAAAATACAATAATCAGAAATGCACTTCTGCTTTAAGCATTACTGATTTAAAAAATGACACTAGGTGATAATGGGTAGTTTAACTTACAAAATTATAATACACAACTTCATTAAACTAATTTTGAATGTTAGTGTTTCAAATAATATGCTTAAAGAACTTCTATTGTGGAAAAAGAAACAAACACACAGCCAACACTGCACAAAATAGCAGAATTTGATGATGATGAAGGACTGATCAGCCATATGCAAATAATTTGTTACTTATAGCTAACAATCCACTACCATCAATTTTGCAAAGGTAATTTTTACCAAGTATTTTACTTTATTATCACAGCAGAACTACAATAAACAAAGACCTTCTTTTCAAGTTAATAATTCTACTTTTTGAAAACAGCACGTGGGTTATTGCTGCTATCCCAAAAATGTTTTAGTTTAGATGAAAATAAAGACGACATTTAAAGACTTAAAACTTTATCTTTAGAGGAAGCAAATAAAACATGAGAGGAAAGGTGTCATACATATCTTCAGTTTAGCATGTCACAGCATTTGGAAGATCCACTATGTTTTCAATGACCTTGTACAAGCCTTTCCAGAGAAAGGCCAAGCAACTCAGAAGACAGATATCTGTGACATCATTTATGACCCTCAGCAATTGTTATGACTGTTGACTGAGGCACACACAGAAAATTAGAATTTCTAGCAATAAAGAATGACGCTCTTTCACAAATGATACCATGGTAGAAGCCTCAATAAAGTCCAAAGATTTAAAATGGCTATAGAATAGACTACTTTTTCTCTTTACGAAGAGTCTTCCAAGAAAACACAAGTAAGGCTTATGTATCGCTGTTCATGATGCATCCATTCACATATCGAGTAGCATTGAGCAAAGACCTCTCATAAGCACTAACACTACCTGGAAATGTTAAGACTGCAAAGAACAATAAAGCAGCACAGAGTAACTACTAATAAAAGGAAGGTGAAGTTACACTTAAGATTTTTTTCAATAGCCTATTACTTTTTGTATGGAGTGATAACATCAGCTACTGTATGCTGCTTTCCCTATACAGCAGATGACAGGAAAAATCTAATGCATGAAGCACAGAATGAGAGCAGTTTGGTTTTGTGATCTCTAGTGCCTTGAGTGACATCTTATACATGGCATGTAAAGCAAAATAACCAGTATGCTTATTATCTGGTATATGCCAACTCATGGATAAATCTCAGTAGAAGCCAAAGCAAATTAAAATACCATTTGATAGTTCTGCCCATCGATACTACTTGGACATCATTTTGCAAGGACAAAACAACATCATGTACTAGCAACTATTAAGTGTTGAATCAAGATGTATTAAAAAGATAAAACTGATCCATGACATACAAAATCTATTATAATTACAGTATACATTTGAAGGCACTCGATATGTGGTAATGTGATGTCTATTAAAATGCTCGCAAGGTATTTCGAAATAAATAAAACATAAAGTGTTCATCCCGAAGATATAGAGATTAAAATATTCGATACTGTGGGATATTTGAGTTAATCCAGATTTGTATGATACTAGTGATCCTTGTTAATTTTACAGAATACTATTCTATATCAAATTCATTCAATTTTACAACATGACCAATGAATTATTAAGAATACAAAATTAAAATATTGTTTCATTTTCCATGGGCATTGCGTAGTTGTTAGGAGATGATGTTTTGCTTCAGTAAGAGATTCTAGAACTACTAATATTATAAGGTGTTGATTTGTGAGCCAGGAGTTGATACATCTAGTGATAAACAAAAAGGAGGTGTGATCGAGATCTCTGCTATTTCAGCAACTGTTTAATCAAGTTCTTCATTGAGTACTAAAGAAGGAACATTATCTTTGTGACCAAAATAAATTATAATACAAGTAATTCAGGAGAAACTGCCCTCCATAAATACTTCGAGGAGCACAAGAATCTTCTAAAAAAGGTGGTGGTAAGCAAAGTTATTCGAAAGTATCTGGGGGCCTGAAATAAGATGCCACAACATGATTTAAAGAAAATAAATTTTAAATAAATTTTAAATATAACTCATTTTACGTCAGAATGACAGCAAGAGACCCTCTGAATCGTTAACCTTACTGCAATATGACATTGTTGTACTTTTATCTCCACATTACATCTACAGTAACCAGCCATTCTTGATGCATATGAGACAAGTAGTTTTGTTTTCAAATATGAGAAAATCATGAATTAAATATAATCAAGTGCATCCTATTATCTCATTGTGTGAATCAATAAATATCATAACACACACATAAACTGGGCAGCCTGTGTTTCACCAACAAAGCAGGAAAGCACCAGTACATTTATCACTAGTACTATAAATGTTGCTAGGAAATCACTTAACAATTCCCTTTTATTGTCTTCCAAACAAATTCTATTTGTACATTATGCCACTATAAATCAGTAAATGAATTGATTAGTCTCAGAAAGTAGCATTTGGAAGTAATTTTTCCAATGACTTTACCCAAACAAACCTTGGACAAAGAAAAACAATTTATTAATCAAAAAATGCATTAAAGTTGTAATGTTTCAAAAATCAGTATTGCAAAATCTGCAAGCACCATATGCTATAGCCTTTGATGTACAAAAGAGAAATGAAACTTCTCCCTTCTTAGTTCAGTCTTGTCATGACTTACTATTATTTCAATTAAGAGTCAGCAAATAGATGCGATCTGTTATATTTTTTGTTGTGACCATATATACCCAATGATAAATTACTGCAAAAATATGTTACATGATGGTAGGAAAACATTTGTGAATGTGAACAACAATGGAAAAAAGGTATCAAACACATGCTGAGCACCCTCTTTATAAAACCTTTATTTAAGGCACAAGTATTTGGAATGTTGTAAAGGGTATTTCTGTTCTATTTTAATTTTAACCTGTTGGTAAGGTCTGTATAACATGAAAAAAAAATGTATCCTGAAAGTGACCTTATAGCTGAAGTGTTACTTTAAACAGAGTAAGCCTTATAATGAGGGTGAAGAGCATTAGAAAAGCCACATCACAAACACACTGCTCATAGCCCATCATGCATTTCAACTTGTTATCCAACTTACCCCTCTTTTGAGGCTTCTGAAAGAAGGAATTCTGGGCTTCCCTGTTTTTATGTCACTCATGCAATAATGCACTGGTTCAATGGAGAATATGGGATACTGGGACCCATTAGGAGTACTGGATGTGTATAAACTAGTAGGGGTTAGGGGTGGGGACTGTGGCTAATGTGGAAATAAAGAAAGCAATAAATAAGCCAAATGTTCAAAGTGATTTTAAAATGAAAATTCTGTCTTACAAAATTTCCATCCAACACAGAAACACCTTGTAACGTTCCACAGACACATTTACACTACAACTGTATTGGTTTTAAAAGGTTTCTGTCATAAATTAATCTTCAGAGTTACAGGTAGGTTCAGAGAATGAAGGAATATTCATGAAAGCTTTAGATTCAACTTCCACAAGATCCTAAAAAAGATTCTGAAGTTGTTTCTCTCTTCTCTTAGAACAGGAAGTTCTGCTTTTCCCAACCTTAGTTACAGTCATTCTGGATGCATGTGCATCCCTGCTCATATTTTCTTTCTACAGTTTGATGCACTTTACCAGCTAAACTATACAAATAGAAATATTAGATATATCTAAGGAGAATGACTAAAAACAAAAAAGTATACTCTGTAGTCAAACTGGACTTACACAATAGCTGCACAGCACCCCCTAATCAACATAATCACTAGCGCTTTCTCTGCTTTCTTCCTCCTCTTTTTAAAAATTGCTTCTCTCATTTTTTGTCTCTCATAACCCTGCTGCTTTTGCCCATTTCAATTTTTCTATTTCCTCTGCTGCACAATTCATTCCCTTTCCAAAAGGCTTTTCTGTCTGACAACATCAAAAATAGGTAAATGTACATCTGGAAGCCAAGACCAGCCATAGTTCCAGTTAAATGAAGGCCCAAATGCCACCATGAATACCCCAGCTACAATAAGCCAGCATTGTTTTGTTTTTCCTTCTTACATTAGCTAATAAAAGAATATATTTTAAAATATCTAAATAATATTTAGAAATTTATATTTTTATATTAAAACATAGACTGTTTTAATATTTTATATAACAATATAAAATTCCATATATATATGGAATATATATATATGGAATATATATTATTATGAGAGATATATATTTATTCTCATTATATATATATATCTATATTCTCATAAAGACTTTGCTCTCGGCTGCTGTTTTTTTGAAGTGTGTCCATCCATCCCTCCACAGAAAAACAGGAGAAAAAACTGACATAATCTTCCATTTCCTCCAGGTACTTAAGGAAGAGATGCGTGTAGTATGTATACATATATATATATATCTGTGATTCCATATAGGAAACAGTAGGGGTGAGTCTCTGAATGCTACATACAAAGTAAACAAACTGGGGAGAAGAAAGAGTAGGAAAAAAGTACTGTCAGCTTTCTTCCGCTGCCATCAGACTGAGGAATTTCTTATAACTACAGTAAACGCCAACAATCAGACTGTAAACCAATTTAGATTTTCACTGCTCCACTGTCCACAGAAGGGTGTGCGAGTGTGTGTGTGTGCACAAAATTCTAGGAAAGATGGCTTATTACCAAACTAGTAGTACTGATCTAATTTCAGAACAGGTTAAATCTCACCCATCTCTGCAGCCAAATGCAATATGCTAAATGCATTGAAATGATAAACTACTATCCATCATTAATTATACTGCATGGAAAGTAAATAATTTTCATTTTAACACAGCTGCAGTTACACATAAAATACTGAGGAAGAAATAAAGAATCAGCTGTATCCTTTCTGTCTGTAAAGATCTGCTTGCTTGGAATACTATCAATTGGAAAATAAATCCTATAACTAATGAGCTGTAAGAACAGTTTTCTATAGTGGCAAAAACTGATTTGGAGCATTAAAATAACCTCATTGAAATTTGAAGGAATCATTAAAATGACTCACTGATATGCTCTAATACTAACTAAAACCCTAGCATAAAATTTAAACATGTACCTGCTTTGTTATTCATTTATATAGCTAATGCTTGTATTGAAAACCTTTTTTGTTGATCCATGAAGACACCTGGCACAGAAAGCATCAACTGAAACTAATATACAACAAAGGAATAATTTATCTGCTTTCAATTTTTTTTCTCGAGCATAGGAATACTTTTACCTATTTCAAAGTAATACTTCTTCTGGGATATTCACGTGTGGAGCTTCAACAGTATGTTTTATCAGTGAGGCATTATAAGTTTTAAAATTTTCAGACAAACTTAAATGTTTTCAAAACTAGCAAGCAAGTTTAATAAAAAATCTATATAATATTCCTATATATAAACATCTATAAAATGTGACAGTTAAAAGGGGGTTGCTTACTGTAATATTAAAGAGAGATCTGAAGTCTGCCTGATCCCAAAGTATAACCTTCCCCTCACAACCTTTTTTTGTTTATTTTGACATTCAAAATCAATTGCAGAAAGTCTTTATGGCCACTTAGAAACATTACAGAAATTGGAAGCTACTTTTATTTACACTATTTAAACCTATGCAGAACATCAAATAACTAATAAAAAACATTCCAGGGCACAAATCACTAAAAGAAAAATTGCCAACTTCCCCCACTGAGAACTTGATTTTTAATATGATAAATATCCAACCTTACTCAAACCTTCAGATCTCTTTGTATATTTTCAAAAAGACAGTGGAGGGCAAGGGGAAAGTTATTTTAAGATAAATAATTGCTGCTTCCATGTACTCTAAATCTTCGCATTTTAATTTTCCAAATAGTAATTTCAGAATTGTTACCTTTGGCTTCTTTCCAAACAGCCACAGCTTTCCTTTAGCCTTGCCCACTGTAGTTTTTGAATCAATTCTCATTCCTTCCTGCTTTGGTGTACTGATGGTTCCATCAGAGATAGTTCTGTAAATATTCTGACTGTAATCTTCAAATGGAAAATCTCCAGGAGGTTCAAAACCAGATTTGAAGCAGTCTATCACTAGTTGGGAGTCCTAAACATAGGACATTAATAAGTTTAAAAAGAAAAACCAGCAAAGTCATCAAGAGAGAAAGAGAGAGAAACGCAGAGACATAAATCTTCCCTTTAAGTGCAAAGATGCACAGGTGGGAAACAGAGAGAACACAAAATGCATGCTTTTATATCTGATGTAAGATAACACGTTCTTTTTTCTCAGCAGCGTTACCAACAGTGTAAATCAATGCAAACCCTGCTATTCAGAACCCAGCAAATAGTCCCCACAGGTTCTCACAGATTTAAAACAGGACATGGTTTAAGCCCGAGCTACTACTCCATCTTCTAATCCTTCAACTTTAACACTGAAATGAAGATAACACTAAGAAACTAGATATAGTAAGATCTAATGGGGAAGAACCCATATTAGAAGGAATGTGAAAAGAAGCGTCAATAGCTGCAATCAAACAGAAAGACATACAGTGGTATTACGTTAACTGATCACCCTTTTATATGATTTAATGCTCCATACCAGAGATGATACCAACCAGACTGGTATTCTGGGATGTTTCAGGATACCCAAAACAATGTGTCCAAAATCATATACAATAAGAAAGTGTCAAAGATCTTCAGATCAAAAGAAAGCAATAAAATACGAAGAAAACAGACACCAGCAATGGTGGAAGCAACCATTAAGACTAACTAGCAAAGTCACAACACTTCTAAGGCAAATATTTGAAAACAAAGATAAACGTACAGGATAAGTCAGTCTCTACCCTCTTCCACTCTCCACAGCATCTGTATCAGTTCATTTACTCATGTGCATTTAATAAGTAGCTCAATTCTACTTACCCTATGTTCATCAACTGATTTTGCTGCAAGGATCATCCCTTCTAAACATTTAGAGATGATCGGAATAACCTTGCGCTCAGAGTCAGCAAAGCCTCTGTAACATTCACTAAGTTTGATAGTCCTTCTTTCATCCATTTCTTGAAGTTGCTGCAAGCACAAAGAAAGATAAAGTTTTTATTTATGGATTTTTTTCCTGATCCTGATGTATGCAGTTTCTGCGGTCACCACAGTGTAGTACAGAATTTCTGTGCTTTCCCAGTATTTTTATTTACCTAACAAAACAGAACCTAATTAAGTAAAACAAATTAAGTCCTTTCAGACATAGACTTAAGATGCACGTAACAGTAATTACAAAGAGTCAATACTCTTTGATTTATAAAATGGTGTGAAAGACTGGACTTCCTTTTCCTTATTCTTTTTTAAAGTCTGTGTACAAGTGCCTACAGCCACCTACTTAGTTAAAAATACTTATTTCATGCAAAAATGGAAACTATAGTGAAGAAATTCTACTAGTTTCTACATCTCCTCACTCTCTCCTTCCACTTCCAAATAATTTCTCTGGTGATAGGTATATCCACCTGAAATCTCATCTTCGTTAACTCTGCTTTTATTTTTATCCTCTCCAATAAATACCTATGATTAACAAAAAATAGGAAAGGTTAGAAATACTAAAATTATGTGCATTTAGACATTCTCTGATTTCAAATACAAACCATTTCCTTTACAAGTGTGCAAGAAAATAAAGAAAAGATTACTATTACACAAGATTTGTAAATAAAGTCTACTGGAACATAGCAGAAAGAACAAATTAAAGAGAAATGCTATGAAGATAATAGCCCAGAACCTTTCACCTAAATGAAGGTTGAAAAAAAAAAAAAAAAAAGAAAACAGAAGAAAACAAAAAGCAGTGTTACATACATCAACTGGTTATCAAAAATGGGATAAGAAGTTTGACCTTTCCTGTATCTACTCTAACAAAGGCAGATATCTCAAACAGCACCTGATTTCATCTGTTTAAAACAAAGCAACAGCCTAGTCCTGCTAAACTTCTCTCCCCAGGCTTTCCCATATAATGTTACGAAACACTTGCAAGGAAATAAAAAATGTTGTCCCAAGAGAAAGTAGGAGTAGGCTTTCCTGCTCTTACTGGAGATTTCAGAAAACATATATCTCACTGATAATGGATTTTAACCCTAGAAAAATAAATAAACCAAAACTCTCGTCCAAGCTACAAAGATGACCAAACCATTTCTCCTGGGACTTGACTACAATTACTCCTTCAGTGTGCTAATGTCCGATCTACTGAAGTACTGCTTAACAGTTAAAATATTACCAAATTCTTTAATCAGCCAAGAAAAGATCAAGCATTCTTAAACTGATACACCTTCAAATGAAGTCAGCATTTTTACTTTCCTTCCATTTCCTCACTTCATGTCTCAGAATCAATTTTGACAGTCACAGTCATTTCCCAAATGGCTGAACATACCACTAGGCTTCTGAATGCTCCCTCAGCTGATGTCCCCCAGCTACTTTTACTTTAAATTAGTTTGGGAAAGTCTCTTTGTTTTTGAAAGCATCTTAAAAAAAACTTAATAGTTATACAAAACACCTAGAGAAATTCCTTTTCCAGATGCAAAGTATTGATTTGACTTTTTACATTTTCATTATTTTAGAGAGTTCTGTGGATTGCTATTAATACTGATGAAGCAATGACAACTTGGGGGTGGGGGGAGGACTTCTGCCTCCAGATCTACCCAGTAGGTACCCGTCTATGAAATACATTAAACCACACAGTCACCATTAGCTATGTGCTTTCCTACATCTCTACTGGAATCAATGCATTAAAAAAAAAAAAAGAAAAAAAAAAAAAAGAAATAGTGTTCAAACCCTACTAGAATGACTGTTTTAAACATTTGCTCTCACACAGATGTCTCAAATTTTTATTTTACTGTACATCTTCAGTAATATTTCAAGTCTTTAAAATATAAAACCTTCACAGAAAACGCAAGAGTATTTTCATTACAAGTCTAAGCATAATTACTGAAAGCAGCAAGTATTGTGCTAAAATGTAGACTGCATCAGATTATGTTAATTTCCTGATAAAATTATCTACTATAATACTAAAAAAAAAAAAAAAAAGTTTTAAATTTTAAAATCTACTTCCTCCTTTAAAGAACACCAGTCATCCTTTCTTGGTTAATTATTTTACCTTATAAATCTGAGGAATGACAATGTAGTAGTGTTTGTGTTGTTCCCCATTAAAATTCTGTAGTTGTGCAGCATATTCATTTTTGTTTTCATCAGCCATGTGTGTGCGCAGGTTTAACTGTTGCTTAGCCTAGTAGGAAAGTGTTATCAGTTCAGACATGTCTTTTGTTTTTCAATGATATATAGCATTAAACTATATAAAAACACTAATCAAAATCATCATCAAAACTTACATCCTTATAATTGAAATAAAAAGAATGTGAGTTTAATTTACACTGACAGCCTACAGACCTAATTTGTTACATACAGAGAGAGCAACAGTTATTTTAGCTCTCTTAGCCACACTGCTTAAATACGTAACTAAAAAACACAGAAGTGACTGAACTAGACTACATATATACCACGAAATCACAAACACCAGTAAGCCTACACATTGAAGAAGATAACTGACTCAGCATCACCTCAAGAACAATGAAGCATACTATCTCTGTGTTGTCTTACATTTTACTGTAATTTTGATTTTGCATGTAATAAGCAGGCATATTTTATACATAATGTTATACAAAGAATGCTGTTCCAGTACTGATGATAAACATACAAATAAAATGTTTATAGAAAAGGAAGAGTTAAAACAAAAACAAACATGGCACTGCTCTTACCTTTTCAACATCAGCCTTTGTCGCATTAGTGTCATTGTCAAGTCTTTCATAGCTTTGCTGCGCCTTCTCTGCCTCTCTGCATTCTCTCTCAAATTTCTTTTTGCTCTACAAAAGCCACAAACTTACTGCTTCAACAGCCACTATCCCATTTTGGTTTTGTACAGTAACTTTGAATTCTAAATATCAAAGCTTCCCTTTAAATTCTGTAAGTATGTTTATTTAAGTAAATATACTGTTCTCATAGGGGCATGCAACAAAGCATCAAAAATATTCAACTTTTTTTTTTAATTTATAACTTGTTCCTTAAAGTACAAGCAAGAAAACAACTGTAATTATGCTATAAAATATCCGATAATCAAAATACAAAATAACCTATTACAAACAACTGCAGTGAATTAGAAAACAGGCAAGTTCACAATTTAAAGTTAACATATTCAATGCTCAATTTTAATTGAATAAATTCAACTAAATTATTTTGAAGGTAAGTCAGAAGAATTTATCTATATTATGAGATCTTAGCATATTCATCCATTATCATCAGTATTCATATCAACTGGCGCAGCTGTAAGCAGCACAGACAACAGTATTCAATATACCTGATGTTCAATACATCTGGCTGTTGTCAAGATTACTGCAGTAGGAAGAAGTGTTGCAGCTCAAGAAGTTAGTACCTCTAGAGACGAACAGGCAACAGAGATTGTGTGGGTACTACTCTTTTGCTTCAGAGCAAAGTCACGCAATTGGGGTTAACGTGCCCCCTTTAAAGGCTGTATGAATTTAAAAGACTCACTTTGCACTCAGTTTTTACTTAGCAACTCATTTACTTTTGTAAGTACAGAACACAAATGATTGAGGTGAACTCTGGCCATTATCTGGATGAAAGTTAATAGCATCTTAAAGTACCACGCCTGCTTCTACCTGATCATCTGACCATGACTCTGACATGACACTGACCCAAGACAATGCTTATCTGAATCCACAACAAAATAAAAATACACCTTTCCAGTTGTGCTTCACAATGATCTGGATCAAAGATAATAAATTTCAAAGACACAGAAACAGCAGAATATCAGAACGCATTGTGAACATACTTGGTTAAATTCTATATTTTCTAATCCTTAAAAATACTGCTTGTAATCTGTTCTAGAAAAAATTACTTTCTGCATTTCTCTGTAAAAATGTAATTCTACCTCCTGAAAGGATAATGGCCTGTAGAGGTATGCTTGAATAGACCTCATATAACAAGCCCTCAAACTCAAGTCAAATACAATAACTTAAGATTTCGTCTTCATAGAAATATATTGTCATTGCTAATTTCTCTCTAATTGAAAAGGAGCCCACTGAAAAGCAACCAGTGAAGCCTGTACCCATTTTAAAACCAGATTCCTTTACGCTGAATAAATACCAAGGCTTCACAGACACACACTAGCTGTTTACAAGAGATTTTTTTATGCAGTGAACTATAAACACTTTGGAATGTATTTTGGGTGTTACTAAGTCTGATTTGGCCATTCCATAAAATAGCTAAACATTGAAGTCTAATGAACACCACAAACTCACATTATCCATCTGTTTCCAGCACATGTCCAGATACTGTTGAGCCTTTCGCCCTTCCTGAAGATGCTAAAAACATCACAAATAAGTTTGATTTACATATATATATATTTTTCAGTACTATTACGATTACCTAGTTTGTGCTCTACGATACACATCTCCAGTAAGTTATCAGTACTCTTTGGAAGACATTACTAATCCCACAAGAACAGTACCACCTATGAAAATTACTTTGGCAAAAAAGCTTCCAGTAAGCACTATCTCCCAAGATCTTCATTCTCAGGTTTTAATAACTGTAGTAAACCAGTACATAAAAATACCAGAATAACTTTAAATATGCATTCTATAAAAGTATTACAAAGCCTACTTACTGCCAAGTTCATGAAATTGGGTAAACAAATATATTAATTCATTCAAAGACATATCCATTTTGATATTCTATTATAAAATCAAAATATAGAAATTACCATTTTTCTCTCAGTTTTTAGATCATGAGAATATCTCATCAGTTCTCCATAGACTCTGTGTCCCATTTCTTCTGCAACGACTTCACGTTGTCCTGCATAGTCATTCAGCTCATTAAGGATGTTAAAAAAGGCAATACATGAAGTAAACCTGACAGAAAGCACATACACACAAACAGACATATACAAAAAGTGAGACAGTGTTTTTTCTTTTAAATAGACTTCCTTTAACATAGTCTGTGCTCCTGATTAAATTAAAAAAAATCAGATATATTTAACAATAAACCTTATTTTTATTCTGATTGAATTACAACAGAAATGAAAGTTGGGAAAGCCTCCATTGAGCCTAGCATGTACTATGTTGCAATGTCTCTTCAAATACATTTCATAAGAACATGGATTTTTGTGGATGGAAAAGAAAGAAGAAGAATACTACCTGGAAAGCCCTGTAGTATAGTGGTATCTCCTAAGCTGCCAACTGAGAGGCCTGAGCCTGGGAACGGATACATACGTCCCTAGGCTCGGAGGCTGAACTTGTTGCAGAGATGATGTGCTTGGTAGTCTTGAGGGTGGAACATGCCAATCATACCACTCATATGCATCCCGATGGATGATCTACAGAACAAGTTTGCTATCAGCTCTGGAGACAGCTGCCTGTTTGCCTGCCCACCTCTTGGCTGGAAGTAAGGTGCCACTATGGCTGGCACTAAAAAGGGGGGAAGAGGAGGGGCAAAGGGTAGAAAGTGTGTGTGGAAGGGAAGAAAGAAAAAAAAACAGGCACCACATTAAAATATACATCTTTCTCTCCTTAACTGTGGAATATTGCCATCTCCACAGGCTTGGCTTTGTGGAATTTATATGCCATCCTAGAACTAGAAATCCTATTCCCTGTGGCCCAGGATCTTTAAATAGAGTCAAAAGAGCTAGAGGAAATCCTAGTGTGGATTCCCAGGCACTCTGTGCACAGCAAGTGCTCTGGTCACAACCCAAATCTTAGCCCACATTCTTTCACTCATAAGTGTTTATCCCTAAAGGAAAAAAAGTATTCTGCTTTTCTAAATAAAAAATGGTAATGGATATGGACAGCAAAACAAGCACCTCTCTTTGTGTAACTGTAGAGGAGCAATTTATGCTAAACAACTTTATGATTATTCATCATACGGACTTATTTTGTCTCCGGAGTCAAAGCAAGTCAGCAGCTTAAGTGGCCTAAGCTCTTCTTGCCAAAAACAAGACAGTTTTGTTTACACTCAAGTCTCAGATCTGAATAGCTATATTCCTATTGCAATACAAATGCACGGAAGAGAAGTCTACCACACTAAGCAGAAACTACAGCCTAAGGGTAAATCATTGCTCTTCTATAAAAAAACAAAAACAACAACAAAAAACACTAGCACATACATAGCATACTAAACTTCTGCTTTCAAACTTTCAGCTAGCTAGACTAATTTGGAATGGAGCAAGTGCAACCTGCCATGTTTACTACTTTAAAATACTAATGAAAGAAAAGTGATGCTTCATGCTTAAGAATTACAACAGAACTATGACAAGCCAAGCAGAATTCTTTTGTTGTCTTAGCCAATTAAATATTTTACCTTAAAAAAAAAAAGAAAAATCCATAAAAGGACAATAAACAGAGTATATTGTAGTCCTTGTTTCTTATACATAGAACTTGAAATGCACATTTTTACCTGGGTTCCTCATCTTTGGATGAACGTTTAGGACAGTACTTCTTAACCAGATTTCTATTAAGGAAGAAGAAAAAAAGGACACTACTTTAGAGTGTCTTTTGAGAAGGCATACATATAGCAACCCTCATGAACAAATAATTTAATTTCAATTATTCCCTTTGTAATCTTGTAAGGGTCCCTAACATAATAGAAGGCAGAAATCTATGGCATTTCCAAAGTCTTAAGTCACTTTGACCTAGAACAATATATTTATAAACACTTTAAAGCCTCTATTCCACAGTGACTAGATATGAAGTGTTATTTAGCAGCCTTTTCATACATGTAAAATAAGCTAGCAAATAAGAAAAAAACATATGTATGGTCACTGTATAACATACACATATTGTACGCTGTGTGCCATACCTACGAACACAAAACTCCATGCCTGAATTAAGCTTTGAGTGTACATTCAGATCAATGGTTTTAACCACAATACCTCCAAATATTCCATATGCATGTTTCCAGAACACAGGGGGCAACATCTCTTTTAAGGACATATGTTCCGTTTTGTCCCGCCACCAGTGTTGTGAATACCAGAGGTTGCTGGTAACAAGGAAAATCTCTAGAAGAGGATCCATGGACCCAGCACTTCACACTGTATCACAGACCAGATTTATTTCCAAGAACACTGATAGGAACTAATTTGCTCATCATACAATGCAGAATCAGCACCTTAAGAAACATACAAACTACATCTACTCCACCCTAGAGCACAAACAATACACCTATACGCTGCTTACACAAACCACCACAAAATATTTGCAGTTGCAAAATACTGCTGCAAACATCATCCCAAGTCCTGTGATGAACGTGAAATTAAGCCACACAGTTCTACAGACATGACGGATAAAGGGAAGGAGAAAACGCACAGCATTTTTCCAAATTCTAAACTTTCTGAGCCAACCTTTGCTTTAACCTTCTGAGTACACGCTTTTTCCTGCACAGCACTCTGTCCTGACTTACAATATTGCTTTTCTCACAGCAAGTCTTTTAAAATTCTTGAAATCCAAGAGGACACATATTGTCAGTCTTGAAAAAAATCCATAATTTCCTTCACATTTGTAGAAGTTTGATGATCAATTGTATGCTGTTTTTTCTTTTTTTTTCTTTTTTTACTAGTATTCTAGCAATTTTCAAGATTGTCGATTTTTTCCAGGAGACAGAAAAAAGGGAATTATAATACTACAGTTCTCCTTTCCCTAAGAAAGTGTTATTTTGCAGGCAATAAAGAATCACAAAGCATTTCAGTTGCTGTGTAGTTTTAAAAGCAGCAAATACTATTTAAAAAGAGATCGACTACTCAAATTAAATAGACCAGTACTTAAAAGACCAATGTCTACCCTCACAAAACTTCCCATATTTTCCAAACATAAGAACCACTTCATCAAAATCTTGCTAATAAGGTTTAAACTATGGAATAAATTGTCCATTACGAGTATCTTTCCTTTACACCAACCAGGTAATATTTTTAAGTGTGAATTAACATCTCAGCATAAAATAAGGAATGTCAACTATTTAATTTACAACCCGTAAATGAATAACAGAACGCTGACATTTGTTTTCCATACATCCCTAAAAACATATAACTTCCCCAAAAAAAGAAAAAGAAGTGCACACAACAAGCATTTTGTTCAAGAAGCAGAATGTCTGCCTTGAGCTTGTCAGGGCAGAATTCTCAGTGTTCTTGAGAAGTCAATCTGGATTATGCAAAGACTGGTTCTGGTTTTTAAGTGGTATGAAATAACACTTCGTTCAAACTTTTGTTTTGTGGAAAGGGACAATATTTTGTAATTAAACTATTCTACACATCTACCCAAAGAAGAAATTAAGTACAGAATGCCAACCTTCAGAGCTGCTTTAACAGTTGTCTTTTAATTGCCCTCTGAACACAATTCTTCCATCTGTCTGTCCAGCAATAACTGAGACAACAGGCATTTGACTTCTTAGACTAATTCTTCATTAGTAGCCCACAGCTGCTACTAATCTAATCTAGTCCAAAATACTTCCCCCAGAAGCAGCCAAGAACTGGACAATAAAAAGCAAACTGTACCCTCAACACTACAGAAGATTCTACGAAACAAAATCCTGCATATATGCTTTGTATCCCATTCCCACGGGCTGCCTGTTTGCTACAAACTACAAACCATCTCATCACTAAAACACGGGTGCTAGCCCTGCTTTCATCTAAAATAACCTTGTGCAATTTCCCCAGTCTGTTTATTTGGAAATCACACATTATGCCTAAGGTAGCAGGGCACAAGCAGTGAGACCATGTTCAATCATGAAGTATATACCAACATGAGCAGGAAGTCAGTGTGGAAACAGCAAGTTTACATCCTTTGTCTCCTTCCATACACTCAAAGACTACAACCAGAAAGAACAACCGTAAGATCGTCACATCCTTTTCACATCCACTGGCACACTGAGAATAAACACTGACTTCTTAAAAGGTATCTACAAATTGTATGAGAACTTTTTCACTGAAGTCAAAACAAGAATTGCTCTTCACCGCCACCAGAATCCACTGCCTGTTGTAAAATTCAACTTGGTAGGGATTAAAAGGAGACATTTTGATCAGAACATTCATAAACTCAAAAAAAAAAAAAAAAAAAAAGATTTAAAAATCTTCTTAGCTAAGTAGCTTTCCCATGTTTCATTTTCCCTTACACTTCTGCTTTGCTACTCAGGGCTTCTTAATGACTGGGAAACTCCTGAAATTCACCTTATTATTATTCAGAAGGTGAAATGCATACCAAGCATACAATGCTGTAGCTAAGCAACCATGCCAGAGCCTTTTCAAGGGAAGATTTTCAGGGGTGTTCCAAGAGAGAAAAGAAACCACTCTAAAAAAAATCCAACACAAACATACAGTTTAAAGTGGCAGGAGAGAAGTGCTTCAAGGTTCAATAAACAATACAAAGTACAACAATCAAAGTTAATAAATAAATATGAATGACAAATAAATGCAGAGTTTATAGATAAAAGAAAAAGCAAGTGTCCATGTGAACAATGAAGCATAAATGCTTGTACAAGTGAACACCAACAGTTAGAAAGAAACCAGAGGAATTAAATCTTTGAAAAAACACAGGCTGACTAGAAGGTAACAATGAAGGTGGATCAGAAGAGTAACGTATTATTTCGAAGAGAAGCCAACTGGCACTTTAAAATGGGCACAACAATTTTTAACATTTTTATCTAAATGTAGGTCTAATTCTCAGGATCCAAGTATGGCTGTAGACTAGTTTCTCCAAAACCTGGCCACCTTATGATATGTCTACAGCAGCAATTAGCGTGGTTTAGATCTTTAAGTAGACCTTTAAAACACAGCAGCAGTACTCTCTGGAAATACAATCTGTACTTCTACCACATTCTGACTTACACACACCTGGAAATAGATTTCATACAGGACTAATCACACTCAGTTGTGCTGACCCTGTAATTTTATCAACCTCTCTTCTCAGGATAAATTGGTCTCAGGTTGACACCAATGAGAAAGCAGCCTAGACTATATTACTAATTTTTAGGAGAAAAAGTACCTTAGTCATGTAACCACAAGTTTCAAACACGACCCTCCTTAATAAATTTAAATTATTTATAGGCATGTACATAAAATGGCTACACTTGTACAGACATTTGTACAAAAAAAAGAGTTCATCAACTCAAGACTAAGTGTTATTCAGTCAACTAACACAGAATGTAGAATGTAATTCTACTAACGTAGAATGTAGAATGTAACGAATGGGAGCAGCAGCAGCAATATGGCAGAATTTGTGTCAAGGTAAAAGCTCAAGTACTGCAACATCTGTTTATACGAAACTTCTACAGTCTCTACATCACATTACAAGAGACTGGGAGCAAACTTTGAAGTCTGCTTTCAGAAATTACTTTTAAAATGCAATAAGAACTTAAAGGCATTTCATATTTAGATGTGAAGCAATAAATTCAATAGGGTTCTGTGACTGCATATCAACATATCGACTGGGTGAAAACAATGGCAATGGACTGTATTTAGTAATATCATCTTACCAGAAAAAGTTTTTAACTGAATAGATGAGTCTAAAAAAATTATAACATGGAATCTGAGTTTACAAAGCTGAATATCCTTGGATCCATTAAGAATTCATACGTTTTGGCTTGCGGAAACAAGACTATAAAAAGAACTGCCACATCTGTATTTAGATGATCATTAACAGCCCCAGCTCCAATCAAAGAAAAATCTGAGAAATGAACACATATGGTGATAATTTGTGTCCCCAACTTCACATTTGAGCTTACATACAATTTTGAATGTCTCCAAGATTCTGCATATAAAAATGTGGTAACTAAGTCTCAATTTGAATAGACATATGTGTATATTAATATCTTATTTAGAAAAAAAGACAATGTTGTGCAGAAGGAAATTAAAGTCATGAAAAATACATTTGCTCAGATCAGCTAGAAATCATGAGATCACAATGTTGAGTTTTAAAGAGAAACATTCAACTAGTTCAAGAACAATTACCACTATTTTCTTTAAACTGGCAATAAAGAGAAGCTGATCACATTCAGAAATCTTATTCTGCATGGTACCTTCACCTATAACTGCAGGTATAACTTGTATTACCACCTAGCATTAAAGCAAGTGGAACTCCTCCATCTTCTCAAGAGTTGGAATGCTTCAGACAGAACAAAAAGGGAGGAAACCTCCAGAATTATTTTTCATGTGATGACCTGGTAGTAAACAAAGTAGAACTTCACCTCGCCCCTTTTAAGCAATAATGCCAATCAAAAGCAGCATCTGAGAATTCAATTACAAAATTCAGCTAAGTGCCCAGTCAATTGACTGATACTAAATCTAGTTGTTGTTTTTTTTCCAGTTATAAAATAAGAACAAATGAAGAAGTTGTGTAATCAAAATGAAATCTATGAATCTGCAATGTATATGGCAATATGTTTGTCCTTGTTCACATCCCTGTAACTCATTAATAGCCTATAATAAACGTCACATTCCTTGGGGGCACCACAATATGTTAGTTGAGACCTAAGCTACACAAAACTTAAGATTTTTTTAAGTTAGCTCAAAAAAATGAAATTAAAGTTGCTTTTTTTCAGAACAAAGTATATTGCAGACAAAGACAGGACAATTTTTACAGACAGTTTTTCTTTTCTGTAGACATTCAAGGTTTCCTGAATGGTGCCAGTTTTTCTTACATTTTTTCTCAGCATCAACAAATGCACATCAAAGAATAACAACAATAAATAACTTGCAACCTAAGAACAACATTTGGACAGAATTCTCACAAGTTATCATTACTGGAATTACTCAGCAACCATAAACTATCAGTTTCAATAACAATATAGTGAGTTCATTCAAACAGCTCTTCATATGCTATATGTGCAGCACTTGCTTGCCGTCTCCTAGAAGATTTGGAACAGCTGTTGCCACCTGGGAACATCTCATCACTGAGTTGTGACTGTATACAAAAAAAAATACTTTATCAAAATGCAAGGGTATATATGAGGTGAACATGAATTTCTGCCAGGATATGTACTCTAATTTGTGAAAACTGTTACGAAAAATTAATTCAAGTTCACATCCTTGGGTTTAAGTTTATGAGAATAAGATCCACCTCAACAGAATGTTGGCGGCCCACCACCAATGAACATCGCCCACCAGAAAAAAATAAAATACCACCATACACTACTAGTGTTACCTCCTACATTAAAATTGTTTTTTCTTGGTCTCCATCCAAGCACTAATACAGCCGACAAACTACCATGAGGTGACCACTTGCCGTATAGTTTATACATCTGATAAATAAGGGCATAATAAATATCAAAGTTCATTATTAAGAGATTCGCAACACAGGTTGTATTTCATTACAAGAGGAAAAAAAAGATAAACAAAAAATTGCTATTAGATATTAATATCCAGCCTACAGGCCAAATGCTGCTAGCATTAAAATTTACCAGAACCACAGTCTACCCCCAATATCTTCTCTCTCAGAACTTCTAAGGAGCAAGCTGCAGGATGGCTAACTTTTCTGGAAGTGAAAACTTCACATATCTCAATCTCCCATGAGACCTCCTGATTCTTCCCTTTTACATGGTTAACAGCAGTGAGTGTGCTCAAGAGAAAATGATGGCTGAAATCAAGGTGCTATCACAAGACAGTTCACTACTAACAATCAGTTCTTCCCCAAGGAATACCCAGGCAAGAATATCTAACAGTGGATTCATGAACTGGTCTACTGGCAGAGAATCAGTCACCCTCTTGAGTGTGTGCTGTCCAGACCCTTGTTGGCAGCAGGCAAGAAGTGCATGCATGCGCTGTACAAGTGTGCAGCAAGACCAGTGCTTCCCGGAACTGTCATACTTAGTGCACATACACAGTCAGCCCAGTCATCTGACAGAAGGGGTAACTCGACATAACTCTTGTTTTTGAAAGATGCTTTGAGAAAAATCAACAGTTTTACCCAAAAGAATGAAATGCTACACAGAAAAGACTTCCCATTTTTAATCAAATCCTGAAGCACTAATCACTAATGTCATCTTGCTAGCTGTGGGAAATGAACCTTTAAATAAAACTAAGCAAAATGTCATTTCTTCATACTATTTAAGGAAAACATCTGAATAGACCTGTGCAAATAGAACACAATTCCATTTTTAAACAGACAACTTAAAACTGGGCTGTGAACTGGGGCTGCACGTGCCTCAAACTTTCCTTTACCTCCTGAAGTTCTTCTATGTCAGCTTTGGAAAAGTGGTATTTATTTCCTTCCTTCTGAGAAAAAAAAAATCCTTCAGTAAAGTAATAGGATATTAAGTTAGGTGAATATACATGACTGGGTCAAAAGAAATCAAACAGGAAAGGTAAAAGAGCAGCCTAGACAGACAACACCTACCCCCCCAGCTGTAAACCTCTTTACTGTGTTTATGAGGAAGGATTCCTCAACTCAGTATCTGGTGACAATATAGTTTGTCAATGACGAGATGATAGAAGACACCACAGAAGAGAAGCTGTTACCAGTTTTAGTCTGACAAGGGCTTGGCAGCAGCTTCAACTGAGTCCCCAGAGGAATGCAAGGATAACAGTTACAGCCAATTTCACAGGAGCATCCTATTTTAAATCTTTTTCTTCTAGCACTCTGTGCCTTTTGGTAAAACTCAATCCCACTTTATTCTGAAGAATGTGCTTCTGTGCCATTTCATTGCTACCACTCTTCTTGCATGATCCCTTTCCCTAGGAGGGGAAACTTCTATTAGACCTACAAGATGTTTCACTTGGCAACAATAGAAAGTAAACTGGAGAGATAAGACAAAGGGTGGTTGGGTTACCGAGTCTCACCCAAAAGGGATGACTAGCTATGGAAAGGGCACGTTCTAAGGACACGAAGAACTGCTGCTTTCTGAAGTTCTTCTCAATGATTTCAATCAGATTTCTAAACAAAATGTAATGAAGCTCTTGCCAATTCAACATGAGAAATTAATTAGTAGCAGAGGCTTGAAGCTGGTTTAACACAGAGAAAAATGTAGATTTGGATAATGCACTTTGCAACAAACAAGCAGATAAAGGAAAAACATTAGTATTTTGTTGTTTTGTTTTTAGTCTTGAAATTTGAGTCTTAAGCCTTTTTAGTTCAAAGATTTGAAGGGTGGATGGGAGGAGAGGCAGGGATAGAGGGGAAAACAAACAAGCAAGTAAGCACACACCCAAAGACAATTTTGTTTTGGACTGGTAAAGAAAATCTTGTCTGTCATGAAAAGAACTAATGATCTAATTTGCTCTGTAAAGGAAAAAATGGTCTTTAATCATGAAATTACACAGTTGCCTATGATGTGATTTTAAGTAACTGTTAAGATCCTTTTTAGAAAGAATAATAATAATAATAAAAGCTTACCTCAGTTGTTTTGCATAGTTTTGCTCAATTTCTATCCTTTCTTTTACAAATTTTGCATATTTCTCCAAGAAGTCAATGCCCCACTGCGTATGCTTGTCTAAGTTATCAAACTGATCCTTAAAAACAAAAGGAAACAAAAATACTGACAATTAGTTAAGAATCACACCAATACCAGAAATGACATATAATTTAAGAGTTGTGCTTTGAGGGACTGCTTGCTACTTGGATAGACGTTATTAAAGTTACAAATCAGTCATATGTTATGTGTATACACCAGCCACATACCAGAACACTAAGCTGTATGTGCAGGCACAGATCTAGCTCTTTCTGTAAAAACAGCTCTAAATATCTTCATTTACGTTGTACGCAGCCTTTGATCACCGTCACAATGCAAATGCACCTTTTTTCTCCTAAAAATCCTCTCATTCACAACTGGATGTTTTCCACCAAGATAATGAAGACATAACCTGAGATTAGTATTAGGTAACTAAGAGACAGTTCAACAAAACAGATGTACTTAGCAGTTTTAAAACACAAGTAGTAGCAATTTCATTTGATATGAAAAAGTAATCCCACTTTTAAGATTGCCCACTGAAATAAAAATTATGGAAATTACAGCTGCATGACTAAGTTGGGTGTAGTCTGCATATGAAAAACATTTATTGAAGTAAATCTATACACAAAGTTCATCATCAGCTCTAGCAAAGATTCCAAAGAAAGCAAACCTACCCTTAGCCATTAAGAAAGTTACAGCAAAACAAATGCACAAAGCAAATGGGAGAACCAAAAATAAACTAGACTTCAAAAAAAATGGTTGTGTAATTATTAATAAATTGAATCATCTTCAAAACTAGTATTTCATTGTATTCCATACTAGTCAACATCTACTGATCAACCGATCTAGCAAATATTTGTATTTTATGCTAAAAAATCTGCCAGTGGAAAACTTGAGGATTTTCAGCTTAAACATTTCCCGTAAATTTTCTTTAACTATTACTTAATAATCCAAAAATACCAGCAACTGCAACATCAAAGTTTGTGTGTTCTGTATATGATGAAATCAAATACACTTCACATAAATTAAAAACAAACAAACAAACGAAACCCCACAAAAAAAAAAAAAAAGCCAAAGAAAGCACTTAAAAGCAAGGCTTATTTAATTTACATAAGGAAGTTTGGGATAAAGGGTGTTTATCAGAAGCTGTGTCTTGCTGATTCAATAACATGTCCAAACCTAATGAATTATTGTCAACCTTCAGCATTACCAACTGAAGTCCAATTTCAAAATGCAGCAGGATGATCTGAAGTTAAATCAAAGAACACCAAAATGCTGCATGGCTGAATACTCAAGGAAAATGTATTCATTGAAAGAGGTATCAAGATTGTATGCCTATATACAACCAGTGAAAATAATAAAAAAGAGCTATGAATTTTTAACAACATGAGGAATATAATGGGATGAAGGATGCTCTCAAATCTTGCCTCGTTGCCCTTAGTATTCTACAGCATGGACGAACCATGGCTGATAGTGCCTCGAAGGCGTCAACACAGAGGCATGCCAACCAAAAGCAGCCGTCCTATTCCACTGCTAGCCATGTGCTCCTACGTCTGTATCACTCTCTCCACCAAAAAAACCAACCACCTTTCCCTGATGTTTCACCAAAGAACGACATAAACAGGGAAGAGACAGAAGAGGGACTGAAGACAAGATTTTAACATACTTGGGAAAACACAGCCTACATATCATACTGTTCTGACACAACCACTTTATACCATCTGGACATTTCTGCAAAAAATTCCTTTTGTCAAATAAGGTCACATTCCTGCTATTGTGTTTAGAAGAGTTGCATATGTGTTGTGTGTATGAAGAGGGAGACAGTTACCATAGTGCTTTTAGTTTTGAACTACTGTTGTATATATGCATAAAACCACATCATTCTGAAGAAGCCTTTCTTTTTTTTTTTTTATATTCCACTCATTTTTGTAATTACTCTGACAACATTAACCTTGCATCCAAAAGAAGTTTCAAAAAGGTGCTGTTGGCATGGAGCCAACATCTAAAACCATTAAAAAAAATGATTTTCCTTCAGCGAACACCAGAACGAAGCCTTTGCTGTCCTACTTAGGCTCTTTAGACCACAAAGCTCTGATTTGATACTAAGGTTTTATCAACATTATGGAACACTGAATTACTTATGGTTCAGAACGTACCATCACAGAAGATGGCTTTCCAAATATTTTGCTCAAACGAAAAAAAGCTTTTAGTAGTCAAAATTTCCTCTTTGCTACTAGTATGAAACTGGAATGGAAAAATTGAGTACATTTGACATGTTACTCTCCCCTCATGCTTTGCCAGAGGTATTTTATCACTGCCCAAGTGCCACAAACTATTCCTTTCCTCAACTCCTCTTCATCTGATTCTACAAACAGATGGCTCTGAGAAAGGACAGTTTTATATGATTATCCTACAAAATCCTCAAGGGAAAAGACCCTCAACGGAAGAAAGAATTTGTTCCCTCCCAAAATGACAAACACGCACAGAACATAAACAGGACAATGTGAACAGAGTAAAACAGAAAGCTAATCTAAGATAGGGCTCAAAAATTAAAACACATTACTTATCTTCACCACTCTTTAAGTATCTTTACGTTAGAACAGCTCCTCCATCATTACTGATGCCTGCAGAATTACTAATGGATGCATTAATGATCTGGTAGGTAAGGAATCCTAATTTAATCCTAATTAGGAAAAAAGAATTTTTTTTTAGATCAGGCCCACATTTTGCTGGGGGGGCAGGGTAGGTAGCAGTATGTTCTCGCTCTTCAAAAGAGTAAGGCAGCTTCACAAAGTCTGCTTGCTGTACTTTTTTGGTCAGCAATTATATTACGCACTATCTTAGAATGAAGCATACAGTATGCTACCTACAAAAATAATACTTTTGGGAAGTACTAAAGCATCTTTTGAAAGCTGGCTTATGAACAACCAAAGCTGAATGCCTAAGAAAAGAAATCAACGGGTTATTTGTAGATAACAATTTGTGTTCAAAATAAAAACCCTATAATAAACTTCCACATAAACATTGATTAATTTGGATTAAATTGGACATGCTGATGCTGTCTCTTAAGTTCTCTATAAATCACGTACGTACTGCACAACAGAGCTCTCAGTCAACAACTAAAATATATGTTAAGCGAATACATCTGCTTTACAATTTTTCCAATTCTTGCACCAGGCCAAGCAGTACCTTGAATAGAAAAAAAAACCCAAAACTGGGCAATACTGTATAGAGGAGAAAACGGACCAAATGGATGCGACAGAATATATGCCTGGAACTTTCAAAAAATATATATCCATGTATCAATATGGCTAGCTCCTTTGTAAGAAATGTGACAACTGCATCAACTAAAGATCACCAAAGGGCAATTAAAAACAACAACAACAAAAGAGCACATCCTAAGATATCTGGCTATCTACTACTTTGATAGAAAAGTATTTTCTCTACAATATTCCAAAGCAAACATACATTGCTGTTTGTCCAGTAACTCCCCACCACCCTTAACAGCTGAGCAGGCAATTTTTTGTAAAAAAAAACTTTATTAAAACTGCAGCTGACCATTATTAAACTGATTAATGTCAGCTAATGGATGGTGGCCCTAAGTAGAAACTGCCCACTCAAAAGCCGGAATGCAGTTCAAAGCCTCTACATCATAAACAAACAAATATGAGACTTTACAAAAATTTGTGGTAGGTCAATAGAGACTATTCCAAAAGAAGCGTTACCTCCCTAAATTTTACTTCCAGATTATTTACTGGAACCATAGATTAACACTATGAATACTTCAGCTATGCAGTTCTAAACTTATCAGGTTGTTGCAGACACTAGGGAGCTTTACAATAATAACAGCTGAAGCATCAAAGCAAGTAGCTGAGCTGAATCACATCTGCACCAAAGATAAAAACATCATTTCCCAGGTTAAACTCAAGAATTGCTCTCCTCCTCTTACTGACACCTGTTTTTTCCCCCAAACAAACCTTAAGAGCCAATAAAAAGAAAAAAAAATTGAGGATCTTTTCAGACGGATAAACACCGAGAGAATGCTACAGCATAAATGCCAAACCTCTCCTCCTCCAAAAGCTATCTGTAGCTAGTCCAGCCACTGTTCTTATACCGGAGTTTCAAATGAAATGTGTTAGGCCAGACTGAGATTTTTAGACAGTTAATGTTCCCAGCTTTCACTGACTTGGAAAGCAGTTATACTTGCATAAAAAGCTAGGACTGTGGTACCAAATTCTGTAAAGAAAAAATAAAATCTGTTTTACTAAATGGTTCCTTTACAAAAAGCTCTAATTTACCAGATCAACATCAACTTGTGGATTATTCTCCATTTCTCTGACTTCCATTCTGATGACCTCCAGACAACTCAGTTGAAAGCCTTAAGAATCATCTCGAACACAGAACTACATCAACTTACGTTTAAGCAACATGCCTCTATTAATAATAATTAAATCGACAATCTCTTTCAAATACATTATTTAATAAAACATTTTATTCAAAATCATGAATGTCTTCACATTAATTATGCTACTATCATTTTATTCTCTTTTGATTCAGTTGTACATCAGTATTTCCACAATTTTATCTGACCACAATTTTAGTCTGCAGTTACCCAAGTGACCTTATTTGCAGTTTTGAAATACTGGCACAGATTAGTTTTTTCCCTGTTCTTTGTTCTCCAGGCTGCCTCACTTGGCTAGTCTAAACTTCCAATTAAGTGAGTGGGAGATTAAAAGCTGAATTCCACATTTAGATCTCTAAATTCTCAACACTTCTACGAGACCAGTGTAAGGAAATACATACTACATTCCAATGAGATTCAATGAAGAGAGTGTTTCAAGAGCATGGAACAGCAGGATTCAGGTCTTGTTCAGGTTTAAAAAAAAAAGCATCAAAAAAGCCCCAGTGCATTTGCAGATAGAAATGTTATATTTTATATCACTTTGGGAAAAGCAACAAATTACTTATCCACAAAACTGCAAAGTCCAAAGTAATTCAACTGAGAAAACAGGGCTGATTATACAATTCAATCTAATATTATTTACTGAATCTAAGCCCATGAGGGTTCTCAAATGAACCTGAATTATGGATAAACTTAAATGATAACGTCCTTCCTTCCTGCATCTACAGTACTGCAGAAGACAAAAAGCCCCAACTGCACTCAAGTAGTTAAACATTTTATGTTACAAAGTGACTATTTCACATATTATCAAACCCTTCTCCTGAACTATCTGGTGTGTGTATGAAACATGAAGCTTGCTTTTTTTGCCTTTTTTTTTTTTTTTAGAATGAAGATAAAGGCCTTGAATTAAGTTCAAACTGTTCAACATTTTAAATCAATGAGATGACTCCAGGTCAATTTATTATTATTATTATTATTATTATTATTATATATAGTTTTTTTTAACTTGCAGTGTTTGTGCAAAGAACTGCCTGATGTGCTACACAAAGTTATGGAAACTGAAACATACTAATGAGAAGTTATCAACAGAGTACTGTATACCTTTTCCTACTTGTCTTCAGCACAAATTAGAGTATAAAATTGTATTTTAGTTAGAGAATGTTACACTAATCTATTTTGGACAATACATTTCAGTTTTTCTGATCTTCGAAACCTCTTCTGTGCCTCTTTTTGTTTTTTCTTTTTGTCTCTATCTTTACACATTCCTGCTTCCTTTTCTATCTTAGTATAATAGCTCTTCTATTTTACTGACTGAACTGATTATCACTTCTCTCTCTTCCTGCCTGCTTGCTTGTATAATTATCGATTTGGTCTTCTGGCCTTTCTTTCTGCTTGCAATGGCAATCTGCTTCTCTCTAACAGGCAGACTAGAACTGCTTCCAGCTAAACAGTAGTTTATTTTTTTTAAACATCCTGTTAGTTCTAAATCTAAAAACTAACAAAGAGCTGCTCTATACCGAGAACAAAATACAAAGTATGTTGCTTTTCTGCTTTGTAAAAGTTCTGTAGAGTAGCTTCCAAACAGACTAACCTGCAAATTGTACCTTATTCCTCTCTGAAAGTAACCTGTGTATTAAGATTAAGAGGGTGGAGAAAATGTGGCTGTGAGCAAACTTAAAAGGCTAAACATTGTTACAAGCTTGAAGATTAATATAAACAAAAAGGGTCAGAACAGCAACACTGAAAGCTGTAACTGCTCTAGAAATAAAGCAGAGGCACTCAGAGAGTAAGATGAAAAAAACATAAATCACAGGTGCATACACATAAACTAAACAGCACTTCACGTCTTACTTTCACACTAAAACAAATGTTTAGTATAGACTGCTCAGGCAGTATAGTCTGAATAAAACACACTCATCTTTTGGAGAAAAGAAAGGAAAAAAAAAATCCCAAAAAGCTTCTGAAATCAAATTGTTAGCTGACCTTCAGGACACAGAGCTAGTTTGCTTACAAAAATGAAGAAATTAGGGCTAACAGTAAACTATGTTGCAGCTTCAAAATATTTAGGTGAGAAACTGCTAGAAATGCAGGCTTGAAGTGCTGAACATGCAAAAGGAAAAAATGGCAATTAAAAAATGACTTTTAGCTGAATTAAAGTCTATTTTGCTCTATGGAATAAAAAAATAGTATTTCACAGCATGATCGCAGTATGGAAAATCCATTTGCCTGTTAAAACTTCTGTATATATTCTGAAAGAGCGATACTACTGTCTCCTTTGTTTTTAAAAAGTCAATTTCTATATTTTATGATTAAAGAAATGTTTGGATGATAAAGTAAGCAAACAACTCAAAAGTGATACTGAACCACTAGATCTAGCCACCCTGGAAGATAACATATACAGCAAGTCAGGTTTTTACAGAGAAGCTAAAAATGGGGAGTCACAGTTGAGGAACAGAAACACAAAGTCTATGTTTTTCTCTTTAAAGATCTCCTTAGACTAGCAACAGAAGAACTGCATTGGGAATTTTTTTTTTTTTTTAGTGGAAAGTCAGATCTGGCAAGAAGGGATGCCTTGTTGGCAGCTAGCAACTTCAGCAGCATGACAGACACCTGTCTGTCACTTTCTAGGAAGGGACAGGAATCTACCACAGACAGAAGAGGAGTAGAAACATTTGTGGTTGCTTTTGGAATGAGTAGCCAGAACTGCAACAGAACTGAGTTCTGCATTTGGAGATCAACTGAAATACAAGTAGGTAAATAAAGACAGTAGAGAGACTGTTTACATTTGGAAGTAAAAGTACCAACGCAGATTTCATGGTAGATTAAGCTAGGATGATCCAAGGAGTCACTGAACTACTTCTGTGACGGGTCAAACCAGTATAAGGATCAAGAGAGGGGAGGGAGCAAGCCACCACTTTCAGAAGCGGACAGCTGTTGAATTAGCTCAGCCATCTTATGGTGTCTCACCTTGAGGACACCACTTGGCATTACAGATTACAGCTGCGCGCTCCAGTTCACCCATGCCACTGACTGTATCTGTTGGACTAATGATTAGATTTTAACAGCATTAGTTTTCTGCCAGCACAGCAAATTGATTGTCCCAGTTCGCAGCTGGGGATTGAGCACCAACATTCCTAAGAGTATCAAGGACCAAGCTGCCACAGAGGGTATCTCAACAAACACTCCTATTTGTCCAGCTTGTGAGTAACCTCTAAAATTCTTCATTTAATGGATGTGCATCTTCATGTGAATTGAATGGTGTGTTTACCTCACTATATCAGCATGTAAACATAAGTGAAGAAAAACTCAATTCTTCTCAAGCTTACCTATGGGTCTGCCTGAAAGCAGGCGCTTTCTGAACCTTCTGGGAGTGGCTGAATGCTGTCAGTAGACAGAAGCGTAAGTAGATTTGAGTTCTAGTTATGTCACTTGTAAAAGGAGCCAGGAAGACTTTAAGTTTAACCATAAATTAACTGTGATATGATGCATCACAGTAAAACCATATTACTGTTTGTACAGTGCTTAGAGATGCTGTTGCTCATTGCAAGAAAGACCTGGAGAAAATCCCACCTTCACAGCAAGACTGGAACAAAACAGAGTATAAAGCACTATGGCTACACATCAATGAAGCAGCAGAATACTAAATTTGCTGCATGTCCAACAGCCACACAGGGCCTCAGGCGAAGCAGAAGTTCTGTACAAAAACGGTGCATTACTGCATGACTAGCGTTAATGTGTAGAAATTCTGAAACAATCTGCAGGTATCTGGCTTGGAAATCAATGCTGCAAGGTTTTTACTTTTGAAAAGCTGTGTAAAGAATCATTTTGTTCCTCAATCGGAAAAGGTTTATTACATGGTTCTGCAGTCAATGTACAAGGTGAACATTTTAGTGTACTACTAAGCACCATTGGTGAAACTATCCAAAACTTAAAACTAAAACCTTATAAATGCCTCTCTAAAAAATTATACATACTTCCACAATGTTATTAAAAATGCATCCCTAGAAGCCAAATGAGCAGGAAGCCTTGACACTTTCCAGTTCTTGCATATGTGACCTAACAATCTATTTTTGCATTCTAAAGGATCACTTTTCTAAAAACTTGTAGAAACAGCAAAGACATCTTACCTACCACCAGCTTCTTCAGAGAACAGTTAACTTAAGTTCCTGCTCTGGCCAGTCTGGTGTAGCATCTAATAAGCAGGGTACCAACTGCTTTCGTCCTCTCCACACAGTAACAGGTGAACTTCGAACAGCACGCTCAGGAAAAGAAGGGAGTGGCACTGATGTTACAAAGGGAAAGGGTTCGCTGAGAGGAGGAGGTAATTACCCTGGAGGTAAATGGGCAAGGGGAGAAGTACAGAGGAGAGAACAGGGTCAAGCTAAATGTTTTGTAAAGGGATCATTAATACAGAACACCCAGATGCCCTACAATCTAAATTCAAGAAAAGTTCCACCAGCTTTGCTACTCATTCTGTTGTGATGCACCTGCATAACACTGCTTTGCAGGACACAGTCATTACCTATCAAGTGAACTCCATCCCTTACACATACACACACAGCTCTGCACAGGCTGTATTTACGTTTGTCCAACTGCACCACCGTGAAATCCAGCTTACATTATTTAGTGAATGTTTTACTGAACTGAAATGTGACATGGGCAAAATAACTACTAGTTTGCATATAACTTGGGCTGTAGTTCTGAACTCACTAAAAGCCAAGATGACTGTGATAACAACTGATATAAAATTAGAACAAGGAAGTACTTTCTGCCAGCTGGGGTAGGGGAAAAAAGAAGGGAGAGAGTATCAACTTCCCTGTCATCCAAGTATCACTTCCTTGTATTTACTTGCTCAGCTACATTAAGTAGACAGTTCTGAGGATACCATTTTTAACTGAGATAAAAGCCATAAAGCATTTAACAAGTAGGGTGTGCAAATCCCATGCAGAAGAATCAATTTGGTGTGTTTTGCATTTACAGATGCACATTTAAGTCTTATCTCAGTGGAGTAAATAGAAAGAAATAAATTGTATGGTGTATGTTGTATCATACTGCTTATCTTTGTGACAATTAGGACAAACCTAGCGTAAAAATGTCTATACAGAATCCAAGCACTGAGTATCAAGCAGCAGAACTGACCTCACAGTTTCCACACAGAGAGCAAGGTACACCCCTTTTAACCTTCCTCAGCTTTTTAACAAAGGTACAGGTTATTTGGAACGTTAACCTTGACTCAATGATTCCTTACACATAGCATCTTTCAGGGCACTATTCCTGAACAGCAATTTGGTGTACACGATGAACTCATAAAATAAAATCTGTAACACAGGAACAAAGCAAACACATCCTGATGTTAACTTTCAGATCACTTCTCACAATAAATGTAATTAAAGTACCCAGTAACCTACAGAATGTTGTACCTTCAGGTATACATCAATCTTTTACCTTTAACCACAGACACAGAGATCCAGACAGAAACTTCTCATACAGCACAGCTCTGGTAAATCCTTTCATCTATTCCCGCAATTCCTACTGTAGATACACTGAAACAGAGTGAGCGCAAGTGGAATACAAGAAGATCTTTCAAAGCGCTATTATCGGCACCCATCAAACAGATTTGTGATGAAGGCATATACCTTATCTTCATTGCTCCTGGTATTCAAAAATACAACTGTACTACACAGATTGTAAACAGATATTTGCTCTTCTAAATTCTTCAGACTAAGATACCCATACACAGGTATTCTGATCACCTCTTCAATCTTATTGAATGGAATCATTAGCGTTTTGTTGTTTGCAAATCCTAACAGAATTAATCTATACAGACTCCGTTCTGAGCACACTCACTTCCCATTAACTGGGAGCAGACACTGTTCGATACTTCAGAAGATCGGAGATCACAGGGGACTGGTGAGGTAAACAGCTAGCAGAACCAAGAAGTCTCTTAACTCATTCACCATATGCTGTTTGTTTTTCTCAACTCGGTAGATTAGGGGATTTTTCCATAAACACCCTGTCCTAAGGTGAATTTCCCTTTTCAATATCACCTGTGAATATTTTAGTGTTCAAAAGAAAGAACAGAGAAGACACACCTTTTTCCCTTCATGAGTATCTTGCAAACAACAGGAAATGCTTTTCAAACTTGATTTTAAAACCAGCTCCACATACTTGACAGGAGATTGACAAGGCAGTAAATTAGAGCCTTCCTATCTACTTTGGAATATTATTTCAGATAAAAATAGGACCTTGCACAAAAAATAACAAATAAAATAAACAAAACAAAACATATTCACAAGGGAATCTACTGCACTCATTGTTTTTAAAGCAAAATTCATAGTAACATTAACGTAACTGAATAAAGAATTTAAATTAAAACCAGATGTCACTACTGGCATCTTTAGAACCGTGGAATTTCTCAAAGTTTCCTGATTCAGATAACTATCATGAAAATGTAACATGATTCTGCTGTGTATCAATTTATCTCAAGAGTTTTTAAGATATAAGCCTAGAAAATATACACCAGAAGAGATTTCAGGATCATAACCTGGATTATATGAAAAATATTAAGATTATTCACAGAACATATTTTCTAATAGAAATGTACTTTGCAAGATCAAATGATACCAACGCACTGTTTCCCTTCCAGGTTAACAAGATATTTTTCCTTCCCAAATACCTTAAATTTCAAGGAAAATGATCAGTGATGTAATTTAACCATAAGCATATGCACTCTGTTAGAAGAACTGTGTTTTTAAAACAGTAAAAAACCTCAATACGACATATTTAGACACTGGAGTTGCATATATGAAGATAGAGTACAAACTTCAGGGCACTGAAAAAAACTACATTTCTCACCCTGCTCAATACATATACAAAACCCAGACTTGAAACATCTTAATTTCATACTGTGTCTGTCATCCAGCATAACAATTACTTCAGTATTACGAAGACAATGGGCTCTGTAAACACATTCCACAACACTGTGGGAGTTTCAATACCGAAAGCAAGCAAATCTATAGCATGATCAGTGCAAATATTTCTGAAGATACAAATATTTTCTGAAGTATGGACTTTCAAGACAGAAGTAAACATGGAATGACAGGGTCACATCTGGCAATGACATCAGACAGCACCCATTTCTTTTTGAAGAGTCAATTTATTTTTGAGAGCCAAACAGCCAATGTAGAAATTAAAACATAATTCAGCAGGAGCCTGCCTTCTGCAGTTATTTCCTTCCTACCTAAACTAATTGAAATACAAGGTTATTCATATAGAAACAGAGATATCAGAAAGGTATAGATAAGCATCAAATCTAGGTACTTCATCTGTGACTGAAATAGAAGCATCTTGGCCATTTTTTCCCCATTTCATCATTTCTTGGGATCAGTTTTTAATCATCTTCTAATCTTTTTTTTTTTTTTTGACTCTCTTTTCCACCTACTACCCTTGTAATTCCTTCTTTAAAGCCCTTTTGCACAATTACCCCTACTGACATAACTGTTTACTCAATGGGCAGATACTGAGAACGTTCTCTGCCCTAATCAAGGAATACTTCAGAAAATGAATTTAACAGCAACATTTCAAGCACTCTGTTAATTCTATACTCCATGCAAAGCAGCCTGTTCCACCACTGACATCCACAAAAAAACTGCTACTGTACTAAACAATCAGCAGGTCTCTTTCCTAATGATTTTCATTACTACCAAATCAGAAATAATAAAGAGCAAAACAGTAAAATAGTGCTCAACAATACATTTTACATATAGTTCTTAATTCTATTGCAGATCAACACAATAATTCACCATGAATGACAGTACTCCCCTTTCAAAATACAGTTATAACCAAAGAACCCTATAAAATGATCACTCCTTACTATAGGAACTTGACTAAAAAATACAGTGAAAATTGATGTTTCATTATGCGGGAAGCCATAATATTTTACATCCTAGCAAAAACATTTTCAGCCCACTGATTAAAGCATGACAGTTTGTAATGAAAAACACATCAGGATTTATAGAGGAAAAAATTGCAAGAAGTTACTTCTTCCTAATATAAATATTTTTTTAACTTCATAAATCATTACAAATCAATGTACAAAACCATGTGGATCTTTCCAAAGTAAACAAATAAAAACAAAATAAAATGGAATTAAACATTTTCTTTCTGTGTCAGTATCCAAGTTCAATGTATCTTTAGCATATAATGGGAAATTAAAGAAAGTCCCCCAACCACCCATTTTTTCTGAAGAGAATGTCCTGGGAAAGAGATAAAGAAATCTCAAGAAAAGAGTTCAAAGACAACTACATCTCATTCTCCTACAGGAGCACAACACCGTTACAAGTATTTTTTATGTGTAACTATTGTCCCCATGAGTCTCAGAAAAATACTAAATATTTTAAATGTTCTAAAGATCATGTATCAGAATACACTTGACAAGGTTTTGAATGTTCTTCTGTATCACATATATCACAAAACAGTCACATCAAGGATTCATTTCCTAGATGCTTTAAAACGTTTAGTAAGAATACAAAAAAAAAAAAAATCACACTTCTACATGAGCAGACTGGGCAATTCATGTAAAAAAACCACAAGGTTTATTGCAACAGTAAAATTTGTTTTCATATCATAAAAAATCAAAAACAAAAATGAGATACGTTCAATAGTATTTTGTGCCAAGATTAAGTATCTCCATTCTTCAGCTTCAAAGTAAATTAATGAACTGAAACAAAGGTAGCAAAACTGAGTCAAGTAACAGTCAAGAATATATTTTTATCTTCATCTGTCAGCAGGATCCTTAAACATCTCTTTAGTAATTAAACATTCAATGTAAAGTTTTTACTTCAGAATGATAGATTTCTTCTCTTTCTTTACTCTGAAACAGCTTCACTGCTGTGTGAATTTATCTTGAAAATAACTTTGTACAGTCTAGAAAGATGTATATGGGGAGAGAAAAAACAGTAAAGAAATAATATTGCTTACAATTTGATTTTTCCATCTGAAGGAGTCATCCAGAGAACTAGATTTTACCCCAAGTCAGTTAAATCACACTAATGATAGTAATTCTTGATATTATATATATTATTATATATTCTATATAATGACGTAATTCTTGGTATTTCTTAAAATGCTAAAAGAAAAAGCTACTGTAATAAAATTAATTTCAGCTCGAAAAGTTACAGTAAAACAGAGTCCAATAGAATTATTAAAAACCCAGATTTCAGTTTAGATTTTATGCAAGAGCTGACTCGCATGAGAGGTCCCCAGCATTAATAATTACAAATTTTGCATTAGTCTATTAGTCTGGAAATAATCATTTCATACCAGCCTGTTACTGCTGATAGTACAATTAAAGTTTCAGTTTTTCTGTTAAGCACAAACAATGTAAAATGTGTATACCTCTCCAGAACACATAGCAGCACAAACCAAAAATAAATACTTGAATCTCTAGCATTCCACAAACCGGATCATTCACACAACAATCAAATGTATTAGTCAATTCATAGCAGCTATCGCTAGTAACAAGAGAGCAATTTTAAAATAATTTAACCCTGTTTAAACTGCTATGGTTCTCAGTTGTCACCATTAGTCTCATTTGTTCTACTTTAATATCATGCAGATGCAAAATATTAGTATCTTAATCATACTTTTAACTAAGCCTACATAAAGTGTTTAGATTGCTATGAAAGTTTGTTCCTCGTGAATATTACAAACATCTCACATCAAGGATTCCAAACTCAACAACAAACTAAACTGTTAACTAAAATGTTTTCCTCCACGCTGCAAAACAGATTCCCTCATTTCAACAAAAAACCGGGAAGATTACACAATCCATTATCACATCTGCAGTCATCTCTGATTTCTGAATCTGTGCATCTCAGAAACAACTCTATTCATTTCTACAGCTGTAATGCATAAGCTAAGAATAGCTTTTTTGCAATAAAACAGATGTAATATGTAAAGGACTCAAATGAAAACAAGTAGACTCCCAGTAACTACAGCAAAATACTGAATAGCAATAAAATTGGGCCACAACATCAGTAAATGCACAACTGGTACACATATACTGAGGTGAAATCAGGCATTTAAAATCATGGAGAAAATCCTGAATGAAGGTGTTTTTCTCAGAATGTAACTGAGGATTCCAAGTACTGATGTAGAGTAACAGCGTACCAAATGCAACTCAAATAAACCACCAGCAGTTCAAACAGTGAAGTGTTTCCAGCCAGATGAACGTGACCAGATGAGCCCTACTACCTTCTGTGTCAGTATTCAATACAGCATTACTGGAAATGCCTTTTCATATACTGTCCTCAAGGTTTAAAGTCAAAAGATAAACTCATAAACTGCACATTTAAGCACTGTATGAAACACATCTACCACTGTTTCCATTCAAAAAAATTAATGATGGCTACTCAAATGTTCCTTACCTGGCAATGCCAATTATGAAAGACTGCTGAAATATTAACACTGAAGGCCTCTGATAACGCCTTTTAAGATGTTGCAGATGTTTTATACTACAGAATACAGAAGATAAACCACAACTCACACAAACCCCCAAATAACACTGCACACATCAGAAAGCATGCTGTACCCCAAAAGAAGACTTGTTACACATAACTTTACGTAACTGGTACTTCTTCATTAACTTGCCATGCTAACTCTTCATTGTTTTCTACCTTACTCATAAAAAAGAAGTTAATACTAAGCAGGAGATAGAATGAATTTTAACTCTAAAGAGAGAAAAGATTATAAATAAAAATAGCGTAAGAATATAATCTGAACAAACTAAAAAATGGGGCAACTGAAGTGTTAAGAACTAACAAATGAAGACAAAAAGAAATTGTTTTCAGGGAAGAGAAAAGCAGAATCTCATGGCAAAAAAGAATGCGTAATATGTTAGGGGCCATTTCCTGGTATAAACTTGCTACTGCACTAGCTTGTTTCAGGGCAGAGAATACTGATATATAAAGGATGCAACTTCAAGAAAAGCCCCTAACCGTTTAACTCATGATGTAAGTACTTACATTTTTATATAGATTTTCAAGTGCCCTCATCAGGTCTCTATAAAATACAGTAACAGATTATAAAATAAAATGAAATAAAAATAAAATGAAATAAAAATAAAGTAAAATAAAAATAAAGTAAAATAAAATAAAGTAAAATAAAATAAAGTAAAATAAAATAAAGATGTCTTGCAATGAGGTTAAATTGCATACTGTACTATTCTGAGATCATTGAAATCAGTTGGAAATAAGTGAAAGAAATTTGCAAGGTACTGTTAAAGAAATGCATATTACCTGAAATTACAGATTTGGAGAGATACAAGCCATTTTTGCTACGTACTTGTAGAGCACGTAGCTGACTGGACAACTTGCGTACTTAAAGAAAAAAGCCTTGACACCATATGGAAGTTACTGGTTTACATTGCTTTAAGACAAAAGAAGCCTGCAAGCGTTCTGTCCTTCCTTTGTATTTCATCATCATGACCAGTATCAAGCCAAAACTGTACAGAAGGTTTAAAAATGTACATCATTCACTCCTCGATGTTTAAAACTGAAGAGAAAGTATTCCACAATAGACATATAGTGAAATTAATTTCTGAAAAGACACCTATATAACTACTGAAATTACTAACAAGTTTAAGAGTGCACGTATTGAGCAAGAGGAAGTAATCTAAGAAAGGATAGGAAGAACCGACATAATGAAAAGCTACGCTGACTTCTTAACAGAATACCTGCTACCAGTTCTGAACACATTACACACAACATCCAAACAACTGTCAGATTAACGTGGAGATATAGGAGCATGATCCTCTTCCCACAAATTAACAGAAGTCAGCAAAAAATTAAACCTCTCTTCCAATGATCTAATGAAGTAAAACAGTCATGAAAGCCACAGGCTTCAGGTTTAACTTTACAGTCTGATTACGTCTGCATGACAAAAGTCTAAAATGCTAAGTACTACAAATAGTTTATCAAGATCATAAGAAATACATACAGGGCCTTTGTTAGAAATCAATTGTTCTCAGTTTAGATAAACTAATAGCATTACTCCCACCTCGTCTGTGCAGAGATGAAACAACCGCTCTTCCTTCAGAATTAAAACTAAAGAATGAAACTTGTGTTTGAAGCATTGATAATTCATTATATCTCATTATTGACAAAAAGCATGAATGTTGGCCATTCAGTACTGTTACCTTCAGCTGACGACAGTTTCTCAAAAATTGTAAGGCACCTCATGCAAAGTCAGGACGTATTCCTTATACAGCCCACAATTGCAGCTTTGCAGCATAAACCAGACAGAACATGGAAAAACATTTTATCTACGAACCACTAAGCATAAATACCACCAGCATCTGATTTCCAAAAATTTATTTTAAACCTCTAAGAAAAGGACTTCAGTTCAATTATTGCCATTTCAGTGAAATTAAATCATAACCCCTCAGAAACAAAGTAATCGAAAGTCATTGGTTGTTAAGCCATGAAAACGCAGAACAGCTAGCATAAATGGTCTGTCATTGTTTCTGTTTGTACCTGTTAAGGTTTTAACATACAGAGCCAATTCCTGGTTTTACTGGACAACTACAACCCATCGATTGGATGCATCTATGCACAGCTACTCATATCTCTCTATTTCCCTTTCAGGAATGCAGAAGATAAAACTGAAACTCAGGGAATTCAACTTGTACCTCTGAAGTGCTAGGCTGGTGCCCTGAAGAACTGCAGTATCGCTCTGGGAAACAGATAATCATTAAACCAGCTGGTACCAGTACCAAAGGAAAACTGGTTTTTAAAAAGCCATTTTAGAAAGAAGTTACCCTTGTTATTAGAGAGAGATCACAATCAGGAAAAAACTACTTAATAGGGCCTCAAACCCGGGGAGACAGATAAAGTAATCTAGGTTATATGAACGCAGTACTTCAGCAGGAATGAGAACTGGACAAGGAAAACAAAAAGCCTCCCAGCTTTTACAAAACAGAGAGGCAATCGAGCAAAACCAAAACAAATAACACCCAACCCCTACTTCCTTAGTCTCAACCTAAAGACTTGATCAGACCATCGCACCTCTTGCTACAGGAATAAATATGAGTACCACACCAAAGAGTGAGGACACTTCACAAAATTACTTGGCTTGCCTCACATGATGACATTTCTATTTGAAGTTTCATGGAACTGTACACTATACAGTCCCCTCACATTATTTATGAAGCAGAAAAATACAAAGCAATTGGATTTTCCTCATTAAGTTTCTATTTCTCTTCAAGAAACTCAGTTTTCCTCTTTCAAACATGCCATCCCCTTAGACAAAAGACCTAACCATGGACCTAACCAGAATGTTCTTTCCCATTTTATTAAAATATCCTGAAGAACCTTTCAACAGGAAGTTCATCCTTTTCTTCCTCTCCTCCAAATAAACAAACACCTTCTTGGCCATACTGCACAGATCTCTAATGTCACTATCTACTGTTTAACGAATTCCCCAGACAGTAAAAAACACCATTAGTAAGTAAACTTAAAAGTAAAAGTAAACTTTTCATTAATGAGGTTAATTCTGAATCCTTTGAAACAAAAATTTTCACCATTCATAAATCCAAGTACTAACCTATAACCATGTTCTACTAAATCCCAGTTTCCAGCAAAGCTCTAAGTCTGAAAAGAGATCTCATAACAATTAATGCAAATAACAAAACATCAGTAATTTTTGCTGATTTAAATAATTAAGTACACAATCTGCAGCTAGAGCCAGGAAACTTAGATGCAAAGCAGTAACAAAGGATATATTGCATATTTTACCATAAAAGCACATTTTGGGGGCCAGGCAGGGGGAAAAAATAGAAGGCCACTCTGTGAGACCACCTGGGAGAACGCATTATTACCACAATATCACTAGAGCATCTGCAGATTTCATTAGCTTTCCAATTGTCCCCTCTCCTAAAAAAAATCTGCTCTGAGAAGTTCCTTGTATACAATACTTACTTTCAAGCACATCCATGTGTTCCACGGATCTGCAAGACTTTTGTTCACAAAATGAACAAATGCTCGTACAATCAATATATAGACACGTATCTGCACTATTAGCACCTAAACAGAAGTAGATCTAAGGGAGGGAGGGAACTCTTTTCAACTCTACAGAACTGTATTATCAGTCCTCATTAATAGGCCTTCATAGAGTTTTCCATTTACTTATCATAAATTTGAATTCATTTTCAGGGAAAAACTATAAAAAGCATTTCATTAAAATCCAGATAATGCATATAATCTCCTCACAGCCGATGCTTTTTATTGTTTTGTATTTTTTATAAACTGGGGACTTAACCTTTAACTTTTCTTTCACTTGAGCATCTGATTTCTTTCCTGAACCTCAAATCTGTGTTCTACTGTAACACTTGTTAATCATTTCTACATTGCTTTTTGGAAATGAGGCTCTTTCTAGCCATTCCAATAGCTGCAATTTTTATCCATTCTCCATGCATCTCATTTTTAAATTATTGCAACATCCTTTCCTGTGGTGTTGAGATATCATTTCACCTGCGTATTTTTCTTGAGTATTCATTCTGTCCTGGTCTTTTTGCATTCTTCTCTATTGCATCAAACATTGGCTTCTTGACCTCACTTTCCAGGGCATTGCTGGCTCATTCCAACTCTATTACCTCATCATACCAAAGGACCAACACTTGCTTTCCTTGAGACTCCAACACTCCTTCATACATTTCAACAAGTATTTCCTGCGTTCTCTTAGGTTGCTTATGATCTAATCCCTGAAAACATTGCAAAGTCTCCCTGCCCCCCGCCCTTTGCTTACAAGACTTTCCAAGAGAAACAGTTAAGAGGCTGCAGTTGACATCAGTGCCCGTCACGCTGCATGATACTTGGTTCTGCACAACTCCGTCATTTAGCGTGATCAGTAACTGACCTATCTTCTGCTGAACTGAACGTTAACTGAACTGGGAATGGTCCTTTTACTCTGTGCACAGCATAACAGGCACAGCACAATTCGAACCTACTATGTGACTAATGGCTCGAGGCATCAAATAAATACAAACAACATAAAATGCATTCCAAGTATTGATTACAGATGTCAAATACCCTAAATATTCCTCTAACTGTAACTTCATATAAACAACAAAAAAATTTCAAGTCAATTAGATGACACAGCAGATAGCTAAAACAGGAACAATTTATCCATTTGTTATAGCAAAAAAAAAAAAGATTGGGCATTAGATACATTAAAATTTCCTCTACCTGAACATTCCTCTAGTGCAGAGAAAGCCAACTGTAGCACAGCACACATCATGTCTTCGGCTCACGCATATCCATTTTGTTCCTATTCAAAGCCGCAAAAAAAAACGTATGCCACCTACAGTAAATGCTTATTTGAAAACATTATTAGAAAAGTTAAGACTTTTTTTTTCAATTATTTTTAGCTTCTTTGAAAGAAATCAAGCTTCTAGGGAAAAGAAGCGTACCCAACATTCAAACTCCCTCAATTACTCTGCCAACAAGAGTTTACAGAGAGAGGTTTTCATATCCACCTGAGTTGGGCACCCAGCATAAGGAAGAAACCAGAAATCAAATGCTGCCTTTCAAAGGATTTACCAAGCAGATAAAGATCCAAAAGGCATATGCATCTTCATCATCTTCACACAGATCTGGTTCCCCTAAACATGCTAAAAATCAAGACTGCCTCTTGGCTCTCCAGTGCAATTGCTGTCACATTTCAGAAGCTGTTCAGCACTTAACACTCCAAACTCATATCAAATGGATGTCATTTCATTGCTCAATGCTGAAAAAATACTGTTTACTTAATATGGAACTATAAAAAAAGCATGTGGCACTATGTCTCGTGTACCAGCCAATGACCAGTGATCTGCACAGTACCTGCCTCCCCAACAAATACTTAGTAAGCGTAAGCATTGCATGAATAAATACAATGATAAAATGATGAACTTTCTTCTTAGTATACAACAGATTTTACCCATTCAAGTGACATTTGATCAAATATTGTAAACAAATTTCTTTCAAAATACACACAACTTTTTTTTGTACAAAAGCTATCCAACTAGCTAAAAGGGAGTTATGCTTTACAGAGAAGAGTTTTAAATGGTTACTTCACATACAGTGCGATGAAAGAGAATGAGGAGGAAGTTACCAGAATTTGCTGCTTTTTGGTTTCACTCATAACATTTAAAAACACTGTAGTACTTTGAACTTACACATTAAATAACCTTGAAGTATTCTACAAATGCAGATACTGTTATAATATTGATGTGATGCAAAACAAACTTTATTCCAATTTTATGACCTAATTGAGACAAAAAATAAGTTTAGCTAACCAAGATGATACAAGAGGTCACAGAATCACAAAAAGGTTCAAAGTAAAGCCCAAGAAAAATTCAGGTCTCACAATGTTAGTTTTTCAAACCTGTAAGTCTACACTTCTCTGAAAGATGTAACAAAACAATGTATAAATGTACAAACCATAATGCCAGCAAGCAGTTCTAGCAGTCTACTGCCCTTTTAAGTGACAAAGCAGAAGATGAGTTCTAAACAAAGAAAAAAATCAAGGAGAAGTTATTCATGAATCTGGCATGTAACTATTCCAAATTTCAGTTCTATTAAGATATAAGCAGAAAAGTAACTACACTGCAAATTAAGGCCATTCTTGTCACCTAGCAGGAAATACAATACTGCTATCACTCTGCTCTTACAATAGAGCTTGTAGTGGGAAAAAAAATGGACTAACGATTTTATTGCAGATAATTCTACGAACAAAGTCAGTGTAAAGGGTCAGCATTTTAATGAAAACCAGAAGGTTTTCATTATAATACTTTTTTTCCTTCTCCTCCCATCCAGCTGAAACACTGACATGCTTCTGAGGACGAACATATAAAGCTTTCTGCCAAGGGACTGGGGTACGTAAACTCACTAGGGGCAAAATGAAACAAGCTGATTGGAATTGCAGCTTTCACTGAACAATTTGTTCACCAACACAAGGAAAAAGCTGAACACATCTGGACTTTGGGGATTCTTTTTCTACCAAAAAGAATTCAAGTTGCTGGAAAAGTATGCACGTGTGCTAGGAACAATGACAATTTAATCTGAAATGTGCTGAAGAACTTCCCGTCCATAAAAAAAATTACTGCACTACTCAATTACTGGCTTCACCAAGCATGCTAAAAAACTGCACAGCAAGTTTAAGGGCTAAAGCATTTAACTACTTTATGAATAATATAGTCTCACCTAGATCAATCCAGTATAAGAATTCATTTAAATACACAAATGAACTTTTAGACATTTTCCCATGGCACTACAACTTATTTCAGCATGTCTATAGCACCAATGACAACTCTACTCAAGCATTAATACAAACCTTCTGTTTTCAAGTATTTATTCGCAAACTGTTGAAAGCCCAGCTCACACCTACTTGATCACTCCTCACCAAGAACAGAAACCTGAACACACTGGTAACAGACTTTTCTCTGTTCACGCTTTTTTCCATCCCAAGCTCTGATGGATTTGTCATTTCCAAAGGATCTTGTTGCAGGCATTATTTTGACAGGTACAGTCTTTAAAGAAATCCTCTGCTTGGCTGAGATAAAAAAATAATCTTGTTATCACAAAGGACCTCTTGTCATTCTCACTCAGGAAATCAAACTGCCAGCATTCAGACTCTTGATATAGCCAACTCTCACAATTTGTACTATCAATAAGGATAGTACATACATTTTAAAAGAGAAGTCCCAGGTATGCTTGTAAAAACTTCCTTGAAGAGCATTTGCATTTCCCAGTACATACAGAGATCAGGCCATAAATAAAAAACAGATGCCATTTTAATAGATATCAGGTGATAAACAGTTTTCAGAACTGAAAAAATACTATCTAAACAGATACTCATGGGCGCAAACATGTATGCTTCCTTAAATTAAATTATGTTCAACATCAAAACCAAACTGATAAAGTCGCAAGACAGTGACTCACCCCTTCCTGGAAAAATCAGTAAAAAGGTCAGATGTTTATGAACCAGACAATTGCTGGAAAAATAAAGACAAATATTATTTCTAGCTAAAACTCAATACAATTGTTTTCATTCCTGAGCCTGAGGTAACTACATGTTCAACAGTCAACCACTCGACCCTTACATAACTTTCCATTTGGAAATCACAGAAGTCTTCACAAGAACGAGATAAGCCGCACAACACTCCTTGTGAAACAGACTGTAACCTCCCAAAGGTTACACACTTTATCCAGTATCTTACCCATGACAGAGGCAACGTATGACCATCTCATACATCTGGAAAACTGTATAATTTCACACGTTAGCCACAAGACACATTCCTTGCACACATTTGCAGACCACAACAGCAAGAACACTGAATTAAAAGAGAGAACTGCTTGCACTCTTTGGATTAAGTTGAAGGAGAAATCTGGGAAAAAAAAATCCAAGCTTCATCTCACAAACATCTACATATAAAACAGAATATTGCCTTTAACACAGTACATGTTCCCATACTGCAAGAACAATTTCTGAAACATTAAAATTCAAAACCACAGAAGAATTTCTGCATAGAATAGGGCTTAATACGTAGAATTATTTTCAACATTTTTTAACTGTTTAAAAAAATTCCTACTATTAACAATGCCGTGACTACACAACCACAGTCTTGTATTAATTGTACGTAAAGGTTTGTCAGTATCAAACTTTTTTGAAAAAAAAAATTATTTAGATTGAAAACCAGTTTTTCTGATCTATGAATAAAAATACGAGAAACTATTAAAGAAACACATAACATAATACTTATTACTTGTTAAAGTCCACTTTTTCATATTTATGTTCTGTTGATGTTTTAACATCAACAATTAAACTTGGTGACTTTTAAGATTAGACAACATCACCACACAACTTAGCCCCTTCTACACAAATAGAATAGATGATTTTAAAACGAGAGGCAAACAATGTCTGAAATGGGCATCAAAAGCATAAGAAAAAATTTAAAAGCTTTTGAAAAATTACTGATGCAACTGAAAATTACTTAATATTTTTGTAAATAAAACTTGGCTTTGGGCATTGAATTAATTTTGTTTAAGTAAAGATTAAAAAGAGCACACCATCAAATATACTTTGATCTTTCTTTGGTCAAACGTAACTCATTTCTAAAATAGCATTCTACAGTGCCAGTGGTTTCTTAATTATAAAAGATGGTGTGCTTCTGGCCCCAAGGAGCTCACAACAATAGTATCATTAAATCTTCCACAGCTTTTTCTTAAATCACGAAATCTCAGCACAAAAGCCCTCAGCAAAACTTCTGCTTTAAATATTTATCAGGAGGTGAGAAACAGATGGCTAGACTGGTTTTACAGACTGAAAATGTTCTGACATGGTATTTGACCTCTTTTTCTGCCAACTACTATTAAGAGGTTCACAGAGGTTGGAAACACAGAACATGCATCAAAAGTTGAAAAACATCCTTTCTGGCTTTTTTTTTTTTTTTTTTGAGGCAGCACTAACCTCTTTAACTAATTTCCAAGGAAGCTACTGCAACAACAAAACTGCCACTCACACACTAAGTTTCACTTGCTTCCATTCATTAAGCAAAGAACTTCATTACCAACCATCCTCCAGCTCCAAGCTCAGCGAGCATTTAGTGTCGAAACAAACGCACTACATATTCAACTAAACAAAAACCCAAGATGACAATAACCAGGTACATTTTGTTAAATCTTCTATTGTCAATATTATTTGTACACTTTACACCCGTGGCAAAAAGAGCTCCAGATGTACAAACATATATGCCGAAGAGAGGTTCATGCTGAATAGACTCTTTAACAAATCGGAATCCATCATTTTTATTTCCAAATACTTCAAGTTGTTAAAAAAAACATTTTTACTTCCATTTATCTATTCTTGCCTTGGATATTGCAGCATAGTTTGACAGAAATCAGACTGAGGCATCTTATTAAGCATGTATGCAAGTCTGTCCAGGACTTCGACATGTACACCGTCAGAGTGCTCATGAGGAGAACATAAGCATAATATACTTGAAAAAAAACTTATTAACAAAGTTAAAACCCTGAAAAGTCTAAGTGAACAGCTTAAGTGAACAGCTAAGTGAATTGCTTTAATATTATTACCTAGGAAAAAAATATATATTACAGATAGGAAAATTTAGAGCACAGCAGTCCAAGTCTCAGAAAATATAATTTCGGCTGGATTACAGACAACTAGAATCCAGACATCCCAGTTCTCACTACTCTCTCCTAACCATTAAGAGGAGGCCATCATGCAAGGCAGTTCACTAAAGTATGTTGGTTTTAATGTGGACATATCATACAGTATATGCTTCAGTGACCACAAAGATAAATGCACTAATAAGAATAAAACTATCTGTGCAATAATACTTACAAAATTCATCACAAAAATTTCATTGTGGCAAAAAAAAAAAAGCATAAAAGTGGAACACGTTTCACACAATACAGAAAAAAACTGTAAAACAAAAGTTCTAATGACAGGATGGCTTGAACAAATCAACATTTATTTCACTATTATTAGTTCACATTATTTTATACAGTGCTATCAAAGGAAATATATTCATAACTGAAAGCAGCTACACAACAGGGAATATGCTGTTTAGCCAAGACATACTGACAACATGAAGTGCCTCTACTTTAGCCTACCCAAGATGTACGTGTATTGGCCACTGTACACCTATTTTGGAGTGGTGTACTTATAAAAATGGTTAACTGAAAGACAAAAAGCCCAATAATCCACAAACAGAAATAGCAGCTACAGAATTTAAGAATTAGGGAATACTGGGGCATCAAAGAAAATCCTTCCATTGCCATGTCCGTGATACAACCATTGAAGATACTTAAAATATGAGCAGCATATGCAGCATCTTAATACCAGAAGAGCCATATTAAACAGGTACCACATAAATATTGGACATGAGCTGCTTTTCCTAATCCCCTAGATTTTTTCCCGGATCCTTATTTCTCTCTAAATGTATCCACGCACACTTTTTACTTTATCAGAAGTAGCGTAGAAACTCCAGGAAAAAAAAAAAAGAATAAATCAGAACCACGAATCAGCATCAAATACAATAATCAGCGTGAAGAGATACTGAAGAGCTTGATACAAAATCATCATCGTACAAGTACAGCCTACATACATGTTTGCTTACCTACATATTTGCAAACGTTTACCCGACATGCAGAAAAACTGCCATCTAGAAATGAGTCTCAATCCTGAAAAACTGCACTTGACGACCACAGGTGCAAGCGCTAGCGAAGGGAGAGGTCGCTGGTGAACCCTCCGGCAGGGAGGGCGGCAAGCAGCCTGCTGCCATCAGCAAGTCCGGCACGCTCTGCCTGCCCTCGGAGGCTGCGCTGATGTTAGCAACAGGGAAAGGTGAAGGAAAACCTGTAGCAACACAAACACCTCTCATACTTTAACCACCCATTCCTTGCAGCCCTGTCTTCCAAGCTCCAAAAACACTGCTTTTCCTTGTGTTTTTAGCCTACATAGAAGCTAATTTTTTTATAAATGAGATTTTATGCCAGGTTTAAAATATGTATCTTTATTTGCCCATTGCAAAATGTCAAAACAAGCATTTGATACCTTTCAATCAGTACAAGAAGCACCAAACTTTTTTCTACATAAGAAAATACTTTGCTTTATAGCCCTAAGATATCATTTTTCAAAAAGCATGATTAAATTCAACAAAAAAGTAACCCGTTTAAGAGGTGCATTTTAACATAAAAACTTGTATTGTCAGAGGCCAGTTATATAGCTACAAACAGACCACCCTATATATTGTTACTTCCTTAATGTAGAGATGCAGATATCTCCTAATAGCAAAAAAAAAAAAAAAGAAAAAAAAAGTATATTAAATTTTCCTGAAATAAAAGCAATAGCCTAAAACTTTTAGTTTAAACTCCTGGCATTATCTCTTCAAACTAACACATTAGAATTAGTGATTTAGGAAAAAAATGTAGTAGGTCAAAATAAAATTCAGGTAGTTTCATGACACTGTAAATGTAATGCCTGTTATTAAAATGAAATCTAAAGTTGAAATCCATCTTTTTTGGATATATTTGTTAGACACTCTCACAAAACTGAATACAAGATGGAATGCAAAACCTTAACTAACATTCACAAGGTGAACAAAGAAAATAAAATCAAGAGGCTGCCAAAAGGAACAGAGATGAGTAAGCTGAAACTGTTTTTTGAAGCGATACAGACTTAAGCACATACAGAACAAAATTCAGTGTTCCCCTAAAATGCAAACCCCGACCCTTCCACAACACTGACCTATAACCTCCCATTTGAGGGAGTTTGCACATACAAGTGCAAACTACAAAGGCACACTTGTGCTGCCAACAGAAACGCTTTTTACTCCCTACTGCTAATAACACAGGAGCGTCGTGTTTCCGTTTTGTTACAGCAGCGCTGCCCGTATGTCACAGGTACGTTTCATGGCAATTCCCACCGTGCCTACAGACCCTGGCCAGGCGCAGGGCACCGCAGAAGACGCGCGGCGATGACCCCGAACGCCCGTGGTGCCGGGGTGTCCCCGCAGCGCCCCGACCCAGGGCTGTTCCGCCCGCCTCCTGTGCCCTGCTCGGGGGCTGCGGGAGCCCCGCGGAGCCCGGCCGGGCAGCCCCGGCCCGCGCCCGGCACCCGCCTCTGCCGCGCCCGGTACAGGGGAACCCGGTCCCACTCACAGATTTACCCATGCTAGGTCCGATTAAGAGACCCCGAACAGACTCCAAGCTGCAGTACTTCTCTGTACAATTTCCCTGAGTGCAAGTGTACGTGCTTCACAGCCTGTGGTCTTTAAGAGCAGGTAAATGAAGGGCAGGCAGCATTTAAAGCAGGGACAGTACACCCTCCTTGGTACTCTCTCCCTATTTTCCTTTAGCTTTCCCACAGCCAGCGTCGGCTGCAGCAGCAACAGCTGGAAACCCGACAGAGGAAACGACGCACCCCGCGGCCCCGCTCTGGAAGCTTCCCCCTGGAGAGCCCCTCGCTGCGGCCGCCGGAACGCCTGCGGAGAGCAGCGGGGACTCACGAGGAGCCCCCGCGCACGCAGAGGCCGGCTCCTCGCCGCGAGCTGCTCGTACCCAAGCCAAGCCGGGGCGGAACGCGACGCCGTGCTAGCCGGGGCTGCTTCCAGAGACAAAGCCGTACCCCGGCTGCTTTCAATCACGGGAGGCGGCTCAGAGCCATGTACTCGCCGGGGCGGTCCGGGGGCTGCTGCGAGAGGAGCGGTCCCGCAAACGCCGGGCACGGTGGGGGGGGGGGCACAAAGAACCCCACCCGCGGCGGCCGTTACCGGTCGCCGGGCGAACGGTGCAGGGCGAGGCGGCGCGTGCCCCCC
>VXAA01002463.1:1560157-1582763 GCA_013399115.1 Anseranas semipalmata
GCCGCCTGGAGCCTCGGGGCGGCCCCTGCGGCCCGGCCCGGCACACCTGCGGCAGCCGCCCTCGCGGCTGGCGGTGGGGGAACAAGCCGGCGAGCAGTGGGCAGCGCGCCCGCTTGCCGCCCCCCGCTCTGCACGAGTAAATCACACGCCCCCGAGTTGGGTTATTGTTCCTCTGGTGTCAGTCCTGCGTCTCTCGTTCGCGGTGGAGCAGTGCAGCGATTCGTTGCGCGGTGGTGACGGGGAGTTTCCTCAGCAACTAGAAAACAAGGGGTGTTAAATCCTTGTAAAATAATTTTTCCACCGAAATGTCTATTATGAAACTTCATAGAAGGCAAAGGCTTTGAGAGCCATCAAAATTCCCCTCTACAGTCATCAATTTTCTTCCCATTTTTACTATTTTTAACTCATAAATTGCCACAATGATCTGTGAAAATACTGCTGCCTCTTCGGTCTCTCTATCATGAAACAAAACTGACTTAAATCCAATCATTTTTTCATTTCCAAATCACCTTTCAGGCATTGTTCACTCACATCACACTTAAGTGACATTTAATCTTGCTTTTTTTCCTTATGAAAGGAAAATGCAAGTTCTTCTACATCTATATGAAACTATTACAGTAAGATAATTTATCCAAATAAGCAGATGAGATCACAGGTCAACAATGTAATTTCTGGAGCAAAATGTTTAAGCTAGTCACATTACACTAGAAATGCATTTGGTGTGTGGGAATCCACAAACTGAACAATTCTGCCACATGCTGTGGCAGCCTACATACAGGATGTTTTAGCAAGCCAGTGGTCAAAAAAACCCAAATTTTATACTCAAATTCCACATTTGGGCTCACTTCAATTGAACAGATGTTAATTCAAATAGTTTGTACATTGCATACATTACTGACAACATTCACAAAGCTGAATACATGGAGGATTCTGGTAACAAAGCACTGCTGAATAAAAAAACTAATCAGTAACTATACATTTGAATTCATTCAATTTACATGCCTCTCAGGATTAGGAAGAAACACTAAGATCCACTTTTTGCTTAGCTACCTGTTCACCACCCACCTTTATATCAGGAAAATAGAATAGGTGTTATCACAGCAGCCTCTGGGCTACACGGACCTGTTAAAAGCATAGGTACACTATAAAGAGTAGCCATCAAAAGATATTGCTGAGCAGGCTTTGAACAAGCTAACACCAGAAGAGAAACCAGTATAGATGCATTAGAGTTAACTGTTGGAGGCTATTGGAACTCGGCAGTAAGGCGGAGGAGGCCAGAAGCTGTACCCATCACTTCTGGGACCCAACCAAGTATTACAGCTTACGTGGCTCATCATGTTTCCACACAGAATTGATTCAGTCACAGCTAGCACAGATCATGGACTCTCATTGCACAACACAGAAATACCCCCAGAGAACCACCACCAAATCTGACTCCAAGGCTACAGTTCACAATCACCCAAGATACTGCTGATGGCTGTTACATCTTCAGGTCAACTAAATGAAGCGTACTGGGGAGAGTTGGACAATATATATACACATACTATAGGGAAATGGAGGAATGACAGAAGCTTCCAAAATTTCTGGAAAAGCAGGAAGTATTTCTTCATCTAATGTGGACACTATTTTAAAACATCAAAAATCAATGTAAGGTCTGTGCAACATAGAATAAAAGCCTTTATAATGCCTTTAATACAGGTCTTTTCATATTGCAAGATTCCAGAAATTCAAATGCAAAGCCTATTAGTTACTAACAGATTTCAGTGGCTTTATTAGTGTTTAAATTGAAATATGGGCACAACTTTTCAAGACAAGTTTCTGATTTTCAGTTTGCTTTTAACCCATACCTCTTCCAAAAACAGATACATACCTGTCTAAAGTATGTATACACAGATGTGCATTTCATCTTTACTTGAACTAGGAGCCACCTCTTCAGCAGCAAGGATCATAGCTCATTTCAACAATAAACTATGAAAGTATCTGATTGCAAGTTAGTTAAAAGACAAAGAGCAGTTATTTAAGTTGTTACAGAACCTAGAATTCCTAAAAATATATATTAAGATGACATAATCAAACCTAAGTTTAACTCATTAAAGATAAAATAGAAGTCTTAGCAGCATCTAACTTACTATCTCAGTTTAGAGAGGTCTGCCATCAGCTGCCATCAGGCCCTTCCATGCTCAAGGACAGTCCTGCTTTAGGAGATTCCCATCCACACACCGAGCTATGCTCTTCTCCAGTTTAGCAGTTCAGGATGTAAAGTGACCGAGCTGTAAGATGAGGGAAAGAGTCTACTGCATCTCTGCAGACTGCTGGAATTGTTATAATTAATCGTTTAGAATTTTGATGTTGTTTCCTTATCAGGAATTGCAATTGGCCCTACTCCTCGACATAATTAAACAATTATTACCCCACAGATTTTTATTCTCTTAGTCACATCTCTGAAAACATTTGTCTTCTGAAAAAATGAAGATGTTTAAAAAAAAAGAAGTCTCACCCAAGGGACTCGAGAAATAAAGACATATTTAACTAATTTTTACACACAGCAAAGACTCCGTGATAAATTGCATTGTCCTAGTATCCTTATAAGCCATTATCGTTTTCTGGAATATGATGACAGCTTATATTTAGCTTAGAAGACTTACTGCTGTATTTAGCTGTTTTTCCCCATCATTGACTAATTAACACAGGCTTTAAAAGAAAACTGCCTGATTTTATTTTTAGGCCAAATCTACATCATTCTAGTAATTACAGTTGTTATATATTTTGTTAATTCTGTTCGCTTCTCAACAGAATCTACTTGGATTTACAAGTGTACCTAAGGATATTATCTTGGCAGAACAACAATTTGCATGATTAATTTGGAGTGGCAGAGAAGTCTGTCTGGCACTCCCTGCGGGCACGCTTCCTAAAGAGAGAAGCAGCTTAGCTTTCCATTGCCACAAAAATCAGCAGGACCAAACAAACTATTTCCAAACATCTCTTTCTCAGTGTGAGGTGCCATTAATCCTTTTCCCTGCTAGCCAGCAGTCTCTTTGTTGTATTAAAATTGGATTTTTACTCCACAAAGAAATGTTGCAAAAGCATATTCTCTCCTTTCACTTTGAAACAAAAAGAATTTAGCTTCTTCCCCTTACTTACACATCTATTTCCTCCATCACCAGAATTCCAAGTATTCTAATTTCTAAAAATATTCATGTTCTTAACACCTCTGTGTGGTGAGCAGATAATCATTATTTTACAGCTAGGAAAATATCTTGAGACAAAAGGAGGCTTGACACTTCTACTTGTGTTGCTATCTCCACAAATTTCCCGTCTCCCAGAGCTGGTTGTTCAACAATAACCAGCAGCTTCCAAAGGTTTTGTAGTTATGCATCTGGCTACAGGCTTACTTCCGTTGGGTTCCTGTTTCAACTATTAGGCAAAACATTTAAATTTACTAGGCTCACATTTTTACTTTGAGTACTTTTTTTTTTTTAAGCAGAAAATTAACCGTATTAGGCCATACCACCTCCGCTTCAAGGCAAAAGTAAAACTGCACTTATTAGTGCAGCCTCAGCCACTGCTTAGGTGACCTAATTCTAAATTGTTCCCCTACCTCTGAATTTTTGTGGGAAGAACTGTACCCCCCTCCCCCATCTTTTCTGGTCTGTACTGAAATGCATTTTCTATAGCAGAAAACTATTTTTCTCCTCTGCTCCCAGCAAACAGAACAAAGGTATCACCAGTGATCAGAAAACAGAACTAAAAGGACACACAACTCACACCCTCTGTAAACAGGGAAAGTATGAGAACTTCCATCTGCTTTTATGAAATACCCCATGTTCACTCCTTCTGCCTGCACTACAGCCAAGAGCACATCTTCCCATGCCATATGTAGCAAAAGGAATGTGGCGTCAATCAGCATCAACTAGCAATACTTTAACTACAAACAGCCTCGTATTTCACAGGAATTTGCTTTTTTCCAGTGAAGTGAGACTCAATTTAGCATTTCCTCTGATAACATGTAACTGTATCCCAAGCTGAAGGCTAGAAAATTATTGCAGAAATATCAGGGAATACCCATAAGTCATGAACTTAAAACATTATTTTGAACTCTTTAATGCTTGAGTTATCTGCTTGAATATTATAAAGCAGTTTGCTTTCATTGCATGTAGTTTCAGAATTCTATCAAAACAAGCACAAACACCATAGCCCTGCTACCTTAATTTCAGAAATCTCCACCCAACTCACATCTTCTCCATTATCCCACCAACTCCATGCACATTTCCTTACATTAAAAGAACATTGAGCTGTACCTAGTATGTGGAGTTACTATGGTAAATTCTGATAGACAAAAATTTTAATTACTGTATTATCATAAAGATTATTATGCATAAAGATTATTAGTGTCAAGATATAAACCAGACTTGAATAGCAAGTACCATCTGCATTGATTAGCTAGCAGCTTTCAAGCAGAGTGTATGGATTAACATGCTGTATCGATATTGAACCACGGAGTCTGTCACAGTGCTAATTCAAGCTGCAGAAAAATGAATAGTGGAGGAACGTCCAGCTACAGATCAGCTCCACCCATTTTCAGACTTGTTAAAATATTTTACTATCATCTGACTGAATTATGATCAGAAACAAACATATATAAAATTGCGCACAGCCTGTCATAACATCTGAACATAATCAGTATCCTGGGTCACTGGTTGATCTATTTAAAAGAATTTAAATTTAAAACTATATCATGAATTACCACCTTAGACTGTGACAGTAACAGGTAACAAGTTTGCAGTAATTTCCAAACATCCAGCTGAAATCATTTACTGAACTTGACAGCCACCTGCTGGCAATCAATGGAACAAGCAGGATAATAATACCAACCTGTTTCTGATGTAGCTAATCATTGAATCAGTATGAGTTATATTAATTTGAAACTCAGAGGGCAAGTGAGCCCTTGATTGTCCTACCTTCCACACCACGGCAGGTCTTGACTTCTCTCCTTTAAAGGAACTCCTTTCGGTGGTCAGTGGTTTACTTTCAAGTATCCTTCCTTCGTTATTGTAAATCTGTGGTGGTACCTCCTTTTCTCATGAGAAAGTTGACGTCCACATTGCATAATACCACCTTTACATTGGTGCATGAAAGAACTGGCAAAGGATCACAATATGGAAGGAAACTCAGTAGCTCACATATCCAAGAACATTCTCTCCTTCCCACCATTAATCACTTGTAAGAACAGGAATCTGTACATAAACCAGTAATGCGAATGTGGACACTGCTGTGCATAGAATAGACATCCCATCAAGCAAATCAGTTACCTTCCTACATCTTTCTCTCATGTTAATAAAGATCACTACAACTCTGTTCATCATCCTTATTTCTTCTCCCCAGGTGAGATTCTGACCAGGGACTGTTTGCATATTTTTAAGTAATCCCAAAGAAACAAAACGAAAAATGAACTACTTGTCAAAAAAAAGTTTCCTTTGTAAACATTACATTTTGGGGGCTCTATGCAACTAAATTTAAAGACCAACATCTGCTTTTAGGACTTAAGATGCAGATCAGATCTAAAAAAGATAGCAAAGAGAATCCTAGTAAGAGTCTTTTTTCCTTTGTCTTAAGCATATTCTTCCCTTTGAGATAATGGGAGATGCAGAGGGAAGAATATACAGAATTTCTTGAGACTGTTCTTTCCTCCCTGATACACTCATCTTCTAATAGCCAAGGTTTTCCCTTTGGATTTCCTGCTGCCTTGGGTACTCTCCTTATGTCCAGATCTCCTCAGCTGATGAGTTTTTGAAAACGAAGTACACAGAAGGTAAGGGTTCAGTTCTGTTGCTGCCCCCACCCCCACACAGTGCAGTACCATTGGTTGTCTGCCACAGGAATAATGGGAGAGTAATGACAGAATCAGTCCAAAAATCAAATATTAAGTTCAGTGAAGAACTAGCAGTAGAACTTAATTACAGGTTCTGTCTGGCTTCAACAGATTCTCCACACAAATTTGGCTTTATAGTCTGCTAATTAGACCATACACATGGTTCTGCAACCAACACACCTCAACCTCTAGAGCAGAGCCTGAGGCCAGCACAGCTCACGCCAATTAGCCCAGCAGATGAGCTGCCTGTTGAAGAGGCTCACAAATGAGTTTCCCACCTGGGAAGCAGGCAAGAAAGAGGCCACACAGGACTCTCCCAGTCAAACTACTGCAACTTGTAAGCCACATTCCTGACAAACACAAGTGATCCTGTATTTTTCCCTTCAAATTCATAACCACCCAAATTGCAAGAGGACTTAAGTCTGCTACTTTACCCAGTGATTTATACTACAATTACTGCATGATCAGCTTTGAAAACTGTGAAGTTCACCTTCACAATAATTTTATTTTAAAACATGGTCTTATTTCCAAAATTTGCCTCTTGGATTCTCTAGTATCTAAAAACATGCAAGCACCAAATCAAACTGACAGAATTTTCTATTGAATTTACCTTATTGAATACTGACCTGCCTATACACAAAACTCCGTAAGCTACTCAAAGTCTTTAATAGCCAGTCTGCAGTAAGAGGTTACCACATCACTATTTACTATGACAGCTTTTTTACACACTAAAATATATCATTTTCAGCATTCAGTCAAAAATGTGACTGAATTTGAGGATTAACCTGCCCCTCCCCTCTGGGTTGAAATTTGTACCCCACTGGGGCAGGTTACAAAAGTATATCCAGACACAGATACATATGAAAATCTATTTCAGCATTCAGAAGCTTTATTCTGAGTTCATAAAGGAGAAGCTTTTAAAACATGCTCTCATAACACAGTCAATACCGGAGATTTCATTTTAGGGCAATGTCCAGTTCTCAATCCCTTTCTCACATGATTAAAGAAAAAACACTTAAAGCAATCAATGAAATATCTTCTTTCTCCAGAGAAAACTGCAGAGAACTGCTACCACAGTCCCTCCCTCAAGACTGTTTGATTCAGTGCCCTAGACCCTTTTCATCTATAAAGGGAAGCCAATTTATAGTAAAGATTTCTACCTATGTAGGTTCTTGCAATATTCTGTTACATGCCTAGGTGGGCCATTTCTATTTGTGCCTATTCTGCTCTGCACCCAGTTGGGTACAGAAGTTCATCATCACTAAAATTCATTTAATCAATGTTCATCATTTTCCTGAAAGAAAGGTTTTGAGAAGTGATTTTAGTCTCTGAACAACATCTAACACTTAAAAATAGATAACACAGCATTTTTCAACATTTTGGAGAAGATTAACTCACCAATGGCAGTGACAGACAATTTAGCCCTGTGTTTTCACAACCTGCAGAAAAAATACTTTTTACATTTAGTCCAGAATTGCTTTTCATTTTAATGATACAATATATTAATCCAATTTATTTTGTTTATAAAGCTTTAGTTTTGTTTAAACTTTATTGAGAACAATACTTCAAAAACAACTGAGTAAGCACTTCAAAAACTGTCAAAATTGTAAAACTGAAAACATGTTTCCAAAAATTTCAAGTTTCACTTTTCAACATATTGAAAGCAAGAAAATAGTAAGTTATTCATAATTTAAGGGTAATGAGTTTAGCTGCATACAACTTACCCAGCAATCCCAGACAATTAAATTACCATAGGTAGAAAATACATAACAGCATCAGAGAACATAGACGATGTGTACATGTGTGTGTATATATATATATACACATATATATATATACACACACACACATACAGTATATACAGCAACTACTCTAACATCTTTATTTGGAAAGTTTGAATTTTACATGCCTGAAAAATAATCATTTATGCATGAAAACTTGCACCAGTTACCTGTTTACATCACAGTAGGAAAAACACCTGTTTTTTGCTCATATTCCTTCATCGTTCAGTTTTTATAATAATTTTGGAAGTTAAGTCTCCTTTACTGCAGGATAGGATGGTAAAGACTGTCACATTTATTGTGTTTCTAACACTGTCTCTGCCCTGATAAATTTACTTCTCTTCCATGGATTACACTGTTACCTACCTAACTGAGAAAACTTAAATTTGTACACAAAACAAAAGAATGTCGAATTTAATTTCTAATTCAGCTGTGGGTTCTCACTCTGTAGGTGACAGAATGAAAACTGAACACAACATCAATCAAACCGAGTCCTGGCCCATAACCAACAATCTCAAGCACTGTGCTATTACAAATAAATGCTTTCATCTCTGACAATGACTTTTAGAACAAGCCTGTTTGTTTTTCCTATTACTTATTCTCTCTAAATGAGTCACCCTTCCATGAAGTCTGACATGATGATAACATCTTGTTTCTTCTACATAGTGCAGCACCTTTTAGTTCTGTAGCATGTGAAAGCGTTAACTTCAAAGTACAGCACAGACTGTTCAAATACTGACATTATTTCACCGGGCAGGGTAACATTGCCTAAGTCCAATTAACGCTTGTATAACGCTTTGAAGATTTACAAAAGTTCACAGTAACTGACTAGTAACAGCATTGAACTAATACCAAAACTGGACAGTGAAATAATTCCTACTGAAATGGGTGTGGAAATCATTTTAAGGTACACCAAGCATTACTATGGCTCCAAAAACATCAATTACCCTAGGTGGGGGCTAAGGAGGGAAGGGGAAAGGGATAAATCAAGTCCAGACTTTGCTATGGTGAGACTCTTCTGCCTCTGAACCAAATCAAAATAGAGTTCAGTGGCTCTAGTTTAAGACTCGTGTTTCTTTGAAACAACAACAAAAAATCTCTTATTACAAAGATTAACCACATAAACATTCAGCCTTAAAATTAAATGTAATTTTTATCCGATTGAATATGCCTCATAAATCTTAAATCCACATATGCGAAGCATAGTAGGTCTTCATATTTAAAACTCAGAACAAAAAAAAAAAAAAAAAGAAAAATTGTGAGAGTAGTATCAATCCTTACTTGAACATTTGTTCAGGCTGTGGGATAGAAGTCTTCATGATGTAATTCCTGTAGCTGACATTACAATAAATTACTTCCATGAGTTAAAATCAAATGTCCCCTTCCCCAACATACAAAGAAGCATCACCTACTACACATAGATACGCAATTATCCAAGTTTATACTAGGCTTATCCATACAGCAAAACCCATGCTCATTGGATATATGAACGATTAATGTACAGGACCTGTCGTATCAATGCAGCAGAATCCCTGCTCTATTGGATGCACTAATTATTGATGTATGGGAACTGCCATATCCAGCTGGATTCACTGTCTAATTATTTTTCTGTAAAACCTCTACTATCCAAGTATTGACTCAGTTGCATTATAGCACAGGACCACGGAACAGAATTGCCTTCAATTCAAACATTCCACAGACCTGTTCCTTTCCAGAAGTGTATCACCCTGGCATACTTGTTACCCAAGAACTGGGATAACTACTTCCAATGCCATTATTAAATTCTCAAAATTTCAAACCTCATCTCTGTAGGTATGTTTGCTTGGAACCAAAAAGAAAAACACTCATTTTAATCATGTAAAAAATAAGTTAAAAAAAAAAAAAACAACAAAGTACAAGCATCTTTTGAAAAGGAACCTGACTGCCTGCAAACCCTAATCAGCCTACAGTAAACGTCACTAATGATCCTTTTCATCAAGTTATACCCAGCATGCTCAGGTTTTATTCTAGTCACAGATGGCACATTCACTAAATAGACTTTTAGCAAGTCCAAAGGATCAAAGAAACAGGTTACCTAATTTATCTGTAAGCAAAATTCACCTTAACACTTGAAAGTATCCCACTGATGTGCACCCACTACATGAGCTGCAAAGTAGAACTTTTCCATCTTAGACAGATTAGTAGTGTAATACTGAAAGTAAATTAAACCATAGCATTCTTAAATACTTCTTGTATTACACTCCTCCCATATTGTTTTGTGTACAGTTTACACAAAATTGCAACCCAATATTGGGAGACTAAATTAGGTGTACATCTCTGAGTAAGGGTTTTACCGTTCCACAATAATCATTAAATCACTTCAATGCCCTTGATTTGTCATGATGTTTCAAAACTATGAAAAGATTAACACAGGCATTATTACACAAAGTCCTCCTTAATGGAAGTACTTTCCCAAAATCCAAAGAGCACCATTTATAATTGTGGCTTTGAGACATTTTCCATTCTTGCAGAAATTCCTTTCCAGCGTTTCAATACCAAATTCACAACTAACCACATTTAAGTAGTAAAATTCAAATACCATTTTAAGTATTTGATGTCTAGAATCCTGAAGACACTCCCTTAGAAAGTACCTCAGTGTAGTAAATACAGCTATATTCATTATCCACAATGTCATGCAGACGCACAACTTTATTAAAGGAACAGAAAAGAAAGCTTTTGCAAGGAAGTCACTTAGTGAAAGCACTCTGAAACACTGTCAGAATAATTATGGAAAACTCACAGATAATCTAATCAACTCAATATTTAAGAAACAGACACATCCTTACACGTTTCTTCTGAGACAAAGTAACCATACAGTTCACTAATCAAACCTTATACTTTAAGAATCTGCTGTACCAAAACTCAGCGGAACCATGAATTCAGAAATCTTTCATCTTCACTGAACAGGTAGTACATGGAAGCACAACAGGAAAGTAATACAAAATTCTTAAGTTTGCTGACAGACCAGTGAAGATTCTCTCCTCTGCAATTGGTAGAGTTACTGGAATGGATGAATAGGTAAAGTAGTCTCAAATTTTAAACAAGACTATCTACGTGAAATTAGTTCAACAGAAGACTAACATATATTCTTATTTCCCCAGCCTCTGCTGTGGTCTTTCACTTCAAAACATCTTTAGTTTAATGGTATGTTACCTGATCTACAGGGTTTTTGTCCAACTTTCCAAGTCATGAAGGTCAGCTTACAAAAATGCATATACACAAAATGCAATTCCCAAGAGGAAAGAGAGCAAGACAAGCCCAGAAATACTGTTTGCAAGCATGTAACAACCCCAGTGAACAGCAATGCCATCCAACAGCACTCAGGTTGTAAAGACTTTGGTCACAAGAAGCGTTCAGTGGGTCAAAATAACAGCAGAGTTTAAGTAATCTTATTTTTTTCTTTAAAAATGCAATGAAGAATGCAGACTATTCATTAAATATAAAAGCAATTTTATAAAAACACATCAGAATTTTATTGCTTGAAGAATACAGCATATGAAAAAAGCACAAGAATGTCCAAAAGAAAGGTAACAAGGATCCAAACATATTACACCATACATACCAGATGCAGTAAAATGTCATCCTGAATTCTGCATCAGAAAAGAAATGTGTGAAAATATACCTAATATTATTTAAAAGGAAAAGACTCGTTTAAAATAGAAAGTGTGAAGGTGTTACAGTACAAATTAGAAAAGCCAACACTGCACATTAACATTGTATCACTAGACTAGATTTTCTACCTTTGGTACTTAAACCTTCACAGAAAACCACTTCCTTAGTCAAACCTTGCCTATTTCATATAGTAGCCATGAAAGGTTTTTTGTTTGTTTGTTTTAACTTAACTATTCAAACAAATACTTTTCTGAGTTTTCACTGCATGAATGCAATTAAGGAAGTGTTCACGTTTACTCAATATGAAACTTAATGTATCTCACACTTAAATCAAAAGTCACTATGTGACTGAGACCTGAATATATGCCAATTGTACCTTGTTCAGATCTTTATGTAAAAATGGACACATCATTTTCTGTGTGCATCCTCACATAAACAGACTGTTGCTGCCCTCCTCAAGAACTGTGACTAGAGAAACCTGCTGAGGACATAAGTTAAAACAAACAACCCACATCGTTATAGAGCTATCAGATCATCTACAGCAGTATGCAAGTGGCTTTTCTAGTCTGTTCAGATTAGTGTACCAGAAGATATGCCAGTATTACTTCAAGTAACACATTAAAATTCAGTAATGGACACTACTGTGCTTTATTTCAACACAAAGAACAGCTGCTCATCCATTAATCAACAGAATTTTCAAATCAACTATCAAAAGGACTACTACATCATTTCTGTTCCATGTATTGCTGATCACTTTTGGGGAATAGTTTATCAAAAACTTGGACTTAACCTACAAACCAATTTGAATGAAGAAAATGTTAACTTTCAACAAGGTATCTTAGTAATCCAGTGGCAATCTAGTCTGGAAAATGTTAGCATTATGCTGACAACAATGACTAATCACGGTTAAATAAAATCCCTCTTTTATTGTAAGCATGCTTTTAGCTTCAGCTTTTGCCTTCATAAGCTTGAATATTTAATCATTCCCAGTTATTTCAGTGGAACTAGAACAATTCTGTTTTATGAAGTTCCAGCTTTATATTTCAACAATATGAATATATCTGGACTACGCAATACCATCAACATCAGTTAACATTAAATTGGAGTGAAATAATAAGAAGAGTTAGTTCTCCAAAATGGGCAGTCTTTGAAGTGAAATATTCAGTTAGGACTGTCAAAGGATGTCATAATAAAACAATGGGTTTATTTTTTTTCCACCCCTATACAAAAAATGACTGAATTTGTACAACTCCTATTAAACATACCTTTCCTAGCTTGATGAAAATGTATCATTTTCAAATTTTAACAAGTGTGGTCTTTGAGCATATATAATATTTATTGCCATATACATCCTCATTTTAAAAAGAACTAAGAATTCAGACTGTACTATGCTGAACTCGACTTTTTTCCCATTAACAGATTATGTCTACTGTACCACTCCCCCAAAAAACAATTAAAAATTCTAAGTAAGATTTTATAGTTTAGTTAAAAGGGAAGAAATGCAAATGTGAATTTAGAGCTTTTTGTATAAATCTCACTATATTTTATAAACTTGTTGTTTATTGTAACACTGTTTATTGATCAAATAAGTGACGCACTGCTATCTAAAATTTCCATATACACCATTAAAAATCCAAAGTTGATATGATACTGAACCTTAAATCTTCAAGAGTTCAAAAAGACAGTTTATACATGTACAGCACACAACAGCAGACACCCCTAGAATACCAATTGCCAGTCCATGATGCATACAAACTTACAGGTAAGCATTCATTTCACTGTTTTCATTGTGCAGGAAAAATATTTCTTAGTGAAGACAGAAACTCAGCTGGTGAATTTCAGATATCATCTTCATCATCTTCATCCTGAGAAGATCCTGCCTGATTGGATGCACTTGCTGAGGCAGCAGCAAGCTGTGCCTGTTGAGCTGCTTGCTGCATCTGTAGCCATTCCTGCTGTGCCAGTTCTGCTTGCTGTTGTCTAGCCTAAAGACATGAATTTAATTGTTAAGACCATACTAGAGCTTGTGAAGAATCTCTAGAGCTCCTCAGCTTTAAAAGCAGTTCCATCTGCACCTGCAGTTTCCTTTTGTATAATTTTTATTAATCGTACATACCAATATTTAAGATACTTCTAGACAGTTTTTGTACCAAGATGTTTAGCTATATTCTCTCTTCCTCTCAAGAGGCCACCATGTGGAAGATTTACGCTTTCCAAAAACAAGAGGCAGGAGCTAGTCTACTTAAGTTCCATTGTAATGATTGTGCTGAGCCACTTACTAATGGAAAAATTAAGCAAGGCAAAGCAACGGAAAATTTAGGCTTGAATTTCAAGGCATTCAACCGCCATTCAGAGATGAGAACAGCCCCACTTTGTTGATTACAAATACTAAAACTCACAATTATGAAGTCATCCAATCGTACCACATAGAAACACGCCATAACAAAAAAAATTTAAAAAGACAGACAGACATTATCTTATTTTGCTAAGCAATCTTTGGATAACAGAGCAGTCTAAGGTCTTCTCAAATAAGGATATGCAGATCGAGGATGCCTGTTACAGAAAGGTACAATTCCTGTACTTAAAGTTGCAAGATAATCTAACAAAACATTTCAAATTGTTCAAATGGTGCCCTCCCATTTTTCCATTTAGAGTTTTTGCTTGTTTTTCAGCAACTACTTTTGATTTCAACAGTATACTAGCCCACTGTGTTAAAGTTAAAACTTCAATTCCTGTTTTGAATGAACATTAGAAAAAACTTCTGAATTAAAAGCCTTCAGTCATCTTTATTCGCACACTGTATTTTCCATTTTTTTTTTCCAAAGCATCAACAAATCAGTCTTCCAGACTTCAAGATGCCAAAAGATGATACTTTGGAAAAAATGATCAAAACCCATTTACCTATTTATCATATGTGAAAAATAGGAGTCTTCCCATATCATAAGAAGTGTCACATTTCTTTCAGTCTGTTCAGCCCTTCTCAATGAGGACTTTTCAATATTTCAAAGTTCAGTGGCAGTCAAGTTACAAAGGTTGGAAAACAATTTAAGTCACTGTAAAGTTTTAAACAAAGGAAGACAGCAGTATCTGTACACATAGCAGAGGCATAAATATTTAACACATGCAAACTAACAATAGGGTTCCCTACTAACGTTGCTGCAATTAAGTTTACTGTACATTCAATGAGGTAATACACATGCATGCACCAGTAATCAGAGGTTTGGTACATCACACTGGATGGATCATTTTGTCAGTGCCTACCCTCACTGCCATATTTATATCATTTTCTTTGCCATTTCAAAAACGGGAAAATAAAAATTCCATTGAGTTGTATCGACTAAGAAACCTTATTAGCATCTGGTAAACTTAACTCGTTTATTGCACATGCCCTTTACTTTACCTGCAATCTTTAGTAAGGAAGCCTCAAAAAAACCCAAAACTGCTAATGCCCTCATCTTAGAAAGATACTTATAGACATGCATGAACATCATGATGAGCTGTTCCACTGACTTTAAATATTTAAAATCATCCAAGCTACAGATGTCAAACATTCACAAAATTAACAGGCAAGTATTTTAAAACTAGAGTAGGTACTTTCACCCTTCAGGAAGTCAGCATTAGTGTCCTGTTCGGGAATATTAACAAGATTAACACAAACAAACATGCACTTATGTAAGTATTTTCAAGAATAATTACAGTACCTACAACAACTAACTAGTATTTTTGGAAAGTGAGACTACCATCTTTGAACTTAAGCACAGATTTTTTCCATATTACGGAAGAATATTTTTAAAAATTATTCACACGATCTTGTCAAACCTGTATGTATTGTCTTAATTTAGACATAAAGACATAATATCATAGAATTAAAAAAAAAAGAATATACCTCAAGGGGTCATTCCTTACATAAAGTGTGGCCTACATAAGGTGACAATGGTTTTAGCATTCTTGTTTTATGTTACTCAGGAGCTAGTACTCCCTCAATACACTTTATCTTTGCTGCTGCTTGTTTTATTATTGTTTTGTAGACTATGCTAAGTGATTTAACAAAAAATAAGTAAAAAACATATCAAACTATTATTTGTAAATCACACCCTTAATTCAGAAGCAGCCATATTGATCTTTCTAATGTTAGTACGCTCAAAGAACAGTTACTACAGAAAAGTTAGGCACACATGAATTTGTCCTAACTAGTTCAATGAGTGCTGACAAGAGCCATGTGGAATACTGAAACTTTAACTGCCTTAAAATTCATCATGCAAATAAGGTTAACGTGGCTAGCACCTAACAATAGAATAATTATTAAGTGTTTCAGCAAGATACGAGTATAGTAAAGAAAGGGGAGAGAAGGTTGCAGTAATCAGACATCATAATATAACTCAGTAAGCATTTTTTCCATCAGAAGAAATTAAAGTAAGCAAACTGAGAAAACAAACCCATGCCTTGGGTAAGACGAAAGAGAAAGTAAAGATTATTTTCACATAACTTAGTTTAGAGAAAGGTCTTCTTTTCAAACTAAGAATAGTAGAGAGAAAGATGGTGTAGAAAGATAAATACAATTGGCTTTTAGTCATTTAAACTCAGAGATGTTCACAAACCATCTGAGCAAGCTGGCAGGAGTAAGGCTGGGATGAAGGAGAGCATGTGTGAACACACGTGCACAGTATTTGCAAGCAAATTCTTCTCCTAAGCTTGAACTGCCTCCTTAAAAATTTATGCATGAATTCACTCAAATAGAATCTTGCCAAGAAAAAAGAAAAAAAGACAAATCAGAAATTTTGAACAACTAATTGCTTCTTTCAAAGCCAAAGAAACATGTGCACGCTGATGGCCAGAAACAGAATGATATTTTCACTTTTTAAATGATCAAAATTGATAATTCCTAGGACACCAGTTGCCATTATTTATTTCCTCAGCCAAGTAATTTTTAATGTATTTCTCTACAACAGAATGGAAATACCTAAGTAGCAGCAGCAAAAAAAAAAAACTTTCTAAAACTAGGGTATAAAATTTAATTGTTCGTATGTGTCAAATCACAGAAATAACCAGAAGTAGCACCTTATTTACTGACTTCACTTTCCCTAATTCAAACAGGCCAAGGAAATCAATAGCATCTTAGATGCCACAGCAGCTGACAAGGAAAGGGATACTTCTGGAGGTGTGCACGTTTTTGTGGCATTCGGTCTACCACATAAATTATTCCAACCTCATCAGTACAAGTATTGCTTCACTTACTTTCGCAAATAATTCCTGTTGCTGCCTTAGAAGCTCTTCTTCCGGAATGCCGAGGTTTTCCAAGCGTGAACTGGCCTTTCTTCTCTTTAGTGCTACTGTTTTGCATTCTTGTAAGACTTCTTTTACTTCACTGATATAGGATCCAAAACCCAAACTTTCTAGTGCTAGAAAGAAAGAAAACACATTGGTATCTATTATCCAAAGCCTTCTAAAAGATGAAAAATGTGCTTATTTAAAAGATTTTTTTTCTAAAAAAAAGAAGTTCGACCATTTTTCTATCATCTGGTGAAAATCTATGTTCCTAAGATGATCTGAAGGCTATTCTTCCTTCCTCTTCTCCTATGCCATTTAAGAGTACATGTTTTCAGGCTAGTAATATTAAGTTTAGTCAAGTGCAAGCAAAGACAACTTCACTTGCAGAGGATTCAGAACTTTCAGATATATTTTGCTAGAAAGGGCCATGATTCTTTGCAGACCTCTTTCTTGATGTTCTACATATCAGAATCGAGTAGAAATTACAGAGCCAAGATGTCCTTCCTATCTGAATTGTTAACCATTAATCTCCTAGGGATTCTATATTTCCATTTTTTCTGCAAGTCTTCACTATAAGGTTAATTAGCTACCTATAACAGAGCAGAAATATAATGCACGTAAAGTGACCACAGATCTTGCATTAATACAGAAATAATATTATCGTAGAACTAGATATTTAGAGACAAAGGGTAAAACTTGTAATTTAATTTTCCAAATGCCCAGAAACTACGGATTTATATTATACATATGTAGTTGTGTACATCCCTTTGTATTGTTTTGGTTTTGAACAGAAACCCTTTCATCTCTACATGAAAATGTGTTCAGAAACTAAAATGTAGCATTTTAACCTGCCCAAAGAAATTTGAAATGCAGCTATATACTGCAACAACAGTTTTTTAAAGAAAGCAAAAGTAACAGAAGGCTGGAAAAAAAAGAAAAAACAACAGGCAGAACATGTGGTAAAAGGCACACTTTCTCCTGATTCAGTATTTATTGCCATATGCGTCCACACATATACACACACACCAAAGTGGAACCTGTTACAGAATATGCTAGAAATATTACATAAACATCAATTACATCAGAAACAACTCTGTTTTATTAAACACCTGGTTCCCTGCCAGTGTTTATACAAACCAGAGTTCTCCTCATGGAATGCTAGTTGTTTTAACATTTATCTTTTATTTCAACTTTATTTCAACCCTGTCATAAGCTATTCAAGAAATAGCACCAAAACTACCTAACAGCAAACATTAATAACATTATAAACAAACTTTTATTTACACTAACTCAGGCTGCACTCTAACATCAATTTTGTAAGCAATCTTTTCCTGCCCGTAATTAAGGTGGCATGCCATTGTATCACACACCTAAACAATAACCCAAAGGCATTCTGTAAGCTTTCGGCTTCCAACCTGTACTCAAGGAGGCGATTAATGCATTGCCTTCAATACGGCAGCACACTGCAGCTGTCTAGTCATGCAGGACTACCATTCTTTCAATAGATTTGGCAAACATTTGGGAAATTTCTTAAGAAAAATAAAGTTAAAAGACGAACTGATTTCGAGATAATTAAATTACATTAGGCAGTATGCCAGTTCAGCCTCAGCCCACACACAGGCACTGGAAACACTTTTTTAAATCAGTCCAGAGTTTGTGAGAACCACCAAAAACCTTCTAGAAACTATTGAATACAACCTCAGCAGAGAGGAGGCAAATACGTTTCATGGTGCAGAACTGGTTAGCTAAGCAGCCTATAAATATTAAAGGACTCATTTAAGTCTAACATGTAAACAACATATATGTTAAACCGCTCAAACTCATAATGATTTTTCTTTTTAGTATAAGATTAAGAACTCTACAAGTCTAACTCCACTAAGATGAACTATCACAGCAAATACATAAACGTTCATCAAAAGAACATTCACAGTGATCAGGCTTGGCAGTCTGCTGCAGAGTATGAGCAACAGCCCAACCCGAAATGAACAGCAAGATACATGTTTTTATAGAAATTTTAGATTGCACTTAAAAGAAGAGAAATTAACGAAGAGAACTTACAGTTACATATTGAATATCACACACTAAAAAAATCCAGAAGAAAGTGTGTGATATAACCATGACAAGCTTGTACAATTGTTCAACATAATAAAGCTATGAAGAAGCATCATAAAACATAGGTCTGCTGCATCAAAATTCTACTGGCAGTGAAACAAGCTAAGAAGTTCACCGTCTTCTTGAAACCTATCAATGCTTTATGGAGTACATGCAAGTAAGGAATAAGCATCCCTTTATACCAACATCATACTCAAAAACGTGATAATACTATGTGATAAATGTGATACCTTAGCCAAGCTACTGTTCCACCAAAATTCAGAATCTTCCTATTTCTAAACTCTTAAACCCACACGTCTAGCCAGATTGCTGAAAATTTGGTATCTTACAGATGTTAGAATGATCACACCAAATTTGAAGAACTGGATTCCAAAACACAGCATCTTTAAGGGGTGAGGGGAAGGAAACATTTACAAACACCACATCACAACTGTCAATTCTCCAGCTTCCTCCCACTCTCAAAGACTGCAGGAAGGTGCAGATCTCTGATTGACCAGTTAAACATAATTAGTTCTACATTTGTTTTCAATATAATCAGATCACTCATATCTGAGATTTTTACTTTTTATGTTCCTTTCAGATGAAAAATAACTTCCCATGCAAAAGTCTAAACCTAAACAGTTTTTTTACATTAAATGCTAAAGTAAATGGTGTCAATTGCCTAACAGTCCATGAAGAGAGGCTACAGGATTTGCCATCAACTCACAGCCTACCTTACTGCACCACAGCGCCATGTAGACAAAATAATCCAATCCAATCAATCAGCTCCATAAAAATAGCAATTTAATACCTCACCACTTTCAGAATTCAATGGAAGTTTAATTTCTCATAAAAAGTCTGCCTCATCATAACTCGCGTAACTACCAAGTGGGACTATTTTCTGTGCCAGGGTGGAAGTATATTCACCTGCCTATTACAGCCTCAGCCCCACAACTTGTCCCTGATAGTGATTTTCAACAACGGACACTGAAACTATCTCCACTTCAACCATTACAGCCTTGATGCTTTTGGGCACTCTCCAGGGAAGCAGCTGCACATTTTGTCGCTAGTAGTGAGTGCTTGGCATAGCCTGAGCCCATCTACCAAATCAGATCTCTCATGGGATGCAAGAAGCCTCTGCTTTCCTTTCCCTATGCTGCTCGTAGGCACTGTGCCAGTCAAGTGCTTGTGCTACCACACAATGAAACACAGCAAGGACTTCAACCACCCGAAACAGAAGCCACCGTTAGAGGGAAAGAGTTCTAGTCCAGTACACAGCCACACAATCACCTTCACTAGGGCAGCAAAGGAAGGGGTGGCTTAAGTACCACTGCTGCCAAATACGTAATTACAGTGATGAAGTTGCAGTCTCACATTACCTCTAATACAGCCCAACGGCAGGGTGTCACCAACTGCAAGGGTGTCTCTTTCCCCTTCCTCCTTCCCAGTGAAATACCCTTCCTGCTCCTTGCTTCCAATCTAACAGCTTCGTGGTTACAGAACAGTCAGATCAGCAGTCTCACCCGCCAGAACACTGCCCTCCCCTGCCCCCCAAGCTCTCAAAAAGCCCCAGGGTCAGTCAGATCCGTGACTGCTAGATTCAGTTCTAGGTAGGGTGCAAAAAGATTCCTTTTGGTAGCAGCCAGTTCAGCTGTGATGTGATACCCATTAGCCTCGTTTTACTTGTAATGGAATTGGCTTACGCAGTTAAAAGGACCGAGGTATCTCGATGACCACGGCGAACGTCTTTCAATTACTGAATCCGTTAGCATCATTGGCATGAAGCTACACTAAGAGACAGTCAAAACAGCAAGTATCTAGAATGTACGAAGATCAATGAAAACGCTGAAATGCTATGCCTACATGCACATCACCACTGTTTCCTAAACTAACAACCTGGAATCTCATACTTACGGAAGTATCATCTGCTAACTGACCAGCACCTGGAAGAAGCTAACAGCACATGCACCTCCCCACAGGTGAGGAGAGCAGTAAATCCAGGAACAACTCCTTCCACCTCCGGAAGCATTACAAAAAGGATACACCTCCAGAGTTTTCCTCAGCAATGCTTGAATAAAATGGACACACCTAGTCTGAAACAAATTTTACTAACTCTGAAGACTGATAACCCAAAAACACAGAGCTCAGCAAAATACTTGGTTGGAGACCACCTGCTGATGACACACACACATGCATACATACGTTTTGACTTCAATTTGCTTTCAAAAAAAATACAGACTAACCCTATGACAGCAACAGGTGAAATCTTTTCTGAGAACCACACCTATTGAGCATAAAATATTTCCATACATTAATTCTTTGTTGTCCTCGACCTTAAAGACTATCTCTACTCCTGCGTTAAGAACTGAGCTCAAACCTTTCAGTGATCACTTGAAGAAGCTATCCATGTACTAAGAAGCATCATACCCAAAGTACATTTCCACGTGCAGGCACCTGCTTGACCCTTTACATCCTGAGCTTCTGTAACAGTTACTTTACTAAACTTCCAGGTTTACATGTTTTTCATTTAACATTAAAACTCACATAAACAGCATATCTTCTTTACTGTTCATAATCTTGTCAAGCAGTTGAAACTCTTCTGGTTAGCAAGTTGATATAATCCAAAGGCATCAATTTTTTTTTTGTCTGTTTTAAACAGAGAATCTAGTAGCTCATTACAAAAACAAAACACTTCTTTTTAACTGGCTTGATACCTTCACAGTCCTGGAAATAGCTCTACTGCAAATACTACTGTTTACAGCTCATCCAGGCAGCAAAATGAAGTACCCTTTCACTAGTATTGCTAAAAATTGGTTTGCAGCAGACGTTGGTATCAACAACCTTTGCTTAAACAGCAAAAGGAATGATTCCTGACAAAAGATGTCTGTTGCAGACTTAAGCATGAGGTAAGGAAACTGCTTATTTGTGGCAGAAATTAAAGAAAAGCAAGTGAGGCACACAGAAAAAATATTTATTTAACATAGAGAAATGGAAGGCAACAGCTGAAAAAGATGCAAGGGAGCGTGTCACATTTAAATGTTTTCTACAACAGATATGAATATTTAATTTTAAACAACTGGACTCCAAGGGTAGCCCTGGAGAAATATTTTAGTCTTTGTAGGATCCAGACAAGAAGGCTCTGGGTTAGCGACTGAGCCCCACATACCCAATCATGTGTCTTTTGTCAGTCTCCAATTAGAGAGACATTCAGTAAGTTCAGGATCTTGACGCATACTGTAAAAGCAATCTGCACAGCCATTCCAAAAACCCGACCTCGTTTCACAGCTACTAGAAAGGATCATGAATTTGGTGACTGCCCTCAAAGCACTGCAGACTCCTCTGAATCACGAAACGAGAGCACACTCACCGGTCGCTAACCACACAAAGACACCCTTCCCTTGCAATGTGACTGACAAGCCAGACAACGTATACTTCTCCTCCAGATCCTTTAAAAAAGGAAAAACCGCCTTTTGCCTTTTTCATAGGCAGAACGCAGTCAGCAGAAGCCCCCGAGGGGGAAGCTGGAGCGGGACAGGAGCGGCCCAAGGCCCGACCGACCCCGCGCAGCAGGCTGCAGCACGCGCGGCCGGCAGCTCACCCTGTATGACGTGCTCCGGGGAGATGGTTTTTTTCTCCGATTTGTTGCAGATCTCGTTGGCCTCGGAGGAGATGAGGTGGATGAATTCAGTGCAGCAGTTCACCACCAGCTCCCGGGCGTCGTTCGCCACGCGGACGTTGGGGAGCGTTTCTTTGATCATCTTGTTGATGGCAGCCCGGGGGATGGTGAGGTCGTCGTCGTTGCCCGACGACGAGGCCATCCTCGCTGCCGCTCGCTGCCCGAGGGGCGCTCCGCTCCCGCGCTCTCGGGCTCCCCCTCAGCTCCCACGCGGGGCTCCAGCGCGCGGGGAGCCGGCGCGGGGCGGGCGGGGCCGCGGGAGGCGACGCG
>VXAA01002463.1:1583367-1623896 GCA_013399115.1 Anseranas semipalmata
GGCGCTGCCCTCCGGACGCTCGCCAGCCGCCGGGAGCGCCGTGGCTGCAGAGGACGCGCCCTTAGCACGGGCGCTGCCCGCGCCGGGGCTGCCGCAGCCTCTGGGAGAGGCAGGGCAGGGCAGCGCCAGTCCCCGCACGGGGCCGGATGCAGGCTTAGTGACACAACGCCGCGGGACAGCGAAGGCCAATTCCCCCATCCCCAGCGGGACGCCAGCGGAGGTCTCCGAGGGAAACAAGGGCTGCAACTCGGACGTGCTCAGCGACTGCAGCCTGGAGGCCCGAGGGGTGTGCACAGTGGTGTCAGAGCGAGGACAGAGGTCAGAGAACAAGAATGGCATGCAGCAACAGCGGGGTTTAAGCCTAGGGCCCTGGCTTAGCCTCAGCTGACTCCTAGGACAAAGAAGAGGGAGAAAGGACTTTCTCCTCACGCTAGAATTTTAGATTAATGAACATCAGAGGATGGCTTGGGAAAGGAGAGCCTGTGTGTCCGCTTCAGCCACTGAAGGCACTGTAGCCTGGGGTATTGGCTTTTGTGTAATTCTGTATGAAAAAGTTTTCAGAACTGTTTATTTCCTTAATGTAGAAATTACCCAGAGAAGAGAATAGATTTACTACTGATCCACTATCCTACTGAAAACATCATTACTTTAGCAAAACATCCACTGTGCATAATATCAGTCACCACTGCATATAAAGGAAGCATTTAGAATATTTATTATGTCTATATATGTTATAATATTCTTGTTGTGACATTTTAAGATTGATTAGAGGTGTATGTATGTCATTAGTAAATAGGCTTGATTTCTGAATGAGAATGCTACTGTGACTGAAGGATTACTAAAGTAAAAAAAAAATTTCGGGTATTAAGAATCCATAAGTAATTTACATACAGTATACACCTCAGTTGTGTTACATTCTAATAAGTGAAGGGGATCAGATTAATATTAAATACTTACAGTCAGTGTTCATGTTTCCATGAAAACAAATCTCTAAAAAGCAAGTGCTTAACAGTTAAGAGGATTTTAATTTCACAGTTCTGCAAACTGTAAAGTTCAAGATAAACGCAGTGAGATGAATATCATAAGTAAGCTCAAAGATCATGAATGCCTTTTTATAGTTACAGAGCAAAAACATTTGAATAACAAAATATTGTGTTATCAGTAACTATGCACAATTGGAACATTTGTTAATCTCATGCTTATTGTGAGGGTTTTCCCAGATCAAAGCTCTTTCTGCTTCTCCACCTTAGCAATTTGATAAAGTTAAGACTTGCACTGAAGATTTTGTCATGATGAAAAACCATTTTGTAGAATATATCAATGGGTAGATCTCCATTTGGATCTGCATATTTCAGAGTTGTCATCGGAGTGTACAAGGTGTTGGTCTGATGGCGAAAAGGTGGATTTTCTGCAAGAATTATCTTTACGGTATGCTGTCAAGAATGAGAAACGGGATCTTTAAAGAACCTTTACCAAAATAATAAATTAAAACTTTAGTTTTCAGTTAAGCAGAGGAAAAGTGGAAGAATAAAGTTTTAGAATTGTGTAAAATGCTGTATGTAGTTTTATTGGGATTTCATAAAATTATTTGAAGAAAAAATTCTAAAGGCTAGAAGTACTTATTCATAGTCCTATTTCTGTTCATCTACACCATGGTGACAGCACTTTACACTTAAGTATGCTGCATAGCCCTCCAAAGTTATCCCTGTACACCCACAATAGGTAGATACTTTCTCTTACAGTTACTGGAAAAGGATCAGACCAGTGCACTTCAGAGCAAGATCAGGGAAGCTTCAGCTGACACTTGAAGCTCCTCATTAGCAGCCAGCACCTGAAATTGTTGTCCCCTTCCATAACTTGCCTAAAGTTATCTTTCTGCAGAGAGCCCTAAACACCAGAGGCTATGTCCAGGTGTTTTCTATTATTCCTTGGTTGTCTGGGTAGCCAAGTGAACTTCACAATAGCCCCGCATTAGTGAAGGGATTACTAGTGAGATAGGAGATAGGCTTTAAACAGAAGTGGGAACCCTCTGTAGACAAAGTAACACTGCAGAACATCCGGACTTCACTAGATGAAGTGTGTCCATAGTGGCATTTAAATTGCAGTTCACAATTATCTTAAATTGAAAAAAAAATGAACATTCTTTTAATATTCTTAAGGGTTATTGTTTAAAACTTGAAATTCTCTTGAGGTTTTAAAAATTATTTTGAATGGTGAAAATTCCATTTAATTAAATGTAACGTTTCTACCACAAAAACAAAACAAAACAAACACCAACCAACCAGTACATTTTTAAATTAAAAAGAAAAAGAAATTAACAAGAAAAGAAATGTGTGGATGAGTTACCTCTGCAACATCCTCAGCACTTTGTCCCAGACTCTGGAAAATTTGTTTGTAATTTTTAAGGTAAATATTAGTAAACATCTCAGCTGTTTCCTCATCTGCAGCTGAAAGATCCATTTTCATTCCATCTTCAAACACTTTTCTTTCAAACTCTGTAATCACTGGGCCTGGTTCAATCAGACTTAACCTGTTCAAAAGCCAAGATATACTGGTTATTAACTAGTCTCTCCATGGGAAATGCCCTTCTCTTCTTAAAAAAGTATACTGAAGAGTTGCAGTCTGAGTACGTGCTAGCAAGCAATATTAACATTATATTTTGTCAAGGTGATCTATACCACATTATTGGTCTGAAGCTCCTACCCATCCATGTACAGCAGAAAATCTGTATGGCCTAAATTTCAGGGAAGCACAGTAACAATTCATAGTGGAAGTGACTGCAGTTGCTACCTGCTATCTCACAACTGTGGAATCTCAAGATGATTTATCCACAAGAACTTCAGAAATACAAAGAAAAATAATTTAAGGATGATTAAAAAAATTCATTACTTTCCGGACAAAACCCTACATAGATTTGTTATAGCTTTCCCATGATAATTTTAGAAGTAGCTGAGAGCACAGGGAGTTGCCCAAACATGCATTTTCTTTGTCAAGCCATCAATATTACATATTTTTACATACAATACAATTACATACAATATTACATTATTCAAGATCTCCCTACAATATTATATAAAACAAAATATTGAGAATTTTGCTGTTGATAGACAGATTTGGCTGCTACCAAATACAGAAAATTTGATTTTGCTCTGTAGGTACCATACCAAGTCACTGAAATAGAACTACTGGTCAGCACTTTTCTGGTTCTGCTCTCAGGCAGTAATTACCCCCAGTCACAACATTTATCAAAACACTCTTTGGGATAGCACTGCTTCCTAGGGCAGGCTCTTCTTTAGAACTAAATCTACTATTGACCTTGACAGCAGAATTCCAGCTGCTGCTGGAATTAAAGCCCTTTCTCTTGCTTCACTCTTGACACTGGACCTTGGACTTTTCCCATCCTACATTTTGCACACTATTTTTTTTTTTTTTAAACCTTTTTGCTGTGTCTTATAGTCTTGAAATCTTATGATGATCCTGTATATCATTACAGTATTTATTTTAAATCCCTCCAGACTTTTCGGAGCTTTAGGCAAAAATCAAAGTTTGGAGGCAGCTTTGTCTCTGGAATCCTATGACAGCAGCTGTCTCTTCTCCCACAGTACAAGGGCTAAACACTCAAGCATACACAGATGCAAGGGAGGTTTAACAATTGTTGGACTTCGCACAAAGAATAGTGGGAGAATTATACTGATGTGAATATATGTGACAAATCAAACACCGAAGTCCCGTAGCCAATGAACAGGACCATTCTCTTAAATACCATCATAAATAGTAAAAAACAAAAACAAAAAAACAACTGCATTCTTGTTGCTTTCCTCCCACCTCCTGTCCTTATAGGAATCTCACCCTGTGTTCCATCCTGATGAATTTCTACATGCTCTTTCCGAGCCCTTGACCTTTTTATCTTGATCTCTAGAAAGGACAGTTATCCTTTCAAAAGGAAAATATTACAGGTTGGTATTATAATTTTATTTCTGATATTATATTCAAGAATCTGTTTTCAGAAGTATTAAATAGAATATATTTAATCCAAAGCTAAAAACCTTTAACTGTCTATGAGAATGTTTATTTTAGTATCAAAACTTTATTTGCTTAGGTAGTGTGAAGAACGTGGACATTTCCATGCCTTTTGTGATGTATTATTTCCATGGGTTCCTCAATCTGTTTCTCCTAGATATAGCAGCAAGCTTTAAACATCTGTTCAGTAGCTCTAAATATATTTAAAACTGTCTAAATTGTAGTTTACAGAGGTGGATCAATACTTACTGCAGTTTGAACTTGAGCGCTTGTATAGCTAAACTTTCGCAAAATCCTTCCACTGCAAACTTAGATGCAGCATAAACATCATTAAATAAGATACCTGATGGTACAAAGAAGACATCCTGAGAATGTGATCATATTCAACATGCAAATATTTTAGTTTTAAAAACACTTGTTTTCCTAGCAAGACTGTATAAATTCTAGGAAAACACATTAAGAAAATCCTTGTTTATATTGGTCTAATGAGCCAGTTCTAGCAGTATTAAATACTACTTTTTCTTTTTTGCATATGTTCTCAAAATTGCTTATTCTAGGAAAGTGTGCTTGACTAACACTTTTCCTCCTCCTAGCTGATGCTGTGATCTTTGTATGACATTAAATAATTTGTAGTCTAACTTATAAAAGTGTATATACATACAATATCATCTGCATTTTTTTTTTATTTTTTTTTTTAAAACAAGACTTAATAGGCTGGAGATAAACACAGAAACTGAGCAACGCAGGGGACTTGATTATGCCAAAGATCCATCTTGCATCTAATGGACTTGGAAAAAGCAGTACAGCAAACCAATAACCCTTGTAGTTTGCCTTTGGACACTTGCTCACCAGAATAATTCAGATAAGATCAATGCCACTGTCCTAGTAATTGAAACAAATACAGTCAGACCAGATGGAACACAACAGTAGGAACATCAGTTTTTGCTAAAATTAGCTCTGTGAAGCTTTATGAGGGGAAACTTTACCAAAAGATGGTACAGTTGTCCAGGACAAGACTGTATTTTGTTCCATTAGCACTGTGCAGAGCACAGTGTGTTTGCCTGTCCCCATAATCTCTTCCAACAGGAAACTGAAAAGTAATACTACTAAATCCTGTTTTCCAGATAATCTGTAGTAATTAAAATAATAACAGACAAATAAATAAGTTTGAGTGAAAACTGATAGCCTTACTCCCATGAAAAAGAATTCACTCTGCAGGTTTTGTTGTTAAAATGTCTCGAATGTAGTTGTGCATAGTAACATACTACTGGGATGCATAAAAACACCAGATTCAAATGCTGTGCTTCTTATAGTTGGAAATTTGGCATTACAGAGCACAATAGATATGCTAGCTCCTTCATTTTTTCAGGTAAAAAGACGTATGCTCTAGATTCTGAATACTGAACTTTTAGATTAAATAAAGAAAAAAAACACTTTGCCTTGTATTCCCATAACACTGCTTATTATAACTATATGCCCGCTCTTTCTCTTCTTCATGTCAGGCAAAATCTCCTTCAGGAGTCGAACCAGTCCGAAGAAGTTGGTATCCATCACAGTTTTCATTTCATCGATGGTCTGACATTCAATTGGTCCAATAAGCCCCATTCCAGCATTGCTAACTGCACAAAATGGAAGACAACAGTGACCAATAACCTCCCTAAACATTAACTTATCTTTACTGGAAAGCATTTAAAAGTAAAATAAGGATTAGGGATTAAATGATCCTTAAATAATCATTAGAGAAAGGATTATTATAAAAAATATGTTATTGTGTTACTCAAGCTCTGCAAATATACTTCTCTATTTTTATTTTTTTAATTATGGTTTTAATCTAATTTAACAATCCAATTATCTGATATTTTGCATTTGAACTGATTTATTTCTGACTGGCCCTATTTTAAAAAAAAAGTTAGAAAAGGACTACATGAAAACGAGCCAAGAGTCATCTATATTTGCTTATCATTCAGAAGTATGAATTAGAGTCTACAGTCAATGCCCATAGGAATGAAAAGAAGTCTTCAATTTATTCCAAAAGGTGATAGACTAGGCCATATTTTAGTATGCCTTTTAGGTTTGTTTTAAACATTCACACCTTAAAAAAAAACACAATACACAAAACACACACTTGCTTTTTTGTGCATCTCCTAGATGTTTAGAAGTGGGAAATGACTGATACAACAAGCATTCTGCAATAAAACTACTGTGTCAAATTAGAGCATAATACAGTTTGCAGACAAATTTTGTTAAAGTTTTTTAATGGTTTATCAAAATGAAGGCAGCTCCATGATTTTCTCTGAGAGATTTCATTGTTGAGGGTGTAAGCATCTTCCATCTTATGAAGATATTACTATTTATTTTTAGCAAAACAGTACAAGAACACTTCCTGCTAAGTGATTTATACAGTACAACTATAATTCTCAAAATGAAGTGAAAGTACCCTTACTTTGCATTTGTTCTTTTACTTGCTAATTCCCAAATGCTATTGCTTTCTTAGTAGAAAGTACTATTAACTTCATTATAAATAGGGCTATGCTTCATCTGTAGGGCAGAAAGTCTTGTACGTGAAGACGCAGATTTAGGCAAAAGTTCTCTTCTCACACTTACTAAAAAACTACATCATCTTATCCAAGACATTTCTTTTCTGTAACCAAGTTTCTCCTTTGTAAATAGGAGAAACAAGCTTCCCTGCTTCAGAGAAGCACAATGGGATTTAATCCACATCTGCGTGAAGCCTTAAGAATCACGAATAGAATAAACTATGCAATTATTATTACTTTCATCATTTTAAAAAAAATACACTAATGAAACTTCTCCAGAGTATCTGAGGAGACAGTAAACAGAAAACTTATTCTGAGGAGACAGTAAACAGAAAACTTATCTGCTCATAGCATACACATCCTGCACTTGCCTAGGACATCAATCCTTCTGTCAGGGATACTATTCACACAAGTTTTAATGGACTGTTCATCACAGACATCCAGTTGTTTAATTTCCAGGGTTTTGCCCAGCCTGCGACCTGCAGCTTCCTCAAGTGCCTCTTTCTTGGCCAGATTCCGCATCGTGGCATACACTGCAACATATCAGAAGCAATAGTTAAATCAGAAATAAAACCTTTTTTTGTGGCAGTGTTATTGAGAAGTATTAAAAATATTTTTTCATCCATATCTTAAATATCAATGATAGAACCCAGATAAAAACTTGAAGTAGAAAGAACTTATTTTCAATGCATAAGGGCACTATTTTTCCAGAATCTGGTTCTGGAACCTTCAAGAAATTCAAAAGGAAAATTAAACCTCTATGTGCAGTGTAAAACATGCAACGTGGGAGGATACTACTATCAGCAAAACTTTAAGCAATGGGTACCAAGTAAGGCTGCTGAGTAATTTTTAATATCCAAACATAATATTTGAGTCTAGATATGGTTGTTTTTAATTTGTTTGTTTTTAAAAACCACCATCAACACATTTAGCGGAAACACCATAACTTTATTTATTTAAAAAAAAAAAAGTGGAAGAAAGCCGCTTCCTCAGGTTGCAAAAATGTTTATTTGTGCAAGCTACTTCTCAAAATAGAAACTAGTTTTACCATTATTGTGCCTTAATTACCCCCCAAAATATGAATTTGCAGCTATCGACTTGGCATTAAAATACTGTAACAATAAGCTTGAGAAACTGATTTTCTACGGGTCACTGTATTTACCTTGCCATCCATTTTCAGTCATAGCAAATATCCAATTTTGAATCAGAAAGAAATCCCAGTCCTTTCTGCTCACCCTCTTACGGGTGCACAGGTTTGGAATAATGAAGTACGCGTTAGGGGAAAAAACTGCAAATTTAAGATTTTTTTTTTCCTAAATTAATTTTTTTGGTCTTCAAATTAGCATGTATGTTTCAGTCAACAAAGATTTTAGTAGCCAAAAGCAAAGTTAACTACAAGTGTGAATGTATATCTAGGCATCCTACCGCAGACATTTTCAACTATTTATGCTATTTTTTTCTCTTCCTATAATCTGTTCAGTTCAAGTAGGTGTTCAGTTTCGATACAGGTACAGAAATACCATCTGCTTACAGGAAGCAGCGTATTTTCCACTGTAGTTCATTTTCTTGATGGTAGGAGGGGAGAAAACAAGAAAGAAGTCACCAGATTGAATACAATCATTGCCGTTAAATCACAGCGGGGGAAGAAAAGGTACTGCATTGAAGAATACATATATATACACTTTATGAAAGATAAATAATGAAAATGTTGTTACCTTTAAATCTTTTCTGTTCATCTCTTGCCATTTTTACAGCTAAGGCCAGTCCAATTCCTGAGGAGCAACCTGTAATGAGGACATTTCTTTTTGCCATCCTTTTCACTCTGTGGTTCAAGCAAGAGTTCTTGCTCAGAGGAGCAACAACCTAAATGCAGCTACAGTATAGTGTCATTGGCCTTTAATGCTATCTCCAGCTTTCCTGAGTCAACGAATTCAAAAATGCACACCTGGACCCCGCATGATTAAGGGATAATCTCCAACTAGACAAAAACAAAAGCAGATGCTCCTACATGAGCTTATAATCTGCATTATTAATATGGACTATATTTAATACAGAACTTGATTAGTCTTTGAAATGAGACATTTGTAAACCACATAAGATTTTTTTAATAGTAGAATAATCATTTTGCACACTACCGAAAGGAAAAGCCTTGCCACAATTACAATTGCCACTAGAGACAACCAGTCTCTAGCTTTGAGTCCGGCACCCGTATCAATGGCAAACACCTAAAATATGATCCCTCTGCTAAAGGTGTTCAGACTTCCAACGCTTACAGCGCCCTCCTCATTCTTTTGAAATAGAGCAACACTTGAATTTATTCCCTGATGTCTTATTATCACAGAAATGTTTGCAACTAAGAGTCCTAACAGGCTTTATAGAAGAAATATACTGAAAAGTGTGATGTGTATTTGGAAAGAGGCAAGTTAGACAGATTCCTCACATTTCTTTTTGGCACTGTTCCCATGCAAGAAAGGGGAAAGTAAGCAAGTATGCCAGCAGTGAAGAACAGCCAGGAAGACACTAAACAGACCAGCTTCACTATATCCTTGCAATCACTGAGTCTTTGAACAATTTGTATTCTCCAACTGACAAACTGAAGAAAAAAAAAAAAAAGTTTTCCAAGAGACAATAACCCCATGTTAATACAATACAGTTCAGGAGAACGAACTTAGTTTTCCAGGATTCGTGTAGATGTAAACTAGTCAGTAACCCAAAAAGAATAGGATTCTACAGAAACACTTAACTGAAATTACATGAGCTTTCCAAACAAATTAATGTTGACAGCATAACAAGTGAAATCATTAACCTCTCAGGCCAGCAACAAAATAACAACACAGAATATAAAGTTAATGAAAAAAATGTAATTACGATTCTACTTATTTATCAGGTTTGACCCATGGCTTTACCAGAGAAGTTAGTATTCAGATACACATTTTTACTGCAAATGTTATGTAGCTGATTCAGCTATTAGGCAAACTGCTTTTGCTACTCATGCACATATATATTTAGTGCATGTAGGAGGGGCAAGCGAGGCTTTATGCAATACTACGTTAGTGGAATTCCACTAGTGTGGTGACGCAACTGTAATTACAGATGGGTTATATTTTCCCCTCGAAATCCTGGTCTGAGGGGCTTAAATGTTCCTTTGCTTTAAAAGATCAGTCTGAAGTTGGATGCATAGATTTCTAGCCTGAAGGCAAACTGATCTGCTTAAGAATAGGAAAAAATTGAATATTTTTCAATTATTACACTGGTCAAATTAATTCTACTGTTTTTAATTTACTATTATGTAAACAAGCAGATAGCTTGATCTGAAACACACAATACAGTAATTTCCCTAAGTAAACAATATTTTCTGCTACATCATAATTTTCATAGTAGAAAAATAAATACTCTGAAACTGCAGAAATACATACTTCAGATGAGTGTATCTTGACTTCATCAACAGTTGCAAAGTGTGTGCCTGATTCTGTATAACCACTGAAAGTAGAATAGTTGGACTTGTGGAGCATGTTTGCATAACTAGTTAGATTGACCTACCTACTACCAAGGAGTTTAAGCACACTTCCACCTGCAGACTTCCTGAAATACAACAGCTAGTTTGTTTTTTTTTTTTCTGGCTGAGATGCGCTCTTAATACACCAAACACCTAACTTGGGCTTAAGCCTTAAATTGCAATACATTCATTTCTATTCTTCTCTGTTCTACATTAAATAACTTTGCTAACTGGATTTTCTGAATTATCAGTCTCATATATGTGCATAAATCATGTTTGCATTAATGAGACTCAGATTTAGGCCTCTCATAACAATATTTGCAGTTTCTGACACTTATGCAAATACAAGTGTTAAAGACTGGGGTCACTAGCCGTTTATACTCTCTAAATTGTGTAGTACTTTTGGAAAACTAGAAATAAAAAGTTTTGGAATGTATAGTTATGATGCCATTTTAATCAACAGTATTTTTTGCATGAGTTTTAGTTTTGAAAAAAAAACATTCAAACCTTATGGCCCTGTCACACACATCTTTACATCTGAAAGACACTGGTTGGAGTGAAGCAAGCAGATTTTCCCCAGTGTATATTTATGATCAAATCAGTGCTCTAAAACATCTTACAAACATGTCCATTTTAAGAAGATATTGTCCCTGCAACATTGTATGTTTAAAACAAAAACAGTCTATTCCCAGAGAAACTTAAAAAGCTAATACCATTGTGCTTTTATAATTAGATGTGCAATGCAACTACACCATTTAAAATGCTGGGGGGGGGCGGGGAACAGGACTAGGGGTGAAATTAATTCCTGCAATTCAAGATACTTGAAAATAAAATTTATTTCTGAAAAATAAGTGAATATATTAAGGCAATCATCTCAAAAACAGTTGGAAAAATAAGGTTGACTTATGTATCAGTACAAATACATTCATTATTTACAAATACAATGTTAAAATTTCCTCTTTGAACGCACTATTATGTTGCTAGTTAACAGCATTCATGGGTTACTGCTTGTCCAATAGGCAACGTTTCTTCCTTCACAGTTCTTGCCCCTGAAACAAAATATCTTTGATCAGAACCTTTCTTTAAAACTTCTGAGTTCAATTTACCATATCTAAATCCTTTTGCACTAAGATATTACTTTTCAATTTGAAGATTTCTCTTAAATTAAGCCAGCTATGTGCAGGTCTCAAGTCCATGGCTTCTTTCTCAAATTCTGCCCCCTAGACTTCAGTTATTAAAGCATTTCTTGTTTACTGTTCTGTCAAGTGAAGTGCATTTGCTTTCAGAATGAACATTGCTTACAAATTTTTCAACATTCAAGTTCCAAGAGATGAGTAGTAAAATATTACACAGCATATTTTGAGAATATTAATATGCAAATAGTCATAAAAATTTTGTAGAATTTAAAGGAGTACTGTCTTTTGAAATAGCACCTCTGTGTAAGGCTTAAGGTTTCACTGTGAACTGGATTGTTGTGTTTAAGTTCCTAACAACTTAAATTTCTAAAAACTCAGGAAGTGTTTTTAAAAAACATATCAACAGTACCAAAGTATTTCCATCACATGAGAAGAAAAAAGCCTATGATTTCTACCAATACAAACTGGGGAGAAAAATCTTACATTAATATTAACACAAGTATTCTGGATTTTATAAAGTAAACAGAAATAAATGTGGCCAGTTATAGTATGCTTTTTTGTTGTTAATTTCTCGGGGCTTGGCTTTTTTTTTTTTCCCTCTTTAAAAATAGGCTTGCATTCTGGACTTAATTATTTGGCAGTTCATTTATAAAAAGAACAAAACAAAACAAAACACAGGAGTATGAGCAAAACACAGGACACAGGAGTATCAGCAAAACAGTCTGTCTAATACAGGATCCATAGCAGCTACATTTACATTAGCCAGAACTGTGGCCCATATCAGCCACTCTAATATTTGGTAACATCACAATATACTATGGCTCCTGTTAATTCTGCATATAAAAGCCATTATGTTGCATCTATTCACTATTAGCTAGATGCTTATTCTTAAGGGAATGCTATAAATGGAGTACACAGACATCTATAAGTAGCACATAATAAGCTTACAGCTAATGAAAGACTATTACACTAACTTCTAATTATTTTTATACAATGTATTAGACACATCTCATCTTGCTCAGATTTATGCATTTTATAATCACAAATATACAGACCATTTTTTACAAAAAGATTTTTTTTAAAACAGCAAGCTGTAAAAGGCATAGATATACATGCATTGATTGGGACTAAGCGACACGCTCAAGTCTTAGATGACACAGAATCCTCCTATTGTCCTTTGATGTCTTTCACATCAGAAAAAAACATAGCTCTATAATATACAGGAAGTTGAGTAAGATGAACCCCTTTTAGGCCTTCCAGGCCTAAATTTACATGTATTTTAGTTATTTCTAGTTTCTCAATAATTATTAAGAATAAAGTAAAAAGTAATACAAAAGCAGAACTGTGTAATTACATTCACTTTGTTCAATTCTCTTGGTAAAAGATCCTCTAATTGTTTTTGTGTACAAAACTTGCCTTACATGATTTAAGTATAATAGGTGGTTAAGTCAACTTACCTTGACAAGCAATGTTTCACCTGAAATATGAAGCATTTCACCTCTAAACTGAAGTTGTTGCTGCAGATTAGTAACAGTATCTTGAGCCTCTTCTAACTCTGGCTTCATCTGTTGCAACTGTCCACTTAGATGGTAAGAACCACATTTTTGGTGTCCTGTTGATACCTGCCTTTTTGCTTGGTCTTTCGGGTGAGCAAGCTTCTCAAGTTTAAGGAATATGACAAAAACATTGTAAAAGTTAAAGACTGATTTAAGAAAAAAAAAAAAAAAAAAAGAGTATTTAATTTTTTTTCTTACTTCGCTTACCATTATTAACAAAATTTTATTTCTCGCTTCATTAAGAAACTTTGCCCACAAAAAATCAATTTGCCAAGAGTCCTCTACCACTGTAAATTAAGTCAAATCTTTTTTCTTTTTAATACAGGAAATTACTTCAACTTCCCAGAGAGTGCTGCTGTAACAAGATCTTCACCGCAGATTAAAGCAAAGTAAGAACAAAATGAGTCAACTGGAAAAGTCTGTGCCCTGGTTATTTTATGAATCTCAGAAGGACAAGGGTAGACCAGGAAAGAAATCAACCCTAGCAAGGAAACAAACAGATAATTTCTAACCTGCACTCATGTATCCCCTGTGAGAGACAGGAAAAGTAGCATATTAAGGGAAAAAGAATGAGAGAGACTATAACCAGAAGCTTTCCCAGATAGATTAGGTAACTGACATTTTAGAACTAGCACAGAAAGTTTCTGTGGAAGACTGGTCGGTCAGTCTGCCATAAATGTGTTACTAAAGAAGAAAGTTTTTTCTTAGAGCATGTTTATACAGACACCATTTTCAAACACAGAAGCAACCATATAATATTCTGAACGGAGCTAGAACCTCTGTAATATATTCAATTTTTATGCAGAATGCTTCTGACATTCAGTGTTTTATCCACTGAACTATGATGAAAATAAACTTGAAGTTTCATTTCCATCATCCCAAGTCTCTAAAGGAATGTGTCTAGAGTAGGTATATTTTCCAGGCCTCTTATATCATTCTTGGGCCTCACTCTTCCTGCTACTCCTTTGTAAAAACAATAAATGTAATTTCCTGAATGCTAGGAGAAGCTATTCTGAATTTAGGTATGCAACAACTCCCTACTTATGCAGTATGTGAAAAAAGAATCCTTGTAACACACAGGTCTCCAAGGTTGCTCTTAATTAGATTCATAAGCATCTAGTATTTTCAATTCAGAAGTACGAGCTATAAGGGTCTTTGCACTCCAACAGACAGGCTTTTAGAAACAAATTCCCTTTGCAAAACTGCTTTACAAAGCTGGATGTGAAAAGGGTGATCAAACAGCAAAAATAATACATTGTAAAATTCAAATTCCAAGGAGGGAGGGAGAGAGGGAGAGAAATATAGACAGAGAGAAGATTTTACGTGTCCTAAAATTCACCAGAAATACTTTATCCAGACAGTCTAGACAGATCTGATGAATGACTCGTAGCAGAACACTGTAGTATTCACCAAAGGGAAAAAAGATACACCTCTCTCAGTAGCCTTTTAAACACAAGACATTTCAAATTGAGCAAGCTGAATTTGAAAGTATAGATTTAAACTGGAATAGTAAATTCCCTTTGTTAGGTGAACTAGTGAGAGCTACAGAAATATACCTTAACCAGAGAAGTAAAATGTTTCGTTTCCTGCCCCCGCCCCAAACATTTCCCAGCATAAATGGTAAACAGCAGAGAGAATCTCATTAGAGTTAGGAGCTTCATAGACTGTCTATTTATCTTAGATCTTTGGATTTTCATTTTTCTTCTGACTTATTTATACAGCCTTCCTCTGGTTAACATTTTTGTCCAGGAGTATTTCCTTGAGAAAGACACAATGTATCACAGGAAGATACCTTTAATTGCACTCATATCATTCTCATTGTGAGAGAAGGAAGAGTCCAGTAATATGCTGGATTCATTCTCTTAGGATTTAGCCATTTCATGACATGAGGACAATCCCTGCACATGCGAGTTTACTTTTGGATAAATGTGGATCTCAGATTTTTAGAAGGTAACTCCATACACAACTAGATACTTCACTGAGGTTTTGGATGAACCAAACTGGTACCTTTGGAATCACAGTTGATGTATAAAAACCCAGAAGCCAAAAAAACCATGTCCAAATAAAAATAGTTGATTGAAAGCAGTTGTGACTCAGCCCATCAGCTGCTGCTTCAAAAGAATGTGTATGTGTATTCTTTTAACAGACTACTGTTTTGTCTGGAAAGGAAGCACTTAAGTCAGCCTTTGTACAGGCACTAGGTAGGAAACCCTTTCTTGTCCAGTCCTTGACTGTCCTAAATTATCTCCTCAACAGAATTCAAGGTGGAAGAGCTGACACTGCTTCAATTTGCAGTGAAAGAACCTTCATATTCAGCTGGGACACAGCCAAGCCCCCAGGCTCTAGAACACAGATCAAATACTTTCAGCAACTACATAGAAGACTTCTCAGAGGTCTTATTCTGAGATGAGGAATAACAAACACAATCAAAGTGGTAGAAGCTATTTCAGTTCTGGTGTTTACCTCTATCTGACAAGCATCTTTTAATGAACTTATTTCTGCAGAAAGTCTGTTTATCTCAGATTGCATTTGTACTTCTAGCTGAGCTTCACGAGCTTTGGCAGCACCCAGTTCTTCTGCCAAACGGTTTGCACGAGACTCCTGAAAGACAGTAACAGATGCTATAAATCGTGCCTGTACCTGAAAAACACTGTAAATGCAAAACATCATTTCCACCTGAAAAAAATCAGGGGAGATAAATGAATCGGAGTTCTTGTTTCATGCAAAGAAACATGGCAAGGTTAGCTGTTTCCTTATTTGTTCATATGGAATCAACAGTAGAACAAGGCCTAGAACAAGGCAGTCACCAAGGTGCAGCTAACTGCTTGTTTAGCTCTTAAGCCAAATACAACTCTACTGAATAACAGTGGTAGAGTCACACTCCTTTAAATAGGAAGGAGTTTGTTTACCATTAATGTGGTTACACAGGTCAAGCAAGAAACTTCAGAATCTAAAATATTTTCTAGATTACACAAACAGGAAATGATTACCTCAGATAGATGGTAATGAAGTTACTTTCATAGTTTTTTTTTTTTTTAAAACCCTTTGTATGAGAAAAAAGCTCTTCCAAATCTTAGACATGACAGCATAGCTGCAGCACTATGTTTCTAGATATTGAAAACTAGCAAAGACAAAACTACATTTTTACAAATGAATGCTCCCTCCTAAGCTAAGATGTTCTCTCATTTTCTTTCTAAGTTTTTTTCAGGACTGGTAGGAGGACCAGTACAGGAGGAGTAGCTGCCTTCAAAGGAGAACAGGAACTGCAGCTGGGTCTGACCTGCTTGCTGGAAGGATGAAAGACAATGGGCAGACAGCTAGTGTGCTAGTTCTGATTTAGTCTAGCTCCCTGCAGATATTTAGTTATGGAAATATACCAGCTATTTCCTATTTCTGTTCCCTGTACCAAAGGAAATAAGACTTTTTGGTGAACTGTTTGGTTAACTCTGGTAACTAATAAAAATGCAATTGCTGCTGGTGTTTTTTGTTAAATCTGAGCATTCCCTTTGTCCACTGTTACCAAGAAAAGTTTTGAAACTCTTTTCAGAACTGAGAAGAAGAAAGCTTCTATTTACTGTGAAATAGCAAGGGAAAACCGAATTTGGACGTTCCCACGTCAAAACAGAAATACCATATGCATATTACAAACTTTAAGCCCTAAATAAACACATCCTTTCCAAAAAACGAACATTTTTCTAATAGCTAATTCTACTACTACTGAACATATATTCTGAGTTGAAATATTCAGTCACCTTTTCTTGGGACAGACGGTTTACTTCTTCCAATTCATGTGAGAGCCTGTCTGCTTCTCTTTGGGCCTGAACTAGCATTTGATGAGTCTCCAGCAATTCTGAGTGAGTATGCTGCAGCTGTTCTCGTTCTAGCTTCAATTGCTGACCCAAATCTAATGCTTCCTTGTACTCATCTCCAATGCAATTCCCCTGATTTTTCACTGTCTGTAACAGGTAAACAACATCGGATCTCAAAATAAATAAAATAGACATACCAAACAATTTGCATGCATTCTTCTCTTCCTGAGGGGGAAAAAAAAAAAAAAAGAAAAAAAAAAAAAAAAAAAAAAACAAGCCGAACTTCTATCAAACACAAAGTCCCAAAACCATAACATTCCTTTTTGTATTTATAGACTCTAAAAGACCGCAGAGAAGTCACACCATATCTATGATCCATCTAAGTTCTGTGTCATCTCAGAGCAGCTAACACAGATATTTAAAAAGGAAGATGTAACAAAACTTGTTGATTTTTCTATGGTAACACTCAAAGTGCATTTTTAGCACATATTCATTAGTGACTGATTTATGCCTGAGAACAAATATTTTTGTAATTCATAAAGTAAAATTAGCTATTTTCTGTTTTATCTGTATGCTCCAATTCACTAAGCAAAAAATATAAAAAGGAAAAAATACCACACCTCTTCTAGTTCGTATGAGCATGTTCTCAGTGCTCTTTTGATGCAATTATTTCCACATGATAAATATCTAAGACACAGTAAGCTCTCATCACACAGTATGTTGTTGATTTCATTTCAAAGACCAGCTCCATAGCCAAAGCATCACATTAACAATCAATATTTCAATTTCTTCACAAAGCAGACAAGAGCATGCCATTAAATTTGTCATTTTTATATCATTAAAGTGGTTTAATCTTAGGGGATTAAGAACCTGCAAACATCAGGATATACAATACAGTTATATGGGGAGAAGTAATGACACTTATTCTAAAGAGACACCATACAGTTCTTTCTAGGCAATTCCAGTAACAGCATTAAAAATTTGTTTTAAATTCTTGCTTAGAGTTCATTTAAGTAGATAACTCCACAGTATTTGCAAGCACTATGTTTAATGAGAAGGCTGTTTTACTTGCCTTGTTTATTAAACAGTCACACAGGCAAAAGTACTAAGAACTGTGCAGTGCATTGTGAGTAACAGTCACCAAGGGGAGGTGGGTTGAAATCCAAAGAACATTTCACCTTTTCAAGAGCTTCTAGGCTCTGTTGTTTTCTTTCAATTTTCTTCTTCAGCTGATTTATTTCTTGATCTCTCTGGAGCAGTTCAAACTCTTTTTCACGAAGCTCATCTTTAGAATGCTGGAGTTTGTTCTCTAAGCTCTCAATCTGAACAGAAGATGCAGTAATATCAGGACAGATATTTTACTGAAATCAGAACAGTTTAAAAAACTTACAAACACTGTCAGTATTAACACTGACTTTGGGTTTCATTGCTAATTTTTGATATTCTGCCAACATTTTCCTATATTAGAAGGGCAGTTTGGGAATTATCATATTAAGGAGAAAGATGCATTTTCATTTTTACACTGGCATATCACTGCAATATTTTTAATTGACAAATAAAATATTTTTCCTGGTACATTATGGTATCCTTCCTGCCCTTACAATATGGCACCGGTATTCTCTTCTGGGTTAAGCCTGGCCAGCTTTGGTGTCCCAGGACCAGACATTCTTATATAATCATTTTCCCTTTGTTAAGGAAGCTCTGTTTTAAAGCCAGAATTACCTGTTTATTGCATTCTTTAACTTCTAACTCAGATTTCTCTAAATTGCTTTCTAATTGAATTATTTGTTGTTCCATTTCTCCCCTATGTTCACGAACTGTCATATCCAACTGTGTAATCTAGATATAAAACAGGAAAAGAGGAAGTATATTATTTTGAACTACTATGCAGAATTTAAACAACATTACAAAATATGATAGCAAAAGGAATTAAACTAATCTCTTGTAGTTTCAAAAATATTCTCCCAAGCAGTCAATATAAAAATGCATTCTAGCTACCTCGTTTAAAAAAGGGCCAAACACAAAGAGCAAAGGGGAAAACTGGAAAAAAAAGTCCATAACAGAACACGTTTGGTCACCAGACACAGAATAAAAACCAAGTTCTCAGTTTAATCTGAATTTAATTAGTAGCTCATTATACTTATCCATCATGTTAGAGAGTGCCAAATTTTGCCAAAGCAAAATATATAAATAAATCCTGTTGTTTTGATGAACTCCTGGAGCAGCTCACAGGGTACTGTGGAAAGAATATATTGGAAGATCTGACCTCCTTACAGTCTCAGTTCCTTCTAGATGTATTTTTTTTTTTTTGCACCTCAAATATTCTTGGATACACAAGCTGTTAATTCCTGCAGGAAGTAGCAATTAGAAGTCTAAAAGCTAATTATAAGCGACAGAAGAATAGTTTCTCCATAAGGGGTACCAAATGCTGAAGCCAGACCAAAAGACTGAAAATATTTCACGTGAGCTACAGGCATTTCTTCACAGTAAAGATGATGTTTCATATTTAGAGATTGATCTAATTAAATAGATTCCTTTCCATTTTTGAACCGGAACCTATCATCTCAAGGCGCACTTCAGTGCAGACCTTTCCTGCCTTTTACCAAGCATCAACATGACAACAGTTGTCCTGCAACCTTATTACTAGAAGAATTATAGGATAGGTTTACGTGAGGCTTCCATTCTATCAAAACAATAGTTTATGCCCCTTAAGGGGAGCACAACCTGATCTTTCCTGTTGCCATAAGGCTTCAGGAACATACAGCTGGTTTTAAAGTTCATACTGTGGCTATATTAACAATACAGTTTGGAATGATGTGTTAACAATTAAATCTAGTAGACTTGTCATAACTTATCTACTACATAATAAGAACAGCTGTCAGTAACATACTTAAAGTGATCTGACCTGAGCTGCTCTTTGTTTCAGTTCCCAATTCCTTTCTTTCAGTGCTTGGTCCATGTCAAGCAGTTCTTGCTTCTTGTCTTCAATTTCTCCTTTGTAATACCTGAAATTCACATATGTTTAACTGCTTAATACACATTCAATTGCTTAGCTTCAAGCAACTGAATTTCAGCTTGAAAACCATCAGATCTATTACTTAAAGCCAAGTTACTATAAAATGTGAATCTACTAACTGATTGAAAAGACAAACCCAAAATGGAATAATTGTGCTATTTCCCTTGTGGAGATTTCCCAATAACTTCATTATTCAAGTTTTTAATTGGTTATCAGGACAACATATTGTTAGCATATTGTTGAATATGTTGAAAAATAATAGTAAAGAAAAAAGTATCATTAACTTATGGTCAGAATGGAAACAGGACAATTTCACTGTAAAAGAAATTCATACCTCTTACTATCATTTCACAGCCTTGGGATTCAAAAAAGAAAGTCTAAACAGATGTTAAAACAAATTTGAAAAAAAAGAATTCAGCACTGCTTAGAAATTACAAGTGAGCTGAGGAGCTACTGTACCAAGTTATCCTACAGCCACAAACCACCTAAAGATCATATAGACAGCTGCTAAAAAGATTAAAAAAGACTAAACTATTTGCTATTCCTAAGCAAACAATAATGTAACTAAGTTTTCATGATAGAAAAGATACCAGCTTACCTGAGCTCAGCTGTTAGATTCATGACAGCAACATGCTTCTCCTCCAGAGAGGACTGTGCATTCTGTAATGCATCTTGCAATTTCTGAAGCTGTGTTGAAGTGATTTTTAATTCTCCACGGGCGTTCTGTAATGCAGATTCTAGTTCTACTATTTTCTGTAACGCTTCCCTGTGGCAAGTCTCACTTTGAAGCAGTTTATCTTCTAAATCATTCACTATTTGACACACACACACAAAATAAATCAAAGTGTTGAATCATCAATAAGTCAGGCTCTTCATGCAACACCACTGCCTATTAGCACTAGTGGCTGCAACCAATTTTCAGTATCACTATTTTTAGTAAAATCTGGAAGAAACAATGACATCTGAAGTTATACAACCACACATTCATGGCACTTCAGTCTTCACTGTTTTCTATTCAGCTCACAACCTATAATTGACTTTAAATTTGAGTATGCATCTAAAACATTTAGCCAAGGAGGAAGAAAGAGAGACAACATAGTAATTGAATATACAGTGCTCCAAAAAATGGTAACAGAATCACTAGTAAGCATCCAGTTTAAAAGGATGGTAAAATTAAATGGAGGAGGAATGGTTAGAAAGTTTGTTATTCCCATAAGCTCTCCTGTGATTTTTGTTTCTTTTTTTAAAATGAGATGAATTTTCACAAATGGCATTATACCTTTGTTAAACTTGTGTCTCGTTTGATTACCACATTAAGGATCTGCATTACCAGTTTACAGGGGCAAATCTGCTTAGTTATTTAATAGGGTAAAGGTACATCCCACAAAAAAGTGAATTTGCAGAGATATGTTGAAAATAAGTGTGTTTTTTGTTGTTGTTGATCTTTAACTATTGAATTGCCAACAAATTAAAAGTGAGTATGAAAAACCCTCAGAACTATCTATTCTGACTTGCTTGTACTTGATAATAAAATGGGAAAATATCAAACCTAATACACATCGAGAAACATCATGATTAAAGGAAGCCTGAAGAACAAAATAGCTAAGTTACCCTCATTGGTCTTTTCATTGAGCTCTGATCGTGCTTCTTCCAAAGTGACATCCAACTGATTTATCTGTATTGCTTTGTCTTCAGCTTCTCGTTTTAATTGCACTACTTCTTTTTCCATACCACTAAGTTCATTCCTGTACTGATCCGTCTCCAGTTTAATTTGCCTAAATAAAAGAGGCAGCCAGAACAAAGTGAACCTTGTAATAACAAAAGCAGTATATCTACATCCTTACATGCTCTGAAAAGACAGATGCTTTCGTGAATAGTGAATACTACTACTTGGGAATCCAGTGGAATCCTGTTAACTGATCTGCCACAAATATACTAAGGCTCCCGTCAATTTTGGTTGAAGCAGTAAAGTTAAAAGAAGTTGGTTAGGAAAAGAAGATCTTACAGAAGTAGAATTATCTTTATTCCCATCAAATTATGCAAGTAACTGTGACATTCATAGGAACAACAAAAAGTCATGTTAAGTAGGCATTTCTTGCAATCAAAAAAAGACATTCTTTAAGACTACCAAGTCCTCCTCGAATTACAAGTAATTTGATATATTTATGAATTGAATTATGAAGTGCCATTTTTAGACTAAATAGGTTGCCTGGACACACATTAATTCCATTTGAACACTGTTCCAGAACCTCATGCCTCTGCTAACTAGAAACTTCCTAATTTCCAGTCTATTGCTCATACAGAGAACGAAAGGTATAATTACATAGCTGAATACCACTTCAGAGAGCAGTCATTGTTTTTGTTACATCTCTATGCAGAATATTCCTCTCAGTTACTCTAAACCTACCTGATTATGCTGTTAAGTTCATCCACCTTCTGTCTGTTTAAATCTGCTTCCTGAGAAGCTAGACATAGTTTCTCTTCTACCTTTCTCAACTCATCTTCTGCATATGCTTTCTGTTTCTGAAGTTCTTGTTCCAAAGCAGATACCTATTTAAAATTGTATCAAAAGTACTTTTAAATTACATAACAAAGAAACATACATCGTTGTCTTGTAATTCACACACTGAAACTTTTAATACAACAGATATCTCTATAGTCTAACGTTGTATATAGTTTAAGACTAGAACTTTGCAGTCACATCTGAAAGACAAATGGTTTTGAGTAAATATAACTAGGTTCGACCTTTGAATTTCAATACACCTCTCCTTAAAGTCTAGGGCTTGATTTTCCAAGTACTTAGCCACCCTAATGCTAGAGTTTTTGATAGCACAGAGCTTGCTTTAATACAAAGCAAACTGTAAATCCTTTATTTTAGATATATCTAAAATAATAACTATCAACTCAGTTATCAGATAAACATTCAGATTCTAAAAGTGTTACAAAAACGCATATAAAAGCATTTAAACAACCATCCTTATGTAGACTCTTCTCATGGTACTATACCTGTTTTTCAAGCTTAATTTGATTATCTTCCAGTTCCCCATTTCTAATAGTTTCTTGCTGCAACATTTGCTGCTGATGATGCAAAGTTTGTTGCAGGAGAATATTTTGTTCGCTTGTGTCCTGAAGATCATGACCTTTTAGTTTTATTTCCTTTTGTAAATAACAAACCTGAAAAATAGGTTTACTTTCCATTACAGTAAAGCATTTTTATTTGCACTCATATCAGCTATTCTTTGTTCTTAATGAGCACAGATTCATACCTATGATTAGATAAAACTTCTGGCTCTGAATTTTTTGCTTTAGTCTCAATAGTACATAACACATCCTAATTTATCAATCAGTAGAGCTTTATAAAATGAACAAAGTAGTCATTTATCAACCTCAGTCTTCTACTTCATGCTTTCTAATTATATCTAAACTGGTCATGCTTTAAAAACAAACATAACAAAGATTTTGCATTTATAAGTTACTGAACTACCTTTCTTTCCATCACTCTTCTTATTTCTCAGAAAGTCCTTGTCTTCCCCTCGAAATTTAGTTCAGTCCTCCCCTTTATTTCTTCTTGTATCTATGACATTAGTCATTCCAATAACAACCAGGCATTCTGAGTTCCTAGCTTTGCTACATGTTAAATAGTCTGATTTCTCAGTGACAAAAGCCCATAATTTTCTGAAAAAATCATGTTCTTTAAATCGGGAGTGGGGTGGGGGAATCACTGACTGCTAACCCCAAAGCAGAAGTAGTGATTGTCAGTTACATGTGAAAATATTGGTGACAAGGTCTCACCTGCCACCCTTGAGTACCACACAGCAGTCAGTCTCTCCACTCTCAGTATAAGAGCAACAAATTTTAGGGCTTAGAAAGAAACAGTAAATATTACACAGGCTTATGCATAACACAGACCACAGATTTCCATCCAGATAGTCCTGTAAACTTCATTTGACTAATGCCTGTCTCTCAGCAGGTAGGTCAGCACTTAGAGGAGGGGAAGAAACAACTCATTAATATTTAAATTTAATCATTTCTTGTTTTCATGTAATAGTGAGAAGTATGATTGAAAACTCAGTGGCTTGAAGTAGAAGTTTTCTCATGCCCAGGACTTCCTCATCATTGAGATACTTGGGACACAAATCAATTATGTAAATATAAATTTATATTGCAATAGCACACTCTCCGTTTTTTAAGACAATGATTTCTTTCATTTAATCCTGATTTTGTTACTTCTTTCAACAACTCGTTTCTCTTGGTATTTCTTTTTCCTAAGTTTATCCAACATTTCTTGGTCACGCTTTTTCCCTTTACCCTCACAAAATGTATAGTATTTCCCCCCAGCTTAACTGCTAGTAACAATTCACGCTGCAAAGGCTTTGTTTCTTATTTCACAAGCTTTTAGATTAAACCAATCAGAACAGCCTTCTCTGTAATACAGAAAAGTCACTAGAACAAGCTGTTACCTCTTCAGACTTCTTTTTAAGCTGATTTTCAAACATCTCCTTATTTTCTTCTGACTGACTCAAATACAGTGCAAGTTTTTCCTTACATACGTCAAGTGCTGACTCAAGTTGTTTCACCTAGTTGAAAGTAATAATTACTTTAAATTAGCTTATTTTTGGTTAACTAGTTAGTAGTCCAAAAAAAGTTTAAAATGTCTTTGTGTAAGATGTCTAAAGAGCTATATATTTTAATCTAAAGAGTGTTAAAACACGCATGAAAGACTACAATAAGCTTCAAGGAACTGAAATAATATTCAGAAATCAAAGCGATCACGGGTCCTAATTTTAAGTCTCTGGAAAACAACCCAAGTACCGGAAAGCCACTCAAAAAGAAAACTGATCCAACACAAATTCAGAAAGAACATGCTACCAGCTAAGTCCCCAGTATCTTCTCCTGGTGATATCCTGAAGATCTAATACTGTCTGAAACCTGACTGCGTTAAATCACCACATGATAATGTTTAGTTAAACTACTGTTCCAAGTACTGCATGGAAAATACCAAGCAAACACTAAGTGTAGATTTTTTTTTCTTTTTAAATAGATGACCTATAGTATGATATCACATGTCTAAAACATATCTAGAGCAAAAAAACTATGTAACATTATCTTTGTTAGGCAACCTCTTGCTTTCAAAGTACAAGTACAAATCTGCCCTATTTGTAACTACAGTAATTTCATAAGGCAATTATGCATTGCATAATCACTTACAGCAGGTTTCACCATAACATTTAATCAAAAAAAACAGAAAAGAACCAGGAAGACTTCAGGTTAACGATTTCTGAAATATTTGCACAAGATGTTTCTGTAAAACAGCCTCAACATAGTTTGTCCATAGAGGATAAGAAAAGAATACATCATTATTGCAAACTTCAAAAATATTAATTGAAAGTTACAAAGAGCTTACTAACTTTGATTGTTTGTTCAGTTAACCGACTCTGCAGTATCTTCAGTTGCTCGTCTTTCTTGAGATTTTGTTTTTTCATTTCCTGTTTGCACATTTTTTTTTCCAAAAGAAAAAAAGTAAATATAGTGGCAGTAATAAAAGTGTAGCTACTAAGAATTCACACTAGGAATTGGGGACAAAAAAAATAGATCATTGTACTTATGTATACAGCTTGCATACTATGTTTGTGCATTTCATACTTCAAAGTGAATTGGGTTCCTAAGAGGTGTCCCTTCATATTCCACAAGGAAAGGAATTATTAAAAGGAACATGGATTGCCATAGTAGAACTTTCTTGTTTTTCCACCTAGTGCAGAACAGATGCAGTAGTTCTTTATCCATCTCTCTTTTCCTTGATTAAAGCAAGAAGCCCAATGGGCAAACCAGAGGTGTAAATAGAATGCTGAGATAGTAAACAATGAAGGGTCGTGAAAGTTTGCACAATTTAGAGTAGTATGGGGAGTACACTAGATTCAGTCAATAACTCAAATATTAAAAATTAAGAAGGAAGCAAAGACGTGTTATCTTTCATTTTCTCCATTTTTTCCAGGTGTCCATGGATGTGCTTTTCATCATTAGTCACTTGCTTGATTTGCATTTAAAGAAAGTCAAAAGCCAACCTTACCTCTCTGCTCTCCGTGAGCAGCCCATCCAAAGATTCAATGTGACGCTGTTTATGTATAACATCTTGTTGCAAAACAGATATTGTTCTCTCTTGTTGCACAGATTGTTGATGTTTCTTGTCTAGCTGTGTCTGAAGCTGTCCATAAATAGTTCATGGTTTACTATTTCGATAAGCTTTTTCAGAGAACTTATACATCTAAATATGTCATTCAATTTTATTCACCCACCACTAAGAATGAAAAGTAAATAGATCTCTGCCATCAGCAGTATTGTACAGTATTAAAGATAACAAGAAATCCCAAATCCTTAATAGTTCAAAGCAAAAGGAGAAGCAAGAGAATAAGAATATAATTGCCTGTTGTCAGCCAAGGCACTAAGACACACATACATTCTTTAGTAAAATATAACAAATTTCTTTAACAGCTGGAAATAGCCAAGGTTGTATTTCTAATGACACGAAGCAACCGAATTCTTCTATAGAGTGAAAAATCCTACTAACAGTTCTTCCTGAATACAGATGCTCATAAGGTTGGCAGAGGTTCAGCAAGCAAGAGTACTGTTACAAGCTACAGTTTTTCTTTTTGTGCTAGGTGTTTGTAGCAAAGAGCCACCATATTCTTAAGCCTGCGCTTCTGTTCAGTTGAGCAGAATAAAGATATTCATGTCTCAGATAAAAGTCATGAGATTGTGCAGTGTTAGATTGGAAAATGAAGTAAAATCAGGAAACGTAGGAAGAAGATAATATAGATTTTTAGTTGTGTGTCTGCCTCAGAACTAGTGAAAAAAAATGAAGAAATTAACATAGGAAAAGTTACCACATATACCATGCACACATATTAGCGCACAAAGAAGGTCTTACTAGTTCTATCTGTTTCTCCATCTCTCTGTGCTGCTCAAGGTGAACCAGTTTTGCTTTTTCAAAAGCAGAAGTTTTTTGCTCATGTTCTTCACTGACAGTTGCTTCCAACTCACGAATGCGGCTATTTTTTCCCTAGGAAATGGCAACAGAAAAAGAACTTAATAAAAATATTTAGCTCTGATATTCGTTATTATTTGATGATCAAGTTCCTAGATTTCATAAACGAACAACACGGAAAATGCTAAAGTTATACAAAGTATGTTTCCTCTCAATGGATGTCACACCTATAGTAAAGGTGTAGAATGCCACTGAATGCAGCCGCTGCACAGAGACAGGGTGTCTGCCAAGGCTGACTACCAGCATATAGCAGCAACTAGAGGAAGGAACATCTGACAGGAAAAAAAATGGATAGGTGGAATCTTTTGAAATACAGGCTTCCATTTGAAAGGGACCACATAAATGGTTTCCTTTGCTAGCAACCTTAGACCCCTCCACAAAACCAAAAACATTTGTATAACAATACCAGAACTGGAAAATACAGTGCTCCGAGTTTTAGATCACCTTCACAAGTTAATGTTTACAAGACATTTTTATTCACAGGTCTACATGCTATATGTGTTTCTCAAAAATACACAATTTAACAACAACAACAGAAAAGAAACAGAAGTAAAGTGAACAGCACTGTTAAGAAATAAGCCAATCTATAGAGACAATATTAAAATAAGCTAGGAATAGATAAATGAATGTATTCAATATTGTTATACCAGTTATGTACAAGAGCATAACAATCTCTTGGACCATGTGAGTACTGCTCACTTCATCCCTTGAACAGCCTCATCCATGGTTGAGTTAATCACCAGCCACATGAATCAGTATAAGTAACTATGATAGGATTTGGAGATTGAGTACTGATCTTAATACCTTTGACTGGTATAGACATGGGTAAATAGATAAGAATTGAGGTATGTGTAGACAAACACAAAGGCTAACTTCTAAAGAAATTGGGAAAACACCAAGTCAAGATACTGAGAAGAAAAGAAAAGAAGGTACAAAAACAAACAGATTAGTGAACCACTGAAAATAGAACGAGAAGAACTTGCTGAGGATGAGAAAACAAAGAACTTTTTCTGCTGATTGAAGAATTGGGAACACGGTGGAAGCTTACAGTGGACTTTGGAAATGACATAATTGTTAGTGAAAACTATATAACCTGTAAGCTGAGTCTTATTAGTTGTCACACACTGAGGTGGTGGCCCAACTCTGAGTTGTTACGAATAAAAGCAAGCCTAGTGTTACCCACCGACTCGAGAAATTCTTTAACAGCACCACCACAGTACATTTTAGCCTATTCACCCCATAAAGCAAACCAATCATGTATATGCTAGTTTAGGAGTAGCTTTATTCTACTGGGGAGGAAAAAAAAGTAATTTTATTAAGCAGAGATTAAAAAGAAATTTAGAGAATGAGCTCAAAGGTTTTTTTTAATAGTATGGATGAAATTATGATCTCATCAAAACAAATGGTAGTGCTACAGTTCATTTCAATAGGACTAGATTATCATTGTGTATGTCATCAAAATGAAACAGTAGCATGTCCATTAATAATTTACCTTGCTCAAAAACAAGGAAAAAAGAGGTTTTATTTGAAGCAAGATTTTTTTTCTCCTTTTAAACTATGCTGCCTAAAAACCATGCAGATTGCCTAGCAGACCTAGAAGCCTATCCATTTTGAATACATGGAAAAATACCATTTTAATTTAAACTTTGATCTTCATTTATGTCACTTGACACAAACGTAGCTTCTCACCAAGAACATCTTACCATAAGTTCCTGTTCCAACTCAGTATTTCTTGCTGCAGCAGCAGAATAAGCAACATCCTTTTCTTCCAATTGTTTCTCAAGTGCAGAAAGTTGAGAAGATTTCTTTACTATCTGGAATTAAATATGGAGAAAAAAACAGAAGTGAAGACAACCATTACTGGTTTATTCAAGTATTTTTATATGCTTTATCATCGCCAATTCTGTTTTAGCTACTTCTATTCCTTAGTAACTTTTATGCATTATGTACTTATTTTTGTAAGCTCTATTAATCACAGAGAAGAATTCAGGACAATTTACCTCTAATGTATCCAATCTATGATAATTATCAGTGCCATACATTGCAATTAGTTACCACAAATTTATAATATTTATCGTTATTATTGGGAAATATTGCAAAATCAAATTATGCTGGAAATAACGCATTTGCACCAGAATGTACATGTTAGCATTTTAATTTATTTAATCAGAAAAGAACTAGCTGAAGGTTAATTTATTTCCTGACATTAATAATGTTAATCTCTGGCAACTGTATTGACATTTAATGAGGAAAAAATACTTCGATGTTGAAAGAACAGTTACTTTCTTAAGATTCCACATTAATTCAGCCATACCAAAGCAACAAGACCATGCACATTTTCCACATAACAAATCAAAATAGCCCACTAAGAACATTGGCTTTAAAACTAGAGATTTCTGACAACAGACAGATTGAGGCTTCTGCCTTAAAGTTCTTCTGCTTACTCAAAAGTTTATTTCCAATTTTTCCTAAATAAGCCAAATTTTAAAATTAAGATGACAACTGTAGTTTTTCCATAACGATTGCCTTAACTATCTCTGATGACTGAACTTAGCAAAGCGTGACACATTTTTTCAGTGCTCTTAGAAACTTACTTCTTGCTCTAAGCTATTAGTTTTTGAAGCCTTTTCCAATAGCTCTTCCTGTATGATTTGAAACTGACTGGCTCTCTGAGCCATGCTGGTCTTCAAAGACAAATTTTCATCATCTACTTTTGCCAGTTTAACACATAATTCTTCCACCTCTTTCTTGAATCTTTGCCTCTCCTTTTCAAACCGTCTGCTGAGAAGTTCCAACTGTTGACATTTTTTCCTCTCTCAAAGTAGAAAAAATAAATTTGAGATTCTTTTATGGAAGAACATACAAAGCAGCACTCATGCAAATAATCATACACTCCAAAGAGAAGAAATAATTTAATGACAGCATATTAAACTAACACATAGTATTCAGACAAGGCTGTTTAATTTTTCTCTGTAACTTTACTGTTAGCTGTGACTGACAGCAAAACAAAAACAAACGAGTCCCTGCCTCCCCCCCACATTAAAAAAAGGAGTCATTATTTGGGTGCTCCGAAGTCATTTCATGGAGCAGTCCTAACAGTAATCGTAGAGGCAATTGCAGAAATTCTGTAACAGCAGGACACAGACAAAAGAATCAAAGAAAATATGGAGATACTAGCATAACCTGCAAAAAGAAAAAAAAAATGTGGTTCCATTTCAACACAACTTGTAGCTTCCATATTGCTGCACAATTAACTTAACTAGCTAAAAGAATATTGTGCTTAGAGAACGTGACAATTTCCAGAACTCGTGACAAATGCTCCCTATTCAACCCAAAACACATCTGTTAGCTCAAAGATAACTTAAAAAATGTGTATTATACAAACACACACACACTAAAAACAATTTGAGCCCCCCCCCCAAAAAATCCCTATTCTGTGCATTAATCAAACAAAACTGCGCAGCTATTTTTGTAAGCTTACCTCCCTGAATTCTGATCAATTTGACAGGCTCTGTTTCCAGGCCACACAACCTGCTTTTTTCTTGTCCTTCATTATCATTCAACAGATGCTCAGCGTTACAGACAGTTAAGTCTGCATGAGGCTTTCGAATTTCTGCTTCCTTCATTGCCAGTTCAATACTGTTATAAAAAGGAGATAACTATTTAATATTCTTTGTACCGGCTAGTTCTAGTATAACCTAAATATTTGCCTATTCTTGCCATAATTCAGTAACCAGAAAGTTATACCTTAGGTCTGTAGTCAAAGGTTTATTTGATTCACAACACGATTCAGAGACAGCATCTTTTGTGCATGGACTGGATAGCTGATGTTTCACGTGCTGCCATTTAAACTAAAAGTTAAAGGAAAACCAAGATCAACACAAAATTGACTTTTCATTGCCTAACAGTATGACTTATTCATGTATTATACTATTATATCATTTTAGGACATACGCCAGGATGTTAAAGTTTGGGTAACTTGATCTTTAAAATTATTCTCCTAAGTGCTTGCAGAGCACTGCAGGTTTGTCTCACTTTAGAAGAAATTATAGGCATTCAGTGCCTCATTCCTTTACATATATATCTCTGTACAGGCACTGAAGCATTAGCATCTTTGCCTTGAAAAGATTAGATACATAGAGATAGTATCAGAAATTCTACTTTTTGAACTTCCCACATTATGCTTCCTTTCAGATTTCAGTGATTGCATGTATTACTATTTTCCCCCCTCAAGTTACAGAGGGCTTCTGAATAACCCATTAAATTACTAGAATAATCCCTATTTTTTCCAAAAACTGAAAATACGTTTTCCAAATAAGGCCATGAAATAGCTTTTGAGGATCATCCAAATAAACGTCTACGGTCACAACAGCCCAAAATATTATGTTTTATACAAAATTACTACATTCTCTTTGGCAGGGGTCACTTTGACAATTCCAAAATCATACAGAAAGAATGGTTTTGATTTTGTTTTCATTACAGCTACTCACATTTATTTCAAAAATAGAGATCTGATGCTGTCTGTACTGCTGACCTTGCATTTTTCTCTCTAGCCCTTCCTGACTTCCCAAGCAGTTCCTCCAGTAACCCCACTCAGTTCACAACTTTGTTTTTCGTTTTGTGACACTCGATACATTTTGCAACCCAAATACATTCAGTTTAGTCAAACTTGACCAGTGCAAAGTTTGGGCTCATAAGCCAAGGTTCATCACGGTAAAAGAAAAGTTCATTTACTTTACTGCCTTCTCTTTCCAAGCAAAAAGAAGTTCCTAAAACATCTCTCCTGCTCTAATTTCTCCATTGTCAAAGTTGGCTCAGGCTCTGGCTGTATGACACAATGTGCCTGCCATCTGGGAAATGTCATACTGTTCAACTGAGAAGAACCTCAGCATCATATAACAGGACATCATATTTTGGAGAATATACCTTCATCTGAAGAATCAATATATAGGACAGAGGAGCAGAAAAGGTAATTTTAAATGTTTGCTAATTAATCAACTCCAAAGCATCTATTCCTTGTTCTTGAATCAAAAGACAAAAAGTAAAATATTTAAAACTAAGATAACATTTCATCCATGCATCTTGAAAACAAAAGATACTACACTCAGGTTCTTTCCCAACAACTTCACAGGATTTTCATGCAATATCAGTTAGTGTTATTTAAGATTCAAAACACAATTTAGAATGATGCATCGGTTGCTGTACCTCTTCAGATGAGCTTAAAGACAACTGGGAAATAATGGTTTCTAGTACATTGAGCTCTTCCCTTGAATCCTCAATTTCTTGATGGCATAATTTCAAGCGGTTATGTTGCTGTGCAGTAAGCGCTCTCAGCTCTGCGTTTTCACTGATTAGAGCATTTTTCTCTTTAAGAACTGTTTCTTTTTCACTAAGTTCACTTTCAAGCTCAAGGATCTTCTGATTAGACCGAGTCAGCACTGATACCATTTCAGTATTCTTTGCTTCTAGAATCTTAATTTCTTCTTTCTTGCTATGATTCTCTTCCCTTAATTGCCTAAAAAAAAAAAAAAAAAGTACATCTATTCAAAAGGTATAGCGCTTTAGTAGTTTCTTCCCCCTCAAGATCTAGGATGAGCACCACACAAAGGACAGAAAGTTTTCACTGATTTACTAAGCTTTCACTCTTCATAAGGACCACACTACAAACTGCTATCAGCAAACTAAAGCAGACAACAAACTACCTCTCATTCTTAAGCAACTTAAAGTTTTAAGCACTATCACAGGAGTCATTGGTAGGAAATAGATGAAGGTGGTTTTAACTGTGCTGAAGCCAAGGAAATTTAAAAACAGGATAAATTAACTGTATAACTATGCCTCAGACAACAAAGGATGAAGGTAACATACTAAGACTAAGCTAATCAGGTACTCTTACTAGCAAATGGAAGGAGTCCTATTTCTTCTCCATCTTCATATCTGACTGTACAGTAAGCTTGTATTTTTAGCCCATCACAAATTATTCATTTTTTTAGATACCCGTTGGTTTAGCAAACTGAATTAGCTCAAAGGTCCTGATGAGTGCCAAACCTTGCACAAGTTAGCCAGACCAAAAACAAAACAAAAAAGAAAAAAAGGAAGGCATTCTAGAGGAAAGGTTGCCATCAGCAACAAAAAGCTATTAAACAGGCTTAAGATAGCATAAGGGTGCTCACACCACCCACCATTGGCAAAGTGGCCTAAAGAACGATTGTTAAGACAGAAATGAGTGTGGATTATGCGAGTGAATGGCATACCCAGAACGGTCTGAGGAGGTGTTTGTCTAAACATAATAATGCTAAAAATAGAAAGACAACCATCAACTGTATTTAAAGTAATTAGGAGAATTATCAAAAGATTTGGAAACAAAGGTGGATTCAGCTTGAAAAGGAACGTATAGGGAGCATGAAAATTCTTAACAGTGGGAAAGGACCTTGGAACAGGAAAACGGTAGCAGTCAAAACCTGGCTGAACATCAACAGAAGCTGCAGCCAGCATTAAAGCCTCCCTTCAGGCCTGAGAGCAGCCTCCCCACTGGATGCTGAGAACAGCCTTCATTCTAGCTAGGCACCGACAATATGGTGAGCAACAAGTAGGCACTCACACCTGGAGGTCAGTGCAGGTGAACTCTTAGGGTGCTTTCTGACCAGCATGTACATTAGCAGACTGTAGGCAGAACAGGCCTACTACAAAAAGCCAGAGTACCCACATCTCCCACAGCAACCGCGGGTGAGCAGGAGAACCCATGCTCCCGCAAAGCTGTAGAAGTGTTGCTTGTAACTGTGAATATGTGGCAGTGTGTGGGATTAGAACTTTAAAGTACTCGTTACAGAAGAGCATTTGAAAATCTGTAGGTGTATGCTAACATTTTTAACGTGTTTAGTATTAGGATCACTATCAACGACACAGAGAAACCAAAAGCGTTCACTAATGCTGGTCCTGATTTGGTTTGAACTGCATGAATTGAGCAGCAGTTTCCCAGTGACAGTTTAACATGAAATTTCTTCCCAAATAATCGTACAGAAATTTTTAAAAGCCTGTGTTACCTTAATTGCTCTTCTAGGATGTCGAGATCCTTCCTGTAGCTGATACACTTTTCATTCAACTTCTCTTTTTCTTTTTCACAATTAATTATATATTTTTCCAAGACTACTTTTTCAGCTTGAACCTTAAAAAGTAAGTTTTCATTACTTTATAACAATAGTCTAAGCTTTGAAGGTTGAGGGGTATTTTTGTTTTTTGTTTGTTTAAGAAAAATACTGTAAACACTATGCTGTTTCTTCTTCCCATCCACCCCCCTTGTTAAGCATATAGACAACTCTGTTGTGAGGAAAAGGAGAATGGCAGAAAAAGTCATGTCCTGCCCTGCCCCCCCACCATTTGGGAAAATGTAATGACATTTTGGTTTAATATTTTAGGGCACATTTGAGGTTGGCAATCTCCTTCCACAAGGAAAGAAATCAAATCAAAATGCTCCATAAGAAGCAACAGTCTCAAGCCTGTATAATTTCTCCTGAAAGGCAGGAAACATTTTGACCATTAGAACTCTGGGATATTACTTCATTTTTATCTCAGCTGCTCTCTAGCATGCATTTCATTATACTGATTATAAAAATGAAGTCAAAACAATTCTTTAAAAAGGATTGTAGGCTTTTAAAAATAAGATTCACAGCTAGCAGACAAGAAACAGCAGCATTGTTAGGATACCTCAGGGATGCATAATGACCACACTGTGCAGAGACAGTTTAAAACTGGGTAACTGACATTATCGCCACAACATTTGCTTACCACATCCCACCTCTCTTAAGACTTGGCCACCAACAAGCAGACACAACTGATGCACTAGTGAACCCATAGCTGTTCACTGCCCAGCATACTGAAAGAAGCAAAATCTTAGCAGAGTGGCAAAAACAAGTGAAGAAAAAAAATCCCACCTTTTCTAATTTTTCAGTTATTTTCTCCTTATACTTTTTGAAAACTCTTGTCAGCTCCTCAGCATTCAACAAAGCTTCATTTCTTTGCTGTTCTGCTCTGCAAAGCAGCATACCAATTTAAGAGAAAAAAAAAAAACAGAATTTCAGTAATTAGGTAACTATTTCCTCCAGTTATAAAAAACAGAAGAAACAACTAAATTAACAGCTTCAGGTAATTGCCTTTCTCCTTCCAACTTCCCAAGCCTCTAGATAAAAAAGCATCACAAGGCATTAATTCATTTTAAATGCAATTTTGCATATTAAAATAAAATTCCATTAATACTAAGAACTTAAAAATAAATACTTTTGATGCTCTTCAAAAAGCATTTGTTATTCAAGTCATCCTCCTGCCCTCTTGTCCCCACCAGTAAAAGCCCCTTTTAGGGACTGGCACAGCATGCACAATAAAGAAGCAGAAGACAGCAGCGTCCCTTAAAATTCAAAGGGTTTAAGAGGGATTAGAAGAGATTTTGATGCTGAAGGGAGCTCTTGCGACTGGAATTATGCTGGGTCTGATAGGAACTGATCAAAGGATAAATTATTTGGGGGATACTGGAGAGACAACATCAGTAAGTAAAGGAAACAGACTCGGGTGGTATCAGGTAAACAAGCATTCAAAGAAGCACCCTACACTGCCTACTGTTTCACTAGCTTTCCTGTTGCTCTGAATGAACAGTGAACTTATGAGGTATTACTTCAGCAGAAGTACAAGCCCTGTAGTATTGCTATTTGTCCAGCTATAGGCTACAGCTAACTTACTGAGTGGACAGACAAGCCAAACAAGGGTTTTGCATTCAAAAGGCTCAAAAAATACTTTCCTAAATCAAGAACTCCGTTAATTTTTACCTTAGATAATGCAGTTAAATAAAAAGATTCCTACCCGCTTGATTCACATATCCCTCTCGTTTCCTTAAAATTATATTTTGGAGGCAATAGGATTGTGTATGGTAATTTCCAACAGTTCAGAGAAGTGATCTAACTTTCCCAATAGCCACACCACCACTAGGTTAACTGAAAAGGAGGTAATAGGAAAGGGAGATGGGGACTGGGAAGGAGGTGGTGGGTGTGGGAATTACAGTGCCCTTTTCAATCGTACCATACATTTGGTTAATATTAAGTTCAACATAGAAAACAATCTGATCTAGTGGAAGATGTCCCTGCCCATGGTAGGGGGGTTGGAACCAGATGATCTTTAAGGTCCCTTCCAACACAAACCATTCTATGATTCTCTCAGGCAAGTTGCGTTTTTATTCTTTCCCCGAACTAACCCGAAAAACACAGTACTGAGTACTGTTGACTAGTTCCATTCATCACAACATTATATACTTGAAATACAACAAGCATATGATGTAGATTCTTGCAAGACAGAATCAAAAATAATTCAGGAAAAATGCATTCTGGACAAATCTCAGCTCTCCACTGCAGGACATCTATTCTGAAGGGGAAAAACAAACAAAAAAAAGAGGCGATAAACTGGATAGGCAGCTAAACTACACTTTAGTGTAAAGTATCAACCTGCAAATACCAGCAAGCTTCAAGATTAAAAAAAGCTTTTTTTTTTTTTTTTTTAAGTAAGTCTTCACAGAAAGGCCAATTTCCCCATTTTTTTTTAAAGTGATATTCATAAAGCAGAGGAATAGTTCGATTCCATAAAGTAAACATTTGCCAATAGCAATGCTTAAGTGTTTATTCCTATTTATATTCAGTATATTAAAATCATTTAGTCACCTTTTTCCTTGCTTGCTTCGTTCAATTAACTCCATTTTCAGAATTTTATAGTCCTTTTTATATCTTTGCAACATGTGTTCTCTTTCCGTTACTGTTTTCTGGGTTTGCTCTAGTTTATCTTCTGCATCTCTGGCAAACAAACAAAGTGTGGTTTAAAAACAGGAGGTTTTTTTTTTTTTCCATAAATAAACTTTTTTTTTTAATTTGGAGAGGACTAGGGGTGGAAATTTTTCTGCGCACGTTTGAGAAGAGCTAGTCAAACATGCTAGAATTCTCAAAACTATGTTTGGGACACCCATAGTTTCCACACTGCCTGTAAGACTCCCCAGAGTATGTCTGGAGTGATGTCCAAAACACAACAGTAAGCATCGGGTGTCATGGCTGCCAAGGACCCAGATGACTGGGGTTGTGTCATAAGGTCTGAACACAGAAATCACCATTTTTCAAGAAATAGGTATGACTGGTCAGCACATACACATGGTAAACAACACTAAGGTAAATATTTTTACTCGCTTCGTGAAAACAGACTTTTGAGGCATTACTTGAATACTATACAGCATGAGGTTTTAAGATAAACTGACAGCCACCTGTGTCTTCCTGACATACTCTGGACATTGTTTATGTTAGCTTTATTTGGCCATTTACCTTGATTAACGTAGTCATAAAGAAAGAATCCTTCATGCTACATGGGGCACAGTCACATTTGAAAATATGGATGCTTGTTTATTATAGAAGTTCTACAGTCATGTAGCATACAACCACTCTATTCAGTTATAAGGGCAGTGATGTTTAGTATAGAATGTAAACTTGTTTCTTTTACCTTTATTATGTTTTTCCATTTCTTGATGTGCATTCTCCATATAAGACATATATACAAAATAAAACACCTCTCTCCCCCTATACATGGCTCTAAAATTAAAGTTTCAGTCCCCAGATTACATGACCCATACAGACCCAGTAATTCTGTGATCCCGAAAAAAAAGAGATGCAACTAGCAAGCGGACCACAGTAGTGTTGAGAAGTGCATTACCTTAGAATTTTATCTTGAGCTGAAACTTCTGCTTCCAAATTTACAATCCGTTCTTCTAACTTTGGAACGCTGACTAAACGTGTACCTAAAGTTGATTCAAGATACGAAATCTGAAATACAAATACATTTAAGGCTTCATTAACACTTGCATATATACCTTTAGATGAGACGCATGTGAGCCATCTGCTTACTGAATGACACAGTGCTCTTCACTTTGCGGTAGAAGATGTTTGTTTGTATAGACAAACTGACCTCCAACTTTCTGCTCTTTTAATATCCTTCCAGTTCCCTAGCACCATTCCAGAGCGATATGCTGTCTAGCAGAGTGATTTCTTTACATGTTGATCTCGTCTCTGGCTTTTTCCCCAAAAGTTTATGTTCCTCTATTTGTTCTTTCCAGGCTAGACAGCCAAATATTTCACTTATCTACTTATTCGCACTGCCTTGGGGATAACAGTTATCAAACAAAAAGCATTAAGCATAGCTACATTTTATCTGTGTTATATTTAAACAAAAAATAACAATTGTCCTAAAAAGTGTATATACAAGTGTATATTATATCAGTAATGATTTATTATCTACAATAATTCCTTTTCATTTATCTTCACTTTTTCAAAATAGCAATACAATTCAAACCCAAAATGTCATTTTTAATTTCCTAGACAAATGACTACTATGCATTATTATTCACACTAAGATTAACATAGCTCAGAAAATTATACCTAGTCATACGAACGTACAGTACTACATATATCACTGAACTGTTTTCTTACATAATTTATTCTTCCACCTCTTTATTAGCAAACTAAGATTTATGATGTGAAGAGCAGGAAAGGCTCCCCCTCCCCCTTGATTTAGCACCTAGTATAACAACTTGTCAGTCCAACTTATTTGTGTTCTATGACTTACTGGCTTTACGATTAAATTTTGGAACACGAATAGATAAAATTTATAGTTGTTCTGTTCATGAAGAAATAGATTCCAAACTATTCTGTTCCAAAATTATTGCTGAACAGTATTAAACAATACTATGACTATTAAAAAAATGCATAGAATATTTAAACAAACTTTAGACTTTAATATTTAAACTTGAATAGAATAAGCCAAAAAATACTCAAAAGTCATGGTCACTAGTGATTTTTTTTTTTTTGAAAATAAATGCATTAAAAGATACATACTTGTGTTTTTGACTGCATCAATTCAAAATTCATGGTTTCAACTCTATTCTTTAGGTAGTGGTTCTGAGAAGCCAAAGATGCATTTTGCTCATGAAGATCATTCAGCTTCTCCCTAAGACGTTCATTTTCTTCTGCAGTTTTATCAGAAGTTACAGGTATCAAATCAGACTAGACATAAAAAACAAATAAATATATATCTCTACTTACATACGGATATGTAAGCAATATAGACATCATTTGAATCTCTGCAGAACAAATATACTTAAAGCATCTTATGTTTAAGGAGTGCTCACTGATACAATTGCCCAATGATAAAATGTATCAAAGGTCTAAGAGCAAGAAAATTTCATAAACATAGAAGACAACATAGAACAAAAGCAGCAGAAAAGTTCTGAAATACAGTATTTACTTTGGATTTTCTTTCAAAATCCTGGCAAGATGTTTTACCAGCAGTCTTCTTGCAGTTGGAAAAGCACTGATAGTTGCAATTAGGCTGAACAAGGTCCTCCAGGGTGAGGTCTGCAGTCTCATCAAAGCAGTGGTCAGAATGTTCACTTGTACTAGTGCCAGGAGGGAGAGTAAGAAGTTGTTACCCCACTTTTCTTAATTATTTTTAAGTTGCTAATAAAGAGTACTCAAGAGCAAAGCACAAAAGTAACTACTTGCAGTAATCCACTACCCTCAGTAAGACAGATTTACACTAGAAGTGACAGGCCATTCTCATCTCCAAACACACTCATACCTGGAAAGCTCTTCCCCTAGAGTTTGTAGATTTTTCTCTGTTCTCCTCAGCCGATCCCGTAATGACTCTACATTTGCAACCAGTTCTTCATCATCACTTTTAGAATGAGTCCACATACTACATTCCATTAGTACCACACGTGGCTAAAATATTAAGACATTGTTAAATGTGTGTGAAAGCTATTTGCAAAGACATTTTATAGTTTTAAAAATAATGAAATAAAAAAAGAGAAAAAAATATTTGATTTCCAAATGTAAACACACATGTCACACACTACCTCTTCTTACATTCCCTAGATAAATGTTACTCTGTACAAATGCAATATTTAACTTATTGATCTTTTAAAGAAAAAAAATGTTCTGTACATACTTATGAAGTATGAGTAGCTTCATGAATTTCTACGCAAAAAAACTGCTATATATTAGCTGCCAAAAATCTCTTCTACAACACATCTCCTTTCCTTCAGGAGTCCCTCACAAAAACCAAGGTACTCAAAAAGGTAACGGCAAAGTACACAAAGGATCATTTTGAACCGAATTAATTCTAAAGGCCGTATTTCCTGCTCAGACAAGGCATCCCGCACATTCACCAGTCCGGCCTGCGGACCTCTGGGAACTTCTTCCCTGGGCTGGAAGGCAGCGAGCACCGCCACTGACCTGCCGGGGGCTCGCTCCCGTGAGGGTGCGGCTGCGCCGCGGCTGGGAGAGGCACGTTCGACAGGGAACACGCGACAACAACAACCCGCACGTATTCCGCAAGTCTCTGACTGAATAGCCGAGAAATACGTGTAACTTCCTGCACACTCTAGCTCACTGGGCATCATAGCGGCATGTAGAAACGAATTCCGATCTCTCCTGTAAGCAGCTGCACGCAGCTCCGGCTGGCGATGACAACGCACCAGCCCGACCCTAGTCTCGCTGCCCGGCGAGTTCCGCTCGGAGCAGCGCAGAGCACGCGGGACGCCAGCGACGAAGCCGGGGGACGCTTTCGCTACAGCCGGGGCACCGCGGCGATCGATCGCCCCGGTGCGGGCACTGGCGCCAACGCGGCCTCACGACGGCAGCGGCCGGCTGACCGGGAGAGAGCGAGCGGGCGGCACCAGGCGCTCGCCTACCGGCAGCCCGAGGCCTCCAGGCGGCGGCGCGAAGGGGCTGGCACTCGGCTGCGAGGGGATTTCTGTCAGCAGCGGCGCCGCCCCAGCGAGCCCCCGCAGCGCAGCGCAGCGCAGCGCCCCGCTCTCCACACGCGCCCCCCTCCCCGCGCTTCAAGCAG
>VXAA01002463.1:1624375-1681895 GCA_013399115.1 Anseranas semipalmata
GGGCAGGAGGCCGCCGCCCGCGTCCTGCTGGGTGCAGGCCGGCCTCGCCCAGCGCGCCGCGCACAGAGCTGGAGCGCTGGGAGAAAGAAATAGATGCTTTTACGGGCTTTTTTTCTATTTAATAGACTCCTTTTTTTTTTTTTTTTTTTAATACTATCCAAGGTCTCCAAGTTGCCGTCCCTTAAAACAAAGAGGGGGGAAAAAAAAGGGGGAAAGTTAACTTCTGTGCCTGTGTGTAGCAGCTGCCCTAAATAAAGCACAAGCAAAATCGTCGTGAGTGCGCAAAACGCGTACTTGCCTCTCTCCGTGTTTGCCGTGAGCGCCTTTTATCTCTGCGATGCAAGTTTTTCAAAACCAGCCTTATTTAACTAGGCTTCCGCTAAGGTCTCGGTGCCCTTCGTGTGCTCTATTTGCTACTTTCACAATTGCGCAGGATCTGCCCCCCCGTTGTTTTCCCTTTGCCTCCCAATTAAACATACAAAGCTGAAAATCCTGATTGCTTTGTAATTATTTTTGTTCCACGCAGAACTGAACAAGGATCAAACGCTGAGGTGTTCAAGCTTTGTTCACACAGCCTTGTCTAAGAAAAACTGAAGTTTAAAATAAAATCCTACTTTAAAATGTCAGTGCAAGCTAATCATAGCAGTCCTTTAAATTTTATTACAGAGAAAACAAATGTATTTAACAGTAGATTTATTTCTACTCAGGCATAAATTTCTTGCAATACTGGTAACAGTAACGATTCATCTTTCTGTTTGAAGGTGTAGAAAAGATACTCTATATGTTACTGAAAATAAATTTATTTTTTACTTAATTATCCAGAATTTTTAGTGGCTAAAGCATAGAATATTCAATGTAGAGAGGCAGGCTCTTCTCCAGTAACATAATGCAATAAACACTGTGCTGATAGGAAGTTTTGTTCCAGTATGTTCAGATTGTATCATAGCCCTAAAGGTGTATGACTATGTATATTTTTACTTTGATCAAATGTTAGCTATTCTTTTTCCACATCCTCTCTCTTTTTGGTAAGTCTCCAGTGTCACTTTCAGTCAGTGTAAACTTTGCCCTCAATTTCAGCAGGACCGCTGTGCTCAAATAGCTCACTGGAAAGCAAACATAGAGCTAAGTAATGTCATAAAAACGATGCCCCTCTGCATCCCCAGCGGCCCATGAAGTCACTATGTCCCCACAGAGAATTTCTACAATACAGCAGATGTGGTGATACAACTGTAGCCATGTCAGTAGTTAAAGCAGCACAGCTTTACTGTATATGTTTATTATGAACCTAGAAACTAAATGCCTTCAATTCCTTCTACTTTTAGGAAATAAGAATGCCCTGGGAGAGGTTAGACCTTAAATCTGCATTAAACGTTGAGAAGATCTGTGGCACATCTTTAATTGCTGTAACAAGTCCACTCTTGTCTTCTATGCTGTTAATTCACGCAACAAAGAGATCTTAGGGATGACGTTGCATCGATTGTGTTCTTACACAAATATATATGGGTATACACATAACCTTTGTTGTGAAATTTCTTTTCTACCACAGAACTAATACTGGTATTTATCCATCAATGATGCGTCATAGAAATACTAGGTTTAGCCATCTGCTGGTATTACAAGAGTGCCTAACCTTGCCCCTTGATGAAATTGCATGCATTCTTGAAACCATTATGGAAAGGTTCAATATAAGCCCAGTCTAGCATAATTAGATCATATTTACTTTAATATTTGAAACAGTTAAAATGCTCTTGGGTTGAACCAGTTTTTAATCTGTTTCAAATTAACTTGGTGTGAACTTGTACACACACATTCAGATTTCAAAGTCTTTCTGTGTTAGTTCCTTTACCTAAAAGTATTGCCTTTAGCAATGTAAGCAGGAATTACACTGGTTGGAGGATTTTTGTTTGTTTCACAGGTTCTAGATGGAGCAGGATTAGACGTTGATTTTCATCTACTCTCCCCAAAAGGTGAAACTTTAGTTTTTGATGAAAGAAAATCAGATGGAGTTCATACGTAAGTTTAAAATCTTGAAACATAGAAGTGTTACATAAAGCATTTTTCTGATTTCTTTAGCAAGTACATCTAAAATAAAGGCTGAGTACTTTTTGTTTATTTATTGGTATTATAAAAGACTTTTTAATAGGACAGTTTGAGAATACAAGTTATATGTTTATAAGCACTTACTACTTTTTATATGGATCTTACCATGAAGTGTAGTATATCTTTGTTTTAATAACTGTTAATAGTCAGTGAACAAAAATAATTATTGTGGAGTTGAAAAAAGTCTTCATGTATAATACCAACAGATCTTGTTAGTCATATAAACAGTAAGCTGAAAAGTACCCTGTTTTTTCAGTCCTTTTTATCAAGGTATATATTAATCACTGGTATTTTACTATAGAGTATAAGAACTCCACTCATATTACAGCTTGATTCAAAATTCAAATAAAGGAAAATTAAAGTAAGCTATTATCTTCAAGATTTTAAGCCTTTAGTCAGCAAGGTGGTTTTGCTGTGATTAACCAATCTGTTGTGTGTTTAGTAGAGTTCTTAATTTTATATAAACAGCTTATTCAGTTTTTCCTAAGTGCTTAACTGTCAGTCTTAAAGAGGAAAGCTTGCTTGTAAAACTTGCCTTTTGAGAACCAACACAAAAAGTGTAGCTAATTTAATGACATGCTTCTGTTTCCACAGGGTGGAAACAGAAGATGGGGATTATATGTTCTGCTTTGACAACACATTCAGTACCATTTCTGAAAAGGTGATTTTCTTTGAACTGATCCTGGACAATATGGGGGAAGAAGGACAAGATCAAGAAGACTGGAAGAAGTATGTTACAGGCACAGATCTCCTAGATATGAAACTGGAAGACATTCTGGTTAGTACTTGATCCTTAATTCTTCTGGAAATTCTTTGGGGAAAAAAAAAATCATTGCCATTCAGCCATTCTGCTTGGGTCGGGCATGTCATCCTGGAGACTGTTCCAGTCCCATATATTTTTTCTATTGATACATAAAGCTCAGCACCATGAATCTCATGCTTCCACACAGAAACTTGAGAATATTTTTGGAATAGACCATTAATCAGCAAGAAGAAACTAACTATCAAACTCATTCCTTTTCCCATTCAGCATCCTTTCTTCCTATTGCTAAAATGGGTTGTTTTTCCCTAGTAGCAATAAAATGAATATTTATACCATTAAGATGTTGCTTAATCCCAGTGATGTAGTTGGAATCTGCATAGATTTTTATTCTATGTTTAAAAACAAAGTAATGGTTAAGCCTCTTGTTCCCATCTCTGCAGAAGTGGCCCAGCCAGCACATAGGTTAATTCTTCTCTCCTTGTTTATATGTTTTGTTTCCCAAGTTTTATTTCCATCTTTTCCACCTAATAAACAGATCAGGAGGTAACCTGTACTGTGCTGCAGGTTCACCTTTGCAGACATTCCAACGACATTTGGAAGAGCAACAGTAAACCACTATTATGGCTGCTGAGCATGGTGCTGTTGCTGAAGTACAAGGAGAGAAGTAGGTGCTATATGTTACTGATGTAACACTCCTCAGATGAAACCAAGAAAATGTGAGACCTGAGGTCCTAGCAGCTTTGCTTCTATTTTTTTCATATTTAAAGCATGCTTGAGTCAATCTGGTTCCAGTCTGCAGTCACAGCAGCCACGGTTAGGATTTTCAGTTACTATGAACAGTAGTATTTGCTTAAACTCCACAAAAATAAAAATAAAAAATAAAACTAAAAATAGTTCTTTTGAAACATTTGGTAAATTTTTGCAACAAAACAAAGAAAATATCCGTGGAGAAAATGTTACTGATGGTTTTAACTTTTTTTTTTAATTTATAGTATCCTAGTGTAGCATACTGCACACGTTACTCTTCTTACTAAAAGTTACTTCAGGGTTCCATAATTATACCAAGGACATAAGGCCCAGTAAATCAGCACTTCATGAGATCAGCTTCTAGGGTGTGACTATCTATTATGTTGTGGATGAAACTTTAACAGATTATTGGAATAGGTGCTTACATAGTAAACTCAGGACAGGGAATGGATCTTGAGCTCCTGTTATTACAAGTGTATTCATGTACTTTCTCTGATTCCGTAAAACAAGTTGTGTGTTATTAATAGCCATTGCAGGAGCTCCAGTCATCCTATGTAATTTTTTTGTTCTGTCAAAATTCTGCTTCTTTGTCAAAGCTGAAGCTAGTAGTTTATGGCCACAACTGTGAAAGCATAAAACAGGAGATGGGAATATAACATTACTGTACTTCTTTTCTTCTCCTACAGCTATAGTCTTGATAGTAGTTTGCATTAAAAAGTACCTTGTTGATTATCCAGCAGGAAAAACAAAAAACAAAAACAAAAAACTACATTTGTCTTTAGTATATCACTTGTTTTAAGACTAATTCATTAGAGGTAATTGCTTTTTACTTTTCTGAGTACCTGGAATCACATTTCCCCAAGATACAATGGAATATTAAAAAAAAAAAAAATTTAGGTTTGATTTCCCTCCCATCTCTGCATCCTCCTGTAAAAGGGAAGACATATTGCTATATAACCTTAATGCTGTGTTAATTAAGCCCTTTTAGGTGACATATAACAAACAGGCTAGATGAATAAATGAAAAACTGTGAAGAGGTACAGATTCTAAACTGAAATTAACTACTTGGCAAGAAATTAAAAGTAGTAATACAGTATTAATAAATTATAATTAAGTGGCTTTTTTTTGTTCTAAAAATATTCTTTTGTTACTTACTAGGAATCCATCAACAGTGTCAAAGCCAGATTAAGCAAAAGTGTCCAGATTCAGACCCTGCTCAGAGCATTTGAAGCTCGTGACCGAAATATACAAGAAAGCAACTTTGACAGAGTGAATTTCTGGTCCATGGTCAACTTGGGAGTAATGGTGGTGGTATCAGCTGTTCAGGTTTACATGTTGAAAAGTCTCTTTGAAGATAAGAGGAAAAGTAGAACTTAACTTTCAGTATGATGATAACAGTGTAAAAGGTGGCCGGGGAGAGAGGGCAAAAACTGCTACAGGAAAGAAAAAGAGGAAAACATCTTTCAGATTCTTTTGAACAGCAATAGACACATCAGGTTTTTCTTTTTTTTTTTTTTTTAAACATGAACAGAATGCCTTGCCCCAAGCTCTTCCATTTTTTCCAACTATTAAACTTTTCTTATGCTTTTAGCATTTGTTAGTGATCGTTAATGACTAGCTTATGAACAGTGCAACAGGATGCTTGGTGCATATGCAAAGTAATGTTAATACTGTTATTTTTTTTCATGCTCACATAAAACTTTGAATGGTAACTTTAGCAATTGGTTTGTTTCCTGGTAAACATTGAGGGAATTTACATATGTGCCTAAGCATTTACAGGATTGGGGCCCACAGGAGTAGTCTGGTGTTGCTGTCATTTATTGTAAAAGTTACATGTCTTAAAAAGTCCTTGTGTAGCTTGTGTTGTACAGCATCATGGAGAAGCACTGGGCTAATGGTGAGAACAAAATGTGTTTTTTTTATTATTTTAATATATAGATGACTAACATCAGCACTTTAAAAAAAGCACTGTGTGAAATTGAGTTGATGTTGAAGAGATTTGGAGAAAATAGGTGTGATTCCTGTTCATAAGTCTTTTTTTCTGATCATTGTACAACCCTAATTTTCTTTTTGGCTGTTACATAAGATTCAAGAGAGAAGTGACTATAGGAAATACAGATGAAAGCACGCACATGTGGAAATATGGTTTGTGAACTCTATGTAACTAACCTCATGTAACAGGTAGTTTTTCAAGAAGTAATTTCTCATGTTATTCTTTCCCTTTAATAAAGGGGGGGGTCCTAGTATGTGAAAGTATTATTTTTTGTAGTCTCAAAATCCCTTTCATTTGCCAATTTATTTTTTAGTAGTTTTTGTCTACTACATGTCTATGACTAATGCAGCAGTTAATAGTGACTTACATGGGCATCAAAAACCAAAGCTGTTCAACTAAACTTTCCCCTTTTGCTCACCCTAACAAGTCTTTTAGGTGTGTGAGTACACTCAAATCACATAAGCAGTGTTTGTATATCTAGCTATTTATATAAATAGGGCATGAATTAAGTGAGCAAGAAATACAGCCTTCAAATTTTAGGATCAAATGAGCATGTAATGCTATTCTCAAATCACTAATTTGTAATTTCCAGATTAAATGGCTTTTAACAGTGTAGTAAGATTATGAAGAACTTTTGCCAAAACCCCTGGTGTGTGAGTTAACTTATTTGAATAGTTCAAACGTAGTCTGCTTTACAACATGCCCAATCACTGAAATTTCCTGTATAAATGTGTTAAACTATTTCATCACAAAAGTGTTTGAAAGACAGCATATGTATTTGTGTTCTGCCTGTTCTTGGTTCTAGGTATGAACAGCAGAATCGCATCTTTGAGACTTTCTGTGAATAAAAATAATTTTATGGAGATAAGACAGGGTCACTATATGAAGAAACACTGTACAGATGAAGCAGATACTAGCAAGGGCTAAAGTACATAGAAACAGCACTTCAGCTTCGACTTCAGACAGTAGGACCTAGCAATAATATTTCTAAATAGTTTTTATAAGCAAAAAGTATTATTTCTTGCAAAACTTGTTATAGTGGACTCCAAAGGCTGTTGAGCTACTTCTTCCTTCTGCAAAGCTGTGTCCGAGATAAGATTGTTTCTCTTTGGGTTCTGCATATCTTCCTTTTCCACGTGATGCCCTGAATACGAAAGCTTATTCTGGCAATCAGAACAAAGTCTAGGAAGATTTAGTTCTTTCTGCTGGAATGGGAAGTAATATTTTTCTGCTATTTCCTCCATACATCTCCCAGTACCAATATACTGTGTAGCTATATCCGGACATAAGTCAAAGCTCACTGGAGTCAGCTTCCAAGCTTTTGATTAGGTCCCTTCAGGGCAAGCAAATTAAGATTCTCAAGACTCTGTCCCTTTTGCTAGAAGAAAGAGGAGATCTATCTTCACTTGCATCACTGTAACTGTGATGCTACAAACCATCTGCAAAATGCTGAACCAGCTCTGTGAAGCTGTGACCAAGACATCTACCTCTTATATCAAAGCTACTGGATTCTAGCTTTCAGCTTACACCTCCAACAGATAAGCTCTGCCACCTTTTCCAAGGACACCTCGAGCATTAGGTTCCCCAGCAACTCTGCTGTGCCTCTCTGACAGAGGTTATATTCACTAGCAAAACAGGCCATGTGCTTGCACACCGCCCATCTTTTTTGTCTGGTGTATTAGCTTAAGCTGCTCATGAATTTCTCTGGTAAGACAAAATTGAACTGCAACAGTTTCTCTGATTACACAGCAGTCTCTGGTAGAAGGAAAATAATGCAACAATTGTCAGCAGAGTTCATCTGAAATAAATTATTTGGTAACTAAGATCTCTTACTGTGTTTTCTCCCCATTCAAGGCCTACTGTAGAAAACTAAACAGGGAAAAACTGTAACTGTGCTCTGATATCGGCAGCTGGAATGTTTATCTTAGGTGAAGGATTTGGCATTTAAACTTGCTATTAAATAAAATTTCATTTGGATCTTGAAGAGTAGATTGCTTTTGATTGTATAAAATTTACAAAGGACAACATCAACCTACAATTTTTTCTTAGACTTTTAATTCAGAATTAAGTTTTAAAACTTGAAAATGTTGAATAAAATTATGCAAAACCCTGAGATTTTCAATAAATGAAGTTTAAACCTGTTTGTGTTCTTCATTTTATAATGAAGGAAGAATGCTTTATCTACAAATGCTGCAAAAGATCAAGCGTGCTAACCTAAGAAGAACCTTGCTTTTAGGAATGCAGCTTTCACATTTCTTCCTCATGCATTGTTTGAATTCTGTTCTTATTCACTATAACCCAAAATCAATTTTACCAATGCAAATAACTTAAGATTTACATAGGTATCACATCAGAATTTGACACCAACTTCTAACCTTTGCAACACAAAAATACATGTAGTTTTGAAGTTATCAAATGCACGTCAAATGGTCCTAATTTAAAATATATATATATTTGCACCCTGATTAATACTTATATCCCTTATTGCACCTGCAGTTCATTACACAAACCCAGAACTGAGTAGCTTCCAGTTATGCAGGCAATGAGGTCAGAAGCAATTCTGGGAAGGATAGCAGGGGCCATCTTGTGCAAAATTATAGTAGAGGTCAGTAATACTACTGAGAGCAGTAATAAAATAGTTAAAATAACACTAATTAGAATTACTCCTTAGTACAGTGCTTCTGCAAAGTACAAAGCAACATTCAGTTATTGCAGTAACTGAATTACAGTATTACATTTATTTGTCCAGGTCCTGATTGCATTGTAGACAATTTAATTTGTGCCAAAAGAAATAATCTCAACTTTTGTTTTTCTTCCCTCATCCTGGCCATGAAAGAATACAGAAATATTGTGACATTCCCAGCTAGAAATGTGCAATTAACAGGGCGTTCTGTGTCTTCCCCAAAGGGCAACGCAGTATTCACTCTCTGCTGTGGAAAGCCTTTCTTAGCATTATTTCTCTCTTCCATGACAGAAACTCTTTTCTCCATCTGCTAAAGTCATTCCTTAAAATTTAAGGCCCTTTATATTTTAAAACTTCACCAGGACCTAATCGATAGAATTCAAAACATACTGTTATAACTTACCATATATCAAATAAACTATGTCATTACTCAGGGCCATTCTAAAAGGAAAATAATCACATGTAATTAGTACTATGAATTCACAAGCTTCTATTAACATCTATTAGCAGCTACCATAGGTAAGAAAATCCTGTGCAACTACATAATTGAGACAGATGAGGAATGTACTGTTCATTTAATTACTACAACAGAAATGATTTTATCAGGTTCTTTTTGTTTGCTTGTTTGTTTTAAAAAAAAAAAAAAAACAGTGATAGTTAAACCAGAACGATTAGTGTTGTAAACAATCTTATGAAAAAGATAACAAAAATAGTCTCGGTTAAAGTCAGATTCCCAGTTAAAAAGTAAAACCTTCCATTTGTATTTGAGAGAAGTCTCAGTGGTATAATTTACTTTAAATAATAAATCGAATGTTAAGAATTCCTGAGGCAGTAAAATTGCAGCAACTTGCTGGTAGAAGGCATTTAAAAGGAGGCTAGCTAATTTTAAGTAATAGTATTACCAATGCAAAGTGACCAAAGCACATCAAAGAAATATAAACTAACAACTTGCGGTCCTGATCTTGCAGCTCTTCAGATCACCTAAGAACATAGCTGGTTCTTCTGGTTTGAAATACTGGAGTTACTAATGCATTAAAAAAAAAAAATCCCAAATCTTTAAATCCTAAAACAGGAGAGATTTAAGGGGCTGAAGAAGTACTATATTATCAGCAGAAAGCCCAATTGTAATACCATCTCCAAGACCAAAAAAAGAAATTTTAGTGAGTAGAATTACAAAACGAAAATCAGGATTGTCAGCCACAATCAATTAAATTTCAACTCATGCAACTATAATCAAACAATCATATTATCAGATGGTATACATTGCTGTGAATAACCAACTTACGGGTAAGTTTGACTTACCTTACCGCTAATCTGTTTTCCAAATTCTTTGGAAAGCTTCTTTTAGGATTACACTATAATAGCCTAAGGAGCACTAGATGCCAGTCTGCACTTATTCTACATGGTCTAATGTTGAAGCTCCAGCAAAACTAACCCTGGGAAACATCTCTATGAATTGCTTTGGAGCAGAAAGGGAAATCACTGGTTCCAGGGAAACTGGGGATATGGTACTGGCAAACTACAAAAGTTCTGTGTTCAGAGCAAGAGACAGGAAGACCCTCCAGCGAGCCTAAATCAAGATAGCTTGGTATTAAATCAGCACTTGTGAATTTGGGAAACTATTTGTCTAGCTGGTTTAATTACTAACAAGTAACACAAGTTCCAGTTTCCTCACCTCAAAAAAAGTGAGAGGAAATATCCCAAGGAACTGATTATGGGAATTTGTAAGTTTGTGATATCACAGAACAACAGCAGTAAATTGACAATTGAACTTAAAGTCACTTTACTACTCTCAGTGGTCATCTGTCCTCACAAATCCTTCTCTGAGAGGATTTTACAGAAGGTACTTTGGCTTGGTATGTGGTTCTAACTTGGGTGCATGTTTGTGAATCTCCAATTAACAACCAGTACATAAGCCACATGAACCTATGAGAAGAATTTTTAAAACTGTATTTTTCAGCCACATGGCAATTGACATCATCTGATGACATGCTGAATGCTTCCATTTTCACATTTTCTTCCTCAGGGAAATAATTTACTTTACAAAGTAAGTATTTTCATTCCTGATTAGGTATAGCCAACACATTAAACTTGTTTTCCTTCTGTTTTTCCCCAGATTAGTAACATAGAATATCAAACCGTAGGAATTAACAATCCCATGTAAAAATTACTACTACTTATGAATGTAATGGTTTCACATTATTCATAAAAGAACATGCAGGATCCTCAGACTAAAAGCTCAAAATTTTGGAGCAGTTTTTTCAGCTTCATCAAGTAATACGCACAACAAATCAGAGCTTGTTTACCATTTTGTAAGACTCTTCTGAAAGTTGGATCTGTACAGAAACCTGTTAACCACATTGTTCAAATAATGAAACAGGAACTTCCTCCTTCTACTGTGTTTTGGATCAATTAAGTAGATACAAAATACTAAGGTACAATATTATGTTGCTGGATTAGACAGTTAATGGTAGAAAAAACTCTTTTGTCTTGAAGAGGTACATGAAAAGGTACATAGTGAAAACAATGAAAAGGCATTTTGGACAAAGACATCATAAGTGCATGCAAAAGTTCCCATTTGAAGTGTACTCTGAGAAATGACACCTTCAGCCTTAAGTTCTTCCTATGTACAACACCAACACCCTTGTACCTCAGACTAGCACAAGTCTGTGGCCTCTTGCATACTCAGTAGTGCAGCACTTCCTGGTTTAACTGAGCTCATTCGTCAGCTTGCAGCACTATCCTCAGAGTCCATGACCACGTGGTACAGCGGTAAGACTACTCGTTAAGAATATCATTCAACCAGCCACAACAGTTACTTTTTGTTTTTTTTAGAATTTTTGAAATACTTGCATGGTAATCTGTCCTAAAGACTCATTATCCCCCAACAGCTAAATAAGAGAGTCTGGAACTAAGTAGATCGAGCTATATCTGATGTCTTTAAAAATTAACAGTTCACGTGCCTTGCCTAGTTTCAAAGAACAATTATTTCTTTAGAAACTGTTCCATTTTTAAAACTTACCAACTTTTGGCGCAAACAGCAGATACAAACTCTTAACTACTGCTGAGAAATAAGTCCTTCCTTTTCCATGCTTCCTCCCCAACAGTACTCTATCACAGAAACTCACTACTCATATAGGAGGAACGTTAGTACAGAAGTGAATAAGCACCATATTCATAAATTACTGCAGAGCAGATCAAAAGCTGTATGCCTTGCCTTATGGTACAATTTTGTTTTCAAAACCAACAATTTACTGAAGGTAGTTATTTTAACACAGGTGAAAATAATAATAATGAAATAATATAACAAAATTTAATAGTGAACATACCTATATTGCTGAAGCTTCATCAGAAGCATTTGAATTACATCATCTTCTCTTGTGCTATCAATTGCTATAGTTGAGGATAGCTAGTGAGCTGCTTGGGTTTCCATGTCTTACAAGTCCCTTTCTTCAGATTCTGGAAACAAGATACCCTTCTCCACTCTCCATCTGCTACCTGCTAAATTGGAATACAGGTGTGTAAGGAAGAGAAAGTTGCCAAGAGAAAAGCTATAGAAGTGCATTATCTATAGTCTATCTTTATTTCAAACTAAATGTTATGCTAAAGAATTAGAAAATAGTTAATGTCAAGTCAAGGTCATTTTTGTGTTATGCTTGAGGATTTTAGGGAGTGGTGAAACTTAAAGTCCAGTCAAAGACATCTATGACTGTCCATTCTCACAGTTCTACTAGTCCTAGTCCCAGACAATTAACAAGAAGACTCTTGATTACATTTTCAGAAGATTTCAGAAGACATGTTAAAAGGACAAAAACAGACACACTCTGACACTCCCCAAGCCCTGAGGATGCTTCAGCTATTACTCATTTATGCCATCTCTCCTGAAAGCATTCTTCCCAGTGACTTCTCTTCCAGAAGATGATACCACAAGACTGGGAAGAAGGAAGTGGGCTCAGGTGCCAGTAGTATCACCTCTCAGTGACTGTGGGGCATATGAGCACATACAATACCTGGGCTCATTATGACAAGCAGAGAAGAAAAAACATGGGAGGAGAGACGGCAAGGACCAATTTTTTTTTTCTATTTTTTTTTTAATTTTTTAAACAGTCCTTCAAAGGCTGTTTTTAACAAGGATTTCGCAGCCCACTTAAAAACTTAAAAATAATAAATTCCCATTTTTAAATACAATCCAAGTTGTTTCTCGTTGTCTTTCTAGGACTTGTGTATTTGTCCACAGATGTATACGTACACATTTGTCTGCAACAAGCCAGCTATCCTCTTTAAGTCAGTTTGCCAGCAACGACAATTCCAAGCATGTTTTTCTGTAGAAAAAGCATCACTTTTCCTAACTCAGGAACTGTTAGCTTGATCAATTCTTGGTTCTACCTTTCATTCTCCCCCTTTTCAGGCACATTTTTCCTCCTGCTAACATTACAAATACATTTAGACATTCTAAAGCCTGAAAACATTTGCAATTGTTCATTCATTACTTCTCCCTGAATTTCCAATCATCGTCTATAATCTCTAGAATTTCATGCAACTAATTTGTCAGCTTATGAATAGCCGGCTAGTGCAAGCAGGTGAGAACACAAAAGCAAGCAGTGTATGCCATTCTCAGTAACATTTATGAATAAGAGAAAAGTATATGCAGCATAGCAATGACTACCAAGTTGGATGATGACGAGTGAATGCAATAGCAACAGTTTTGAGTATTCACTAGGGCATGTCAGAGCACAAATGAAGTACTTCAAAATGGTGCTTACAGAAGAACAGATTTTATTTACAGCAAGATAGAAATATTAATTAGCTTCTTGCTGTAAAGCAGGTTTTGAAGAAATATGCAGAATATAAATGCTCTTATTAGAGTAATATTGCAGATTTCAAGAATGCAAGTTAACGCTACTACACTGGACATTAGGTATTACAAGAGAAGACTAGGAAACCAAAACAACGTGGAGGTTGATCAATGTCAAACACAAAATGGCTAAAAATGGAAAGAGAACAGAATATTGTCAAACTCAGAAGCTGGAAACAAATTAGAACAATTGAGAAATAAATACACACTGGTGAATTTGTATCAGTGAACAGATTAGGACAAAAATGGTATGTTTTGCTTTTCCAATTACCCTGTACTGTCTTTTTCAGAAGATGGTCATTCCCCTTTCAACTTTCTCTAGCGACCTCAAAGGACTCTCTCTTCTTTATACCTCATCTACAGATGATTCAATTTAAAAAAAAAAAAAAAAAAAAAATCAACTTTCCTATGAACTTAAGGTTGACAACTCAATTTTTTTTTCCTCACTCATTTCTATTTTTTTTCTGACCAAACCAAGATCTCAGTAGACCTGACACCTCCACATAGGTGTTTAGGCATCAGCTGAAGTTCCACATTGACCAAACAACTTTTCACACTAAACCCTTTTCTCCATTTCTAGGAAATACCATTTTCTGCCATCATATATTTAACTGCAATGTTACTTTTCATTCAGGTAGATGTGAGGGAACTAAAGAAGTGACATAGTTTCAAGCCTGAAAATGTTACCTGAATAGCATTTGCAAGATCCATCCTCTTTCCTCTGTGCACAGAGCTGATGCTCCTGTCCAGTTCATCCTTATCACTGTGTTCTGACTATTGCTCCATCTCCAGCCTCAGTATGTTCCGTCTGAATTCACCGGTTTCCTTTTAAAATAGAACACTAAAGATCACTTTAGTAGGATGTTTCAAACACAACCATTTTTCTATTTATCCACTTATCTTTCCCAAGACAAACTGCTTTTCTTCACGTTCAAGGCCCCGTTTGGATTGTCATCTTTCACGTTAAATGGAAATCTTGACATTAATTGTACGTATCACACTGAAAGATCTTTCAAAATTATTTTGTAATCTCATTCAAAATACCTGTCATGCATAGAAAAGAATAGAAAATTCCTCTCCAAGGAAAAGAGGAAAGAAAATCCCTCAAGTTTTTGTTGTGAACAATGATTTGACAAGTAGTTTGCTATGATGTTTATTTCACAATTCTGACCAGCAATGTGCCATTATTTCTTTGCTGTCTTGTTCATCTGATGCCTACATTTTTTAGAATGGCCTCAAAACAGAGTTCACCTACCTAAACACTACAGTAATACAAATAATATATAATGGAAAAATATCAAATCTGATACATAAGGAAATGGTTCTAAATCAGTAACCACAACAAAGCTGAATTACATATATTTACACACATGCATACATAAAATGATCAAGTCATACTAAAATGAAATCATTACATACAGCAACATTTGTATTTTTCATTAAGACACTCCATTACCACATACAACAAAATTCAGACAAAGTGAGAGAAAGGCATTTGTACTACTCTAGCCATAGCTTCAGCAGCACCATTGCAGCATTTTCCAGTACATGACACCTTGTAACAAAGCATCCCTCAAGCATAGCTGGAACACTAGTTAGTGTCTAGGGGCAGGGCAAGTGTCTCTAGGACAGTAACAGGCAAGCCAGAGACAGAGGAATGATGGATGGGAGAAAGCTACCAAGTATGTACTTCACAAGAATACAGAATCAAAACTCATTCTTCTCTCTCAAAAAAATACACACATTTAATGTTGGTCTTTAATTCTAAGAAAAAAGCAATTCCAAAAATACAAACTGAACATCAGAGTCAAGTCAACCATCATAATAAAATGAAACAATGACATTCACAATAGTTAAGTTTACGGACAGCTTAAGTTTGACAAATATTCCCCTCCCCTTCTCCCCCCACTAAAGTCCCCAAATACATTCCAATATTTATCTTCAAATGAAATTTTACTGAAAATACTGCTGGTGTTCAGTTAGAATTAAAGGACTTGGATAAAGTGAAATAATAGACAGATACAGATGGTGTGAGTAAGGTTACAAAGGCTTTACATTTTGCATTATCCCAAGATATAAACATTCAAAAAATTAACATGAAGTTGCTGTGTTATCAAAATATTGCAGCTATAGGCAAGGCAACATTAAATTAATAGCTGAGGGTGTGAGGAAAAAAACATTTTAGTGAAGGTAAACAGAAGTGGCAGTTTTTAATTAGCATTTTTATAAAGCTAATATTACCCAGCCAGCCATAAACCAAGCACAGGATTAAACGCTTTCTCTGCTTCCTTTGGCTATAAGGTGACAGGAAAAAAAAAAAAAATCACCTTTTCAAGATGTTCAAGACAAGCAGAAAAAGTCAAATAATCAAGTAATGGAATAAATAAGCACTAACTCAGGCAATACACTTTAAACCACTCTGTCTTTTATGTCACGTAATTTTATTTTGGTGGTAAACTGTAATCATAGAAGAAAAGAAGCCTTATGCAGTATAGTGAATAACCACCAAAGTAAAAATATTCTTCTGTTTACTCTTTGGCTAAACCCCCCTCAAAAGTAGCAGACAAAGAAAAAACATTTAATACTGGCAAGAGACTGATTTTTTTTTTTTTAAAAACAAGTAAAATAAGCTTATCAATTTAAAACTTGGTACATTTTATAAAAACAAAAGAGGTAATGTTGTAATAAAACCAGTAATGTTACTTCAAATGGCAACATACTGTTTGTTGACCCTGTGCAATAATACACTTTGTTCATACCACCTTTATCAAAATACGACTGTCACTACAGATATGTAGGAACCTTGTGTGATTCCTGTCAACTTAGTTTATAACCGGGACACAAAATTTACAATCAATGTGCCACAATAATTTTAAAATTGTTATTTCTAGTAGAGTTAAAGTTCAAAATGTTCAAATCCTGCAATGTTTTTTAACAGTTAAGTCACACGGAAAATAATGAAATATATTACCTAGGGCATATGAACATCAATGACTGCACCCATTGCCAGAACACGCTGCACTGGTTTGACACTTTTCCTTAGTACACAGAAAGCAACAGCACCCAATAAGCCTGAGAAGAAATGCTGCTGTGTAAATACTGGCAACTATTCCTGAAAAAAGAATTATGGGATGTATACTCAGAAGCTGCCCAATCCCATAATTTGTATTGCATAGGTCACAATCACACATATATATATATACACACACGCACAAGTATGTGTGTGCATATATACATATGTATATACACACACACGCGCACACACACACACAAAGAATATATTAAGAAGACAATGAAGTCTGGTCACAGAGCAATTTACAGGCTCAATATATTTTTTTTCTTTTTTTTTTTTTTACACTTTGTTTGAAAGAAAACTTCAGTATTTTACAGTCTTCAGTAGGCATTATATACACTGCACTTATGAAATCTAGAAAGTATTGAAATAGAAATACATTTCTGCAAACATTTGGGTAAGAAAACAAACCAAAATTTTTCAAAGATTTGTGCTATCTACATAATATTTTCTCTAAATCACAATAACTGTATCCATGGAATGTTCTCTAGAAAATGTTTTTTTTTTTTTTAAACACCATGCACATTTTTAAGCAATTGTAACCCAAAATATCCCAACCTAAAACAATCTAACAATGTTCAGATTAAAAAATTTAAGTTTCAGATCAGATTTTAAAAAGATAAGTCTTTATCACAAGAGCTGTAATGATAACAATTACATGTTAAGGCTAAATTGGTTTTTTGTTTTGTTTTTAGAAACATTTAAAGACACGCTTCTCTCGTGGCTCTGCTTTATGAACTGTACTTACAGATGACAGTGCAGTGAACATAATGTTCGGTCCTACAGTCAGGATGCAGTTGCTCCTTCCCACTCCACAAGATACTGCACCTTTCCATCAAGTGTCACCCGACGAGCCAACACACGGTATTTTTCACCACAAGCTATTCTACCTGCTGCACCAAAATAACTAGTAATTGAGTTCTTTAGATGATTGAGCTGTAACTCCTGATCTGCTAAGTTGTTAAGTATCTCTGTATTGAGTTCATCATACTGGTAATCTTCCTTGCTCTCATCATCTTTTACAATTTCTGAATTTTGAGTCTGGAGTGCTTTTCGTGGAAAGCGACCTCTTCTTCTCAAATGTGGTATTGCAGCAGGCCAAGTTCTTCCTGTACGAGTCCTTTTTCTCGAGTCAGATAAGCTATTAAAAAAAATGCCAGCATTAACTCCAAGAAAAAAATATTCAAAATGTATCCTTTATCATCAGTTATTTCCATACAACTCAAATCATAACTTTTTTCTATTTTTTCAGTTATAATAATAGTTGTTACCTATATATAGGTGACTAAAATGGCACTTGCCAAAGATTTACATAAGAAAAATTATACAAGTTTAACCAATGTCAGAAAGTTTAGCTAAATGATACTAGCTTATGCCTAAATACGTTAAGATACTATTTCGATACAGATGAATCCCAATTTAAAACAAAATTTCTTCACAAAAGTCTGCCCCAAATGTGCTTAGATTTGTAAATTAAAAATACAGCTTTATCACACAGGTAGGCCTCAATTACAAAGCTGTACTGTAAGACTTTTAGACTTGATGTTAGCATAGACTGTAAACGGGAGAAGGAATATATGCATGCTTTTTTTTTCCCAAGCTGAATATATCAGCAAATTAAAACTGACATGAGAAAAAAAAGAAATGAAAAAAATCTATTCTACATGACTACTTGCTATAGCACACATTTGACTTTCCAAAGATGTATTATATTTAGCCAGAAAAATATGTGTATCGAAAACTCACACATATTTGTATCTGGTAATGAAAACAGGACCTTCTGACATTATCCAAGAATAAACCATCATCCAAACATTAAGTGTCCAAGATATAAATCCTTATGTAAAAACCTAGTTCTAGAATTTGCACATTCTGAAACAAGTCCTAAATTAAATGGTATGCTTACTTTGATGTTCAAGACTCTTATGTAACACATCCTGAGGAAAAAAGGGCATCTTTTTAACATAAAAAGAGAATGGAATAAACTGCAAAAATATAGAACAATGACTTAAGTCCTTAGGTAATTGTTTCAGAGTTCTGTAAGGTAGAAGATTTTTTGAAGACAGATTATTTGTAGCAGTAAAGCACACAAAAATGACTTATGAAAGGACTTAATAGCATGAACCAGAAAGAGGAGAAAATATGTAGACTGAGGATCCATCCACCAAATACACAGACTGAGGAATCATGTACCACGACAGAGGAAAGTTCAAGCAGCAATTTATTTGCATACAAGTGGGTTGTAGTTAGTTATTTATGAAGACTGTACCAAAAATATTTCATGCTCTATTAGACTGTAGAAAATTGCAACATACTTACTATTCTTTAACATGAATACACAAACCTACCAAAACAAAAGCTGCTAAAATTAATCTGGGGTACACATCTACTCTTTTGTGACCTTTATTAGAAAATTAAGCTCAGAAAGTGTTTATGGAGTTTACTCCTTTTCTGTAAAAGTAATTTAAGTATACATTTTACAATAACAACAGCAGTTAGCACAAAAACAACTGTGAAGTTTTCTTTTGTCCCATTTCTTTAGATTCCCCCAGCCAATTTATAGCTCTCCATCTCAGTAGCTCATTATAACAAATCCCAGCAAATTCCCAAATCCTCAATATTACATCCCTTTGCAATATCCTCAGTCCTTCTCCATTTATTCTCCTACCAGTTCCATAATATCCTTATCTCTATTTCATACATACTATAACTGCCTCACAACTTTTATCAATCTACCTTATCTTCCAGCTTTGCTTTGCCAAAGCTTCAATTAAAAACAAGACAGGAAAAAAGAGCCACACAGCACTGGAAGAGACTAGTCCACAGATGATTCGAAAATTGCCTGCCTTTCTATTAGTGGGTTGCTGTTCTGGGTCTCTCTCTCTCATCCAAGTGAGAATCTTCTTGAACCTTGTTAAAATGCCAACTCTTTGGAACTACCCGGCTCAGATTTAGTCAAAGTTAGCCAAAGTTTCGAAATTCACTAAGCACATAACACAACCTTGGGTTTCAAGAAACCAGACTTAGAACATTAGGTGTCATGCTTTGGCAAGATACCTCTTGTATGATTTCTACAACATCTGTTTATTAAAGGTGAAGTGTTGCTGAACCACTTGCTTTCTGTTCCCCCTTCAGAAAATCCTATGAAAAAAGAATATATTAAACTCTTAATCATTACAGCAGATAGAGTAATTGAACAGTTACCTATAATGTCTGGAAATGCTAGATGAGGTAGTTTCTTTCATACTGGCAGCACCTGTGGATTCCACATCTGAGGTATTGGATGAATGCGCAGTTCCATCAGATTTCCTGATATGCAAGGTAACGGGTACCATGTAATGAAAGTAATCTTATATTAAAAACTCAGCTGACATTTCAGAAGCAAACAAATAAATGACATGCTATTAGAATAGCTTTACAGAGGGGTATTTTTCATTTGTTTTGTTTTTAAATTTACCCAACAGAGCAGGGTAATTCCAAGGCTGGGTTCTCTATCACTGGAACTGGTTCATTATCCTAAGGAAAAAAAAAAAAAAAAAAAGTACTTCAGATTAAGTTTTAATTGCTAATCAATTTTGTTTGAGGGTAAATAGGGGGGATATAATGATTGAGATTAACTGGTTATATTTTTCTTCAAAAAATTATAATCCAGTTACAGGGAAAAGAAAAGAAACATATCCAAAACCTTACCAGAGGAGACGACTCTGGAGTTTTGTGAATCATTTTTCTTGTATAGGGACCAGGTGGACGACCTACTGATTTTTTTTTCCCCTTTCTTTCTATACCATTACTTAATTCCCTAGAAGAAAATTTATATTTTGTTCTGTATTATTGAAGATAGTTTTCAGTGAATAAATGTTTTCCTTTGGCAATGAATACACATTGTGCTAAGCAAGATTTTGGTAAATCAAAATTGTCATGTAAAAGCTACATCTTTTGCCTCTAGAATAACATAACAAACAGATACAAGATCTTTCTAGTGATGTTACTGATTCCCTAATGTTGAAGAGGGATGAACAAGTGTTAAATTTTGTTTACTAATATGATCACACTTGGTAAATGAAATGGCACATCTACTAATACAAGTTATAACTTCGCATCATACTTCCTATTTAGAAACAGGAAGTTAATATCATTGCATAATTTAGTTAATATCATCGCATAAAAGCCCTAGAAAAGGAAGATATTCTGTTTATCCAATGGCAGCAAAGTTGGGATATTTTGTATTGTTCTTACTGCTAAATATCAAGTTTTTTCAGAAGGATCATAATGGAAAACTAATAAGCTTGAAGACCTTGTTCTCATGATCACCTTAAAGGAGAACATGCAACTAAATCAGTTTAAACTTAAAATATTTTCAAGATACACAAATAGTCCACCTTTACAGTTTTTTAAAAATGTACATTATACAATGAAAACGACTTTTTTTGTAGACACCAAAATATACTCCAAGTAGTTCCAATTTACCACAACATTGCTAAAACCTTTGGATTATTTTACCTCACATCAGGGATTGGTTTAGATGATTTTCTGCCTTTAATTTTGAACTCATGAGAAGTTCCTTCCGGTTCTTTCTCAGCTTTTAAAGCAGCATTTGGTGGCACAGGAGGAACACGAATTCTCAAGCCAAACAAATGCTTCTTTTTCTTTATTTCTTTTCCAGACATAAACCTAGATGGTTTTAAATTAATTGTTAGAATTCTGACTCCAGGGAAAGCAACATTTAAAATAACAGTGTTCATGCAAAACAAATCTATGAAAATTAGAATACTCATCCTAATGCTATTTTAATCACCCTTTTCCTCTAAGGCAATCCTCAGTCTGAAATACAGAATGAGAATTAGGAAGAGGATGGAAATTAAAATTTTTCTCATGATCTGGGTTCCACTGAAATATGTATGGGATGTTATAGTCTGAAATAGAAACAGTATTCAAAATGTCAGTGTTATCCACAGCCATAGTGACTATCAGATAGACTGAACAAAGGAGACTGAAAACTACAAACAAAACTGCAAACATTTAGAACAAAAAATACCAGCAACTTACATGGTCTTGTAATCATTTAATGCCTCCAGTACATGCTCGTATCTTTCAGATTTTGGTGTATCTGCCAGCTGTGAAGTATTAAGAAATCATTTAACGTGTTGAATTCTTCAGTAATAGAAAGACTCCAGTTACTTTGAGTCACTAAAACTATTGATTTGGATGTGAAGTACATTTATAAGGTATTAATTGTGGAAACCGCATAACCCCTAAAAGGGTATTAGCCCATTACTCCATATATTCTGTGACTCACATCCACAGAATTTATACTAGAATCAAGCCCAGGCCAAATAATTTAAATTTTACTTTTAAGAAGTACAAGAAAAATATCTCAAAGTATTTTAGTATATTCAAAGAATATAATACTAGTCTGTCTTCCCAAGGCTGCTAACAAGAGTTCCTCAGTGGCATTAAGCACTCCCAAACTAATTGAAATTGCAAGCAAACTACAACCATATTGGCACAAGAACTTAGTTATTTTATTGGCGATTGTTTTAACCAAAATCCTGCTACAGGGCCTAATTCCTATTTTTGCCTGCGCTGGTGACTATAAAGTAGATAACATTTATGTAACAGAATTTACAATCAGATTATTTTTGTATTTAGACAGCTATTTTTTAAAATAGCAGTGAAGCTATCATATTTTCAGCAGTCATGCCAAAATGCTCCAGGATTTACATCCAATTGAATCTGCAGTTAATTTATCTTTAATTATAGAGCTGACAAACAGTTGATAAAGTTTCGCTATTAGTATGGATACTACAGACTGTACATTTGCAGCACAAAAAAAGCCCTCAGATACCTTCTAAAGAATACAATTCTGACCAAACAGGAGAGCTAGCACATTTAACCCTTTGAGCATTTCTAAAAGCTAAATATATACTCAAAAAAACAATCTTTTAATATAATTTTGGGCAAGGTTCACAGCCATTCTACTTGACTACCAAAGTTAAGAGAGGAATTTGACTGATTTTAACAAAGTAACAACTACTTTCAGGCATCTTTACCATACCCATTCAGTACAATCCATTGCTATCCACAGGTCTTGCAACTCTGCAGCACTTAGCTATGCAAAATCGCAGTATTTTTATTGCGTCATAAATAGTAACATGATAAAAATACTGGCTTCAGAGCTCTCATAATTCCACCAATTAATACTATCTTACCAATACTAAAAACTTTTCCTCTTATTCAACTCCAGTCAGCTAAATAGATATGTCACTTTTGTAATAGTCTTAGCTTGCCACTGTTAGAAAACTCATACCATTAGTACTGTATATGTTATTCTTTCTGCGACTATTTTCTGCTCAATAAAGAAACCAGATTAACAGAAAAAAAAAAAAAAAAACCAACAAACTTGACTCAAAATTTTCAAGGTGCAATTTTTCCCAACTTTGTGAGAGGCATTTAGAAGCTTGTGAGAATAAACAGTCTTGAAGATTTCCTCAATACAGCTTTTACACACTTACTCAAAATCTAGCCCTTCAAAAAGTGTAGCCTTCTGACTGAAAAGAAGCAGTTTCCTTGAAGGTGTACAAATATTGGTTAAGGAATTCAAAGTACCACTTAAACAGGTGAGTTTTCTAATTTTCGATCTCCCCTAAGATAACTGTCCAGTAAATCGAACAGCAGGAAAAGTTCAAAATCTTTACACTGGTAGACAAATTGATCACTCATACTTGGAGAGGGACAAAAGGAGAAATGTTTGTTTACAATAATTTGTCACATTTCACAACTAAGAGACCTTGATGTCTTCATACTAAATATACTCTGCATTCAGGTCTACATTTAGGTTTTCTACTCTGTGCACAAGAAAATATCAAAGAACTATAGGACAGTTACAAAATAAAAGAAAAGCAAAATATGTATGCCACAGAATAAAAAGTTGAGAATAATAAAGTTGCCATGCAAACAATAAACAAATAGTTCCATGAATCACTTTAGAAATTTTATAGCTCAGAAAAACATACACCACTTAAACTTTCTATTTCCGCAAGGAAATTGAAGATGATCTCCTCATCATTTGGGATTACCAGATTTTATGATAATAATGGAGTTAATATGCTGCATAAAACAGCTCATAGGTCCCTAACATCCCACTAACTTTCAGGACATATGCAGTGAGGAAAAAAAAAAAAAAAAGAGTATTCCGATTACTTACCTCACCAGGATGCAATCTATCCCAGTTTTCATTAATGTATGCCATGAGTTCAAGCTCCGAATCAAAGTATTTCTTCTTATGAATAACACTTAGGTTGTAAAGGCATAGATGTGCTATATCTACCCTAGAATTCAGAAATATTTGAATCAAAAACAGAAAAAAAGTTTTCCTCAATTGCTCTTCTTTGAAATAATTTAGGAGAAAAGTTTAGCACAATATAGTTAGACAAACACAAAGCACAACTTAAAACACTCAATCCAGGAAACAACGTTACGAAGTCTGCTACCATTTCTCTTCCTAATGTGACTGCTTCAGCTTTGAATTGTACTTCCATTTCTGCCTCATCTCATTCTTATGAGGTTCTTTCAAAACTCCAAAACTGGTTTCAACCACATTATGTTTAAATAATTCTGAATTCATACAAGTATTCTTGTGAATTAACATTTAACAAGGTAATTTCTACCCCATATTTGTTAGCACATATATCCATTAAATTGGATATTATTTCTAATACAAGCTTCAGTTAAAAGACTTCAAACTGCAACTAAATGTTAAATCTCATCAAGGAAACTAATATAAAATGCGTCAAGATATTTACTATTGTACTCAGCACATTTGACTTACCTAACAGCAAGACTCTAAACCTTTAAAAAAGGACTTCTGCTAGGTATCTCAATCTTCACATACACAACAAAATTATTTGCAAATTTACTGAACAATTACAGGCATAAATCCAAAGAGAACACAATTGCAAGTATACATGTGCATTTACGAATAAACTTTGAAAGAAAAACTGTCCCTGTTCATACAAGAACAACAACTCAAGAAACAACTAAAGACAGCAAGTGAATTTCCTTTTTTACAAGGAGACTCAAAAAAAAAAAAAAAAAAAAACCAAAAAACAAGAAAAGCACAGCATGTACTCAACTCAACTTTTTGTTTTAATTTTTACTTACCATCTCAAGGGTAAACGTTTGAGGTATTCTGGTCCAGAACTGCAAACTGAGCAAATGAACGTATAAAACCTAAAAATATATACACATGTATATGTATGTGTGACTAGGTGGTGGGTGTCTGTATACACACACACGCACAAACAAAATGTTTTAACATAATACTTATTATGATCTGCCACTTGATCATTCCAGACAGGACTCTTCACTTGCATTTTTTTTAAAGACAGACTGGGGGAAAATGAAAGCAAGCATGCTCAAAACCCAACCATATGACATTTGAGAGTCCTTTCATCCACCATCAGCTTCCACAATGCACCCTGTCTTGTATCTGACACAGTAGCTATCCCAACTTCATAAGTTTTATGCTCCACATCTTCACACTTATCTTCCCCAACCTGTGACTATATTGGTAAAGACATAACCCGGTGTCCCAATTCCACTCATTCAAATGAAGAAGCCTGTGCACAAGTGCAAGTATGTGTTTAAAGAAGCATTTCCTAGGTCTTAATTTGGTTCCTTCATACAAACATTTCAGCACAACTGAGGGCTAAAAGAAACTATAACAGATAATGAATGAGATGCTCCTTGATTATTTTCTCAAGTTCTCTCTCATCTGCTTCAACTACTCCACATTCCTTTTAAAAAGGAAGCATAGACCAGGACCCTTTCTCATTTCCTTTTCTCTCCAGTCATCACACATGAACACAGGATGTACAGAATTGTCATTTAATTATCCTTCCTGCTTCTCCAGTTCCCTGTACTAATAGTTTCAAGTAAGCAGGAAAAGAGTTGGTGGGACGCAGACAAGCTAGATGGAGACAGGAGCACTGATGAGCTACAGGCAATGGAACAAGCAGGGAAACAGTCAGGAAAACATTTTATCTACCCTGTTCCACTAATGGTGGATTTTTACACTGTTTCCAGATCTCCCCTACTGCACACACAGACATCCTACTTCAAAGCATAGTGCCTGTTGCATATGGGAGATTAGTCACCTACACAGTGAGAACTTGAAAGCCCATATCTAGATTACAGACCCACTAAAGTGTTCTGCTTTAACACTTCCAATCTCCCAGTAGCCTACTGTATACTGGACCTCCACAAAAAGTTAAGTCAATAATAGTTTGAAGTCAGTTATCCATTGATCACCTCTCCTCCTCCTCCTCTTTTCCCTTTTTAAACAGAGATGACAAATTGCCTTTTCCTGGCACCTGAACACATGCTTTATTTCCTATATTCTTCTACGCTAAACTCATCACAATGTTTTTGAAAAATACTGATATATTACGGATGTTTTAATAAAAGCTCACCTATGAGATACTCCCTCCACATTTTAAAGACAACCATAAAGTATAGTTCAAGTTTCTTACCTGTCACCAAAAAGCATTGGCTTTTGGAGGCACTGCACACAAGCCTCGTGGAACCACTGCTTACATTTGCAGCACTGCAACATCTTTAAATACCAGCTTCACCAAACAGAAAGAAAAACAAGATGCGTTAAAAGTTACTGGAAATGGTTCTTCATTACATTTAAATCAAATAGCAAAGGATCTTCTGACCCAGACTAATTTTCACATTGTATGAAACAGTCATCTGTTTAATAAAACAGTCACATCCTTATTTCAGTAACACACAGCTCTATAATGAACCATTACTAGAAAAGACAGACTGTGAGAGGCCTGAATAATAATAATAATAATAAAAGTACAGTAAAAGGATTAAGTTATTTTAAAAAAATCAAATTGAATTTCCTGTGCCCTTTTAATTCTTGATGAGAATTAAAGAATTCCATTTAATATCTAAGCTCCTTCTCACATACCAGATTAGCTTCCTTGTCATTTTCTAAAGCAAAGAACAGCTGCATACATCACAAACTTTTGTTCCGAGGATTCAAATAGTTGAACCCTCAAACTGAACCTCAGTTTAGGCTTGGTGGGGGCGAGGGGGGAGTGGTGGGCTTTTTCCACCTTCTCCCTTGAGGAAAGGAACCATGGAAATTTGAAAGTAATGTTTGCTCAAGTCTGCAAAATTTGCAGAGTTCTGCTGTGTGAGTATAAACTCAAAAGGTTCACTTCTTTGTGCGACTCTGACTTGCCTTGACTTCAAATCTTCAGTGTTACTTTACTTGTTCACTCATCCATGCAGACACCAGAGTATTCATCTCTACCTACTTAGATGCCCTCATTCCTTGGAAATAGAATAACCAACAGAGGACTCTATAATGCCATTAAGAGAAAGAGTCAGCCACCTGTGGTAATAGCTGCAATACAGGGCATAATGTTAAAGTAGGATCAGACAGAATCCTATCTCACGGTATCCTACCTTTATATTAATTCTGACCCTGATATAAGGGAACAATCCAACATAATTGTATTCACATGAGCAAAGACTGTACCAACTGTGCAAATCTAGAGGATAACACATACTCCTTTTTCAGGGTGTCACTGTTTATATATACACAAACTTAATTTATCTAGCAATGTTTTATAAGCTTGTCTTTCAAAAAATATCCAAAGAACTTCAAAATACATACAGCTGTTTATTCTAACAAAATTTAATAAACTGATGTCCAGATGCATTTACATTTGTGACTAATGACAGTTGTGTTAACATCAGAAAAACTCTGCCTACAACTGCAAGGAGATCAGGAATAACTCCATGTGATCTTAAGCACAGAACAGTAGTGATGCAACAGAATTATGTTACCGTTTGTTGTAGAAGGAGCTGTATTATGTTGTGTCACATGACAAAATTCAAACAAATTGAATGGGAGGATGAAAGACTTTAGTAATGTACTTCCCAGGAGATATGTTTAAAATAATATGAGTAATTAAAAATTCCACTCCACATCAAGTTTAATAACTATATACAATAGAAACAGAAACAACCAAGGTAGCAAGTAAAAGTCTACAGGATCAGGGTCAGAGTTGGCAGCCACATTACGGAGAAAAGTTCTTGCATAGTATTTGTTTACTTACTCTCCAGGTCCTCCACAATAGCAGTAACACTGCTGGACATTGGTTTTATGACCCGCATCCCACTCAAGGTCTGTTGCGTTATATGGTAATGTTTGTTTCATGACTTGCAGTGCTTTGGCATTTGGTCCTTTCTTAAGCGCACCACCTCTCTGAGCCAAAATAAATACACTAGTTTACAAAAATAATCATACATTCCTGAAACTTTCAAATCCTTTAATTTGAAAGTTAAAAAATTTCATCTATAATCCAATAAAATGCTTTCATCCATCCTTATGCTTTAATATAGCAGCATATTTGTTTAAAAATAAACTCAAAGACGAATGTCACCTATTTCTAAAATGCATATTAATTCCCAAAATACAAAACTTTTCCAACCAGATCAGAGTTAACAAGAGAAGTCACTGAAAAAATGCTATTTTATTATTTGCTGGTTTCAAATTCAAACAAGTTATGTGAGCAGTCTGGGATGCATTAAGAAATGTTTTTCTAGGAACACACCTTTGTTGTTGTTGCAAAAACGCACTGTCGACAGAGCCATTTATCATCTGAATCAATCACGCTGGAATCAATATTTGGTGTGTGACACAGCTGATGATAACCTTTATTGACAAGGATTAACCAAGATGTTATAAAATGGCAAAAGAAAGACAAAGAAAAATAACTATATATAATTTTAATGCAACTAATAATGCATTACCCTTTACCAAGTGCCAAAAATCCGATCAAAAAGATTAGTAACATTCAAAATGGTCTTAAATTTTCTTAATAAAAAAGGAATTTTACTTAGAGAACAGGTGTTAGTCACTAACATGTGTTATCATTACTCACTGACCTGTTAATAGCCTCTAAGAGCTATTAAATTTAAGATCAGTTGAGCAGTCAGTGATAGCCATGCAAATATCCTCCTTCATGAAACAAAAAGTCTTTTAAAATGCAGAAAATAGAAAAAAAATCCAGTTACCTTGCCCACATTTATCACATATAACCATCTCATTCGGTGCTTCTGAATACTCTTCCTGACATATTGTACAGACCATTTCCCCACTTTCACTGGCTCCTAGAAAAAGACAAAGGTGTTATTTTCCTCCCCCCCAGACTACATCTGCAGTTGGAACAGTCACCACATGTATGCTTTTTTTGTAATGAGTTACAGATCCATGCATTGTAGAAACAGATTGTTACTGAGCCTAACTCCCTAACAAAAAATAAATTCACACATTTCAAACGGACTATGTATTACAAGTATTTATATCACTTACCATAGGCCGACGGATATTTATAGGCTATATATTGCCTATTTACTACATATTCCATGGTTTATAAACAATAAAAATTAAATAGCTGTGAATAAAGAATGTAAAAGCAGACTGAAAAATATGCATTGACAAATCCTATTTGGACAATGGATAGATGTGTTTTGTATTCACAGCAGTTCGTGTTTCTTTTCCTATAAACACTATATGCACAATTTGGTACATGTCTTTTTAATGGATCTGCCCAAGGTGCTTTAAATTAATATTAAACTCCAACAGTCTTAGGAAATATGTTATTACTTCTTATACATATCTGCAAGCATACAAAAGCACACAATAACTGTAGAGGTAAAAGAAAATGTTAGCTTTTACCCTGGAAACAAAAGTACATCTTGCTTCAGTTACTCTACATATCAGTGTAAAAAATATGGATTAAAATACAAGTTATTTAATCTACTTGTTATCATACTCACGCACTATGTTTGACTATTACCATAAATGAATCAAAGATCATAAATCAGTGCCATTCAGAAACAGAACAAATAACAGTATTTAAAATCTTCTCAGAAATAAAGCATTTATTATCATGAATACAAAGCTTTTCCTCTTAGCAAGCAGGTAGTGTTTAGTTTAAATATCAAGAATCAGCAGGAGCCAGATCAGCTTTCCATTACTTTTACACGATGAGGAAATTATAACTGGTTTTCAGATGAAACTCACTGAAATTTTCATCCATGCTTTATTAGCATTAGACTATCAAAATACTTGCTAGTGCCCAAATATCTGAAAAACTAAAGTTAAGATAAAATAGACATCTCACTTGATAACCGAACATTTCTTTATAGTACATGAATACCCCAAAATTTGTAATGATTTCTTATGTGAAAAAGTTACCGTGTTATTATAAATGTGAAAAATCCATTCAAACCTAGGATTTTCCAGTCTTTGATTTCCTTCCATGTTATACTGTTTCAACCGAAAACAACAGGAGGACAAACTCTGTAAATGAGGTGCTGGAGTTTTCTGTTAAGACAGCATTATACTCTATTCCCATTCAAATAAACAGAAATGTGATTATTTTTAGAAGCATTCTTCCCTTCCTACACATAGTTATGCGAAACCAGAAAAGTAACTGCAATGACAAAGAGAGTTTTTGAAAAGAGGTGGGTTTTTTGTTTGTTTTTTAAATTTGCCTAATTCATGACCCTGCATCACATTATACTATATTGCTCTTTAGGAAACATGCATATAATGCAATAGTTCATTTTAACAGATATAGTAGTCTAAACAAATAAAATACCAAACAATGACTACTTCACTGAAGTTCTTGCCTGTTTGTATGTCCTTCCAGAGAACCCAGGATTTAGAACTGTCTTCAAATATAATGAAGCAGTTCTGTTTCAGTTTGTTTATCTGAAAAACATGAATACAGTGGAAGCCATGAGTAGAAGGACTAAATAGAAGAGTATATTTAAGTGAAACAATAATACTGTCTTATTTAACCAATACATCATACTGTAAGACTAGTGAAGTTAAACAATTGTTTACCTTTTTGATAGTTCCAAGATAAAACAAGCCATCTGACCATCTAGCTAGGACATCCTGACCTTCTTCAAATTTACACAGTGGCTTTTTGGCTTTCTGCCCATCACGTAACGACAGCTTGGTCAAGGATGCTGAGGTCTTATGGCTTCGACGTAAAGGAGACCGCTTATGGACCAGTGAATTACCCACCGCTGTAGAGTCTCTAAAACAAGAGAAGCAAGAGAAAAGGTAAACAAAGTTATGGTAAGGTAAGAAACCAGACATTTTAGATATTAATGATTAACAGATAGAATTCAGTTAGCCACCTCCAGAACTTCAGTTAACTAAAAACCTGGTCATGTTTTCAGACTCTCCACAACTACAACAGTCTACAAATTTGAAAAAGACAAGTTTATATAGAAGAAAAATCTCCTGTGATACTAACTAATGTAAATGGGGATGTAAGACTCAAACTTTCCCGCTCACAGTCTCTTCTTAAAGTCGCCAGAAGCAACAAAGAATGCATCAAAAACATTCAGTGCAGGATTACTTATGCAAAATATTAATCACTCAAGACACTGACAGATTTCTAGAATTGCAAGGAAGCTACCAGGGTCCTAACACAACCGTACTGTCCTGGTAGTGAGAGCACCAGTCTATAGTTAGTGTGGTGCGGAGCAGTTAGCAACTCAGAATAATAAAATAAACATACACGGGGAAAAAAAAAAAACAGGTTGAGCATTGTGCTAACTCAAGATCTAAGTTAATTCAGATATACCCAATACCGCATCGCGCTTTGCCACTAAACATAGCTGTAGCAGTTTCCAGCACAGGAATAGTTTCTGCATGTTACATTTCTAATGCAAAATAGAGCTTTCCCCTCTGTTAGTATAAGAAAGGAAAAACGTGAAGTGTTTTACCCTTTTTTAACACATGAAAAAAATCAAAAAGTTACAAAATTACTTAATCAGTTTTTTTTCCTGCTCATGGTTCTGCTATATGGTATTATTGCAATAAATATACCATTTAAGTATATATGTGTGAAAATGCTTTTATGTCAGACTAGCTACTAAACGTTACACACCGTGCAAATGATGAAAATACAGCAAAATATAAAATAGGTTCAGATAATGCATAAGGAAGAACCTTCAAAGGTATTAGGCAGAATTTGAAACTATAAAACTAAATTACCATTCCTATATTCAAGTGTATTCTCTTTGGAAACTAAATGCAATTATAACCATACACAAGGACAAATGAAGCTATCACTCAAGATAGTTTAGCTACGTTATCAGCACCACCAACATTTGAACCAACCACACAGCACCAAGAAAAAAAGTAAATGAGTCAGCATCCTCTACAGTTTGATGAGAATTAGTATTCTGATATTAGAGACGTTACTCTAAAGTTTCAAAGAGAAGGGAATCCCTTCTCCCTAAAAAGTTCACTATTTACTTTCAATATTCAAATAAAACAGGAATTCTTATTTTTTCTTTTGAGTCCTTAATAGAATTTTCTTCCACAAGTTTTCCTGTTTTGTTGAACCTGTGAAGCAGAACTCTTTGCTGGCACCTCTTCACCTCATTTGATGCCCTTCATCATTTTCCATCTTCGCCCTTCATGCCCCAATAATGATTTTTAGACCCACCTAGCCATACTTCACAAATAAATCCTATGAATTCTGCTGCTTCTCGCATGAAAACTATTTAACATTAGCAGTGCTTTTCCCAGGTCCAACTACAGCCTCTGACAAACAGGCCAGGATGCAGGCAGCATCCAAAATAAGAGTTTACAACGAGAGAGTTGTTGTAGCTGAGCCTGCAGCCCAGGTCATGTTACTTCTTCCTAAGAATAACATTTGCAGTCTTTCCCTCCCAGCAGTGCAATCGGGCACTGAATTAAAATTTTCAAAGAACAACTGGAAACTCCAGGTTCTCATTCTAACTGCAGATAGCCCACAGCCTTTGTTTCTCTTCCCAGTGTGTACTCTGTTGGCACTGGATTTCATTTGCCATTTCATTATCCAGCTACTCAGTAGCTTGAAGTTCTTCTATGTTTGGCCAGCCACCTTCTATATTATTCTGAATAACCTCATATCCTTAGAACACTTCATTTAAACTTACTATCTTCTGTAAGTCACTGCAAGATTTTGCCCCTTCTCTTGTGCGCTAGTTTTAATTTTTGGAAGAGCCTTTGAAACATGCCTTCAGCCCTTAACACTTGTCACAACCACCTTCTATTCTCCCCTTTGTACCTGTCCAAGCATTTACGTACCCAAGTACCAAACAGGCTCAGAAACAAATGTGTCTAAAGTCAGCCAGTAAAGAGAGGAAAGAAAAGTTTTAATCTTCATCAATTCCTCAAACCTTTCTGATTACACAAATGTCCAAGCTAGCACAAAGCAAGCAACGTTCAAAGGCTAGGCAAGGTTAGTTCAAAACAGCCTAGAAATAGCTGTGAAACTATACCCTGCTCTTTGCTAACAACTCTTTTCTTGGAAAGGAATCATCATTAGGAAGTATTAAAGTATTCGGAGACTACAAATTACATTTATGAACTTGATTTAGCTTATTAAACAGGTCAATAAACTGCAGTGTGTATTTCAAAGCACCTAAAGCAAATTGACTAGACTAGTGCACAGTTTAATGGGTGTTTTGACAGGACTACTCTTCTAGGTGTTCAAAGATGTTCTTTCCAGCTTTTTATTCAGTTTAATTTAGAAGACTAGAGAAAGTAGCTGAAAAGTAGTAATGGTGGCTCCTCTTTTCCAGTACATTAAAAAAGCCTGAAAGATCTTGGCCACAGTATGCAAAAAGACAATCAGGTCATTTATTATATATAATCTAGTACAGATTTCCATTTTAAAAAGTTAAAAATCAACACGCAAAATATTTTGAGTTTTACAGAAAAGAATGTTACATCCTTTTGAAGATTTTTTTAATTACAGAAAAGCTTGTCCCATAATTCCATTCAAATGGAGTTGAATGGAATAAAAAAGTGTCTTGTGCATCATTTTCTAGTACAAAGCACTTATATGAGGAGTCTGTACATGGACTTGTACAACAGCCTAAATTCACAAGAGCTGCTTCAGACATTGAAGGATCTTGACTTGCACACCGTGAAGGTCTGAGCCAACCAAGCCTCTCCCTTGTCCACACTGATCGCTCCATGGGAGATAGCACTGCTGAAGTGATGCCTGAACAGCCCATGGAGTAGTTCCTGCTGTGGCAGTTCTGGGTTTAACATAACATGCAGACTGAAAATAGGGTCAGTTACTATAACAGGCTGACGGTTGCAGCTAGCATAGCAGTTCCTTTCCACATGGATCAGAAATTCCTCCTCAGCCCTCAATGTTTTGATGAAGATTAAGTGGGAAGAGCTACTGTTTTAACAGGTTGATTTTAGTTAACAAACCATTACCAGAAAGTTACACCAACCATTAAAATCAAGTTTTTGTAGGAAGTTACATGAAAATGCAAAATTATGTTAATTTCTTGCTTGCCATTTTCAAATTGATGTAGGTATTCCACATTTTCCAGGAACGTGCTTTCAGGTCTTCCCTAATGCTAGCTCCATAGCTTCTTCCTACCATCTGATTTATATTCAACAGATATTGTATCCAGCCCACCCCCCCCGAAAAATACATCTGATATAAAAACCTACTTGATCTCATTTAACTTGCACAACTAAGCTACACTGCATGTCATACAAAATGTCCAACTTAACCACATATTAAGCTTTATATCCTTTATTCAATAATATATATATGTTGTGGCTGTACTCTTATTCAAGCACTTAAAATGCAAAGAAAGTACTTACGCACCCATGCGATTTTTCAGAAGTTAGTGGGGGGATTCAGTAAAATTTGTTGAAATATGCTTCAGAACAGGAAATGCACCCTCACCATTCCTTAATAAGGTCATCTCGTGAAGTACTGAGAATACTCACTGATTTTTTCACCTCAGGGTCCAGCTCATAACCACAGATATTCTCAGGCAAGACAAGCAGAAGACCTTCTACTCACCTACTTAATGAACTAAGTTACAATAACATGCTGCAGTAGGAGATCGCTGTCATTCTTGTCAACAGGAAAGGCAAATTCCCTCAGAGAGTGAGCTACCTAGAAATCTGCTTCAGCCTCATTACTGAACCATGACAACCTATGCATAGCATTGAATCTACTAAAATCAAAATTAGATTTTTGTGCAAAAACTTCTCAAATAACTTTACTGGAGGTTAGAAAGTCTGAATGTTCATGCAGTGCCTCTGGCTCCCATTTCTTGACAAAAGCCCTATAAGAGGAAGAAGTACAGAAGCTGGGGAAAAAAAGACGCGAAGCGGATGGCAGCATTCACCTTCTCATTTCCAAAGGTCTTATCTTGCTTCCAAGTGCCAGGGTAGGTCATTCATATGCCTGTACTCCTTCAGGTTTAACAACTGCTCTTTGGAAAAACTCCTTTGACAGGTATTTCTTCAGCCAGCTCAGTTCACTGATTTGTTTCACAGAATGGTTTGTCAGCACAACAGAGCAAATGCAAACAAGCAGCTTGGGACAGGAACTCCCTCAGCTGGCACTGCCAGACGCACACTGAACTGCAGAGCATTTCATTGCAGTCCGTGCAATTTCCAAGAAGTTTGTTCCAGAAGGACCGGGTGATTCACAAATACCCCACCAGTTAGAGATGATAGCTACCCTACGAGCACAGGTAGTTTTTGAAAGCCAATTTAAAAACATTAAGTGTTAGCAACTAAGTGTCCAAAACATATTAACAGAAAATTTTAATTCACTGAGAACTCATAAAAAGGGGACCGGGAGATAATTTGTTTATTCCCAGTAAATACAAATCACACTGAAGGGAAGCCAAACTTGGAGATCCCAGCATGTTTAGAAAAAAGGGATTCAAGTCTAGAAATCACATACATTTTTAATATTTACTTGTATACACACACACTGCATCCTACTAAGACAACTCACATAGATCCTCAAGCTACCTCAAAACTGGAAAACATGGTATCGCACAAGAGAGGAAGATCTTGTGAATGAACTTAAAATAACTAATAATCATTTTATATTCAATTTATACATTAGATAATCATTTTATGTTCTGATCAGAAGTAGCTTCACCCCTTCGGTTTCAATTGTTGTGTCTAAAATTACAGGAAGAGTATGCTTCTATTAACCTTTTAAAAAAAACACACCCTCAACTACAGGGTGTGTATAAGGGTTGTGAAACATCAGCAGTCTGTTCTGCTCCCTAACACAGGGCATCTCACAGGGAACAGAAGTGGGGGGAAGGAGGGGAGAGCCTAACAAAGACTCGGAACACACACAGCAGAGTACAGGTTCACGTGTGGCTGATCCAACACAGCAGCTTGCTCCCCTCCCACCAGCTCTGGAGTGACAGGCTGACTTCTCCATAAGCTTCCTATTCAGTTTTCTTTCCCTTAATATGGATTACTTTTCTGATATTTTAAACAAATTAAAGCACCTCAAAGAAAGGTGACTAGACAGGCCAACACCAGGTAAACAGCAAGAGCTCACAGCCAGAGGGCAGCAGAAAAGGGGAATTAATCTCTTCTGGGAGCCAGTCTTAGCTCATTTACCCAGTGCTATATAGCCAAGTCCAAAGCCGTGCTTCCAATGCAGCTGCTAACCTGCAACTGGGAGCCAGCGCCTCTGTTAGCAGCTGGAGAGATGATGCATCCCAGCCACGTTTCTTCCCCCCATCCTTGCATCATCTCTCCCATTTATCAGATCTAATGCTGAACAATATCAGCTTACTGTGTCAGCAATACCCTCTCCCCCAAACAAAAAGATTCTGCTGGACCAAGAGGGAAGGGAAGACAGACTTAATAGGATGCTTCCCCCTGTATGCCCCAAGCCCAAACTTACGATCAGTTTGATTAAAAAAACCAAAAAGTTCACTTTGCTCATCATAATGGCAAGTTTGTTGCAAGAGCCACTGTTCCAATTACACAGGAACAGATTATTATATTAGGAAATTGCTATTTTTATAAGCAGAAGATACAATATAAGTCTAGATATTACCTATCCTTTTATACTACTTCATGTAGCCACTTCCAACACGCTGTGTCACAGAACATCTACAACGTACACTTTTAGCTCCTTACTTTCACACTATTTTACACTCTGGTATGATGAAAAGCCTACGCCACATCATCAATTGTGCAGAAGAAAGGATAAACGGAATCTAACCTAGGCATGCTTCAACCTAGAAAAACAAATAGTAATGGTTGGGGGAGAAGAAATATATTCTCAAAATTGCTTTCAGTTTTCGCAGATGTTTAGGATAATAGAACAATTCAGGTTGTAAAGGATCTCAGGGAGTCTCTAGTTCTGCTCAGTGCATCTTCAGCCACCAGGGCAGGTTGCTCGAGGATTTATCCAGTCGGCCCTTGAAAGCCTCCAGTGGTGGAGGCCACACAACTGCCCTCAGCCCCTGCTCCATGGACCCAAGCGAGGCTAACCAGCCTGTGGTTCCCTGGGCTGACTTTTTGGCTTTTCTGAAGATGAGTTTAACATTTGCCATCTCTAGTCATCACTGATTACCCCTAATCTTCACTACCTAAGATGACAAAAAGCAGCCCCACAGGAACATCACACATTTATCCCGTTGCTCTTGGAAGCAGCCTGTCTGGTGCCATGGGCCTGTATGAGCCAAGTTCACATTTTTATTTAAGCGTGCAGCAAGCCAGTTCAAAGGCCACTCAAGCAAGCAATGCTTAACAAATCCATCATGGGTAGGAGGTTAAAGTATCATTTAAGGCACGCAGACTTAGGCATGAAGCTTTCAGGGCAACCACTTTCTATATAGGCTGCTCCTTGTTAGCAAGATGAGAAATTTTAAATTGTTTACTTCTCAGCACTACCCAGGTCTATCATAATAGTACCCATCATGACCATAAGTGATTTCCATGCATTATGTTACTATCCCAATAGGGTTGCTTGTTTATTTTTTAATTTTCAAATCATTTGAAAGAGACCTGCATTCATTTTGGCTATATTTGTTCTGAGTTCTTCCATCTGGTTAGACACTTTAAAGAGCTCTACACTAATCACAAAACATCTTTTCATTACTTTTTGTCTGTTTTTTTTTATTTTGTTTTGTTTTTGTTTTTTAAAGTATTTCTATGCTTTCAAAAGTATATCTATCACATTACCTGAAAAAAGTAGTAAGTTTTGCTTTAAAAAAAAAGCAGTAATAAGAACCAAAAGTGCCAGAACCAATTCAGCTGATTAGCAGTTAGGTCCATGAACTGAGCATCAGAAAGAAGTTTGGCCAGAAGATTGAAGGGAAGTGATTATTCCCTTCTACTCATAACTCAGACAGCATGTAACATATTGCATTTTGGGTCTCCCAGTGTAAAAAAAAGACATGAAACTGGTGTGCGCTTGGTGTTGTGCTACCAAAGACAGAGAGAGACTAGAGCACTCGGCCTGTGAGAAGGGGCTGAGAGAGCTGGGCTTCAGCTGTAGAAGAAATGGCTTCAGAGAGACTGAGCAGCAGTCTTTGAGAGGATTATCAAGATGGAATTAGCCTCTTCACAGTAGCACATGGCATGAGGACAAGACATAATGCATGTAAGTTGAAGAAAGATATTCTGATGGATGTAGGGGAGATGTTTTTTCCCCCCCATGAAGACAGTTTAGCAGTGAACAGCTTAGCCCAGGGAGGTTGTGTGGCCTCCACCACTGGAGGCTTTCAAGGGCCGACTGGATAAATCCTCGAGCAACCTGCCCTGGTGGCTGAAGATGCACTGAGCAGAACTAGAGACCTCCTGAGATCCCTTATAACCTGAATCATCTTCTGATCCTATGAAGTATGACTCTCCTTAATAGGATTGACTCATACCATGAAAACGAAGTATGCACTTATCCTGGTAGCTGCCTAGCTCTATAATAATACAATCATTTGTGATTTGGGTTTTATTTGCTCAAGTCTTCCCCCAAGCAATAACTAGAAGTGTTTTAATTCTATTTGATACAGAAAGTTAAAGTATTAGTCTTTAAAATATCACTACAGAACAACCTATTTCCCCGCATATTGTAGTATGTAGGGCAGTCCTGCACCATAAAAGCCATTTGTTTGGGACTGATCATGTGTTTATAGACAAAAAGAGGCAGAAGGTAGCATTAAGGAGAGAACAATGGTATCAGGTTTTCAAATCAGGTCTTCCCTCAAACATGTACTTAGCACCCCCTTAAACACAGCAACTGCCTTTTGGGTTTCCACAGTATCCAAATACAGCGTGCCCAGCAACATACCTAAGGGAGTATAGAATGAGCGTGCACCCAAGCTGTGAAGATTACAGACAACATGTTGACTTGCATGGGAAGGGGAAAAATTTCAGAGGTGATCAAAACTCATGAAGACAAATTTATTTCTTAACGGTTTCTTACAAGAACTGTGACCTTTATGAACGCTCCATAGAAATATATTAAAATTAATTCAACTAAAATGTAAAAAATAAAGTATTATCCTCCAATATATTTAGTAAACAAAATATGTCCGGACTCATCAGGAACCCTCTCATCATTAGTTATCTCTCATAAAATTAAGCCTCTTGATTTCACTCCACAATAGAGATTCCACCTTCTAAGAAGAAACCATCAGCTTGAAACGCAGATTGTTTAAGGTGTAAATTAAACTAGTTTCAGTACTTCCACTAACAGGTATTGCCCTGCTCAGGGACCCTCCAGCAATACCTGTGGTTTTACAATTCTTCTCCTGGAGTGCTCTACTCAAAGACATACTTCCCCCCCATTTCCTGCAGGGAAGGTCTGTGAAGAAGGCGAAACCAGCCGCAGCAGGCTCAGAGGCCAGTCACACAAGTAGTACCGTCAATTCACGAACTAAGTAAAGATTCATCCTGGCTTTCAGTTACTCTTGTTTCTTCCATCCAAGCTTCCACCTCTACTCCCCATGTTACTCGTGCAAAATGTGCTTTAAAGCAACTCAGGTGCCTCTAGTACTATCTTCACTCACACCTATCCCCAGGGAGTACAGATGCCCACTGTCCACAGGAAATGAACTGCAACTTACTTGTTACAGCAGCTCTTCTCACTTCACCTGATCTCCTAGTGCAGTGAAGGACAAACATATCCGAGTTAAGTCTTGATATTAACTAGCAGTGTGTATCACCTTCAACTACTTAAAAGATACACACACCCCAACAGCGGGTAGCCAACCCTATTAAGGCAACTTTTCAGAATCAGCTGACTTTTTTTTTTTTTTAAGAATTCCTCCTGAAGCAAATATGTGGCTTCTCAACAAGTTGTCTTCCATATAACTGACAAAACAAGAGTTAACTGTAGAAAACATTACTGTTACACTCTCACTATAGATGCACATTTCACCAACATGAAGCTCCTCGCAGAGCCATCCTTCTCACTCTTTCACTACTTTGTTATTCACTTTCATTTTATTCTCAATCTTTGTATCCCCTTATTCTCTTTCCTCTTCAAATTGAAGAGCTATAAACATATTAACCTGCATCCTAATACTATTGGAACTAAGCTTTTTTCCCTTCTTTTAACCTCAAACGCTTTCAAGTTATTTGTAACTTGAGCTCTCAAAAGAGGGACAAACATTAGATCGCTAGCTTTTAGCAACCTGATCACAGACAACAAAAGATAGGGAAAGTTTTCTTATTATTCCATGCTTCTGACATGGTATAGGTTCGGTATAAAGCACTGATCACTTTCCCTCATACCATAAGCCAGGAGAAAATCATGCAATTATCCATTACTGTGTATGGCCTTTTAGAGTCATGAGCTGGGCCTAGCCCTCAGAAATTCAAGAAGGGAGCACAACGCTGCCCTGCCTCCTTGGCAGCCCCTTTCGTCCAGTCACACGGGCCCCCTCCTTTAAATACCACCCAGACACTTCGCGGGTGGGCGACAGCCCCCGGTATCCCAGCACCAACAGCCCTGTCCGGAGCACCCGGCACAGCACCACATTGTTCTCCTTGACCACCAGAAGCATCACCCGTTCTTCCCCCAGAACTCAAATACCGGAGAAGAGCGCATGTGTTACTGCACATCCCTTCAGCCTCCCACTGTCTTCTGGAGAACGAAAAAGGGAAGCTTCTAAGCGCATTCGGATCGTGCCAGTCTGACAGAGACTAAAAGGTGCGGCATGGGAAAAAAAAAGTTACCAGCGAACACCGCCACCTCTTTTGTGCCGCTCCCCTACACGTGAGCGCACGGAGCCATTTCGGACAGCATCCGCGGCCGAGGAACGGAAAGCACAGCCGGGGCGAGCCCAGGCGCGACCCCACGGCCGCAGGACCCCGGTACGCCGCCTGCCGCCTCCGCTCCCTTTGTTTTGGTGGCCGAGGCGCACCGCTGACCCCCGCTCGCCGGCCGCAGTCCGCCTCCGAAGAGCTTCCTCCTCCTCCTCCTCCCTGCCCCGGGCAGCTCGGCGGTAGCGCGGGTCTGCGGTGGCAGCGGGATGCTGCCATTTCAGGGGCGCGCCGAACCTCGCTTTCTGTTTCTAGCGGTAGCTGTAACAGCGAGGCGGGGGCGGCTGTCCGCTTTCCAGCGTCGCGAGCAGCTCGTTTTTCTTAGGCTGCAGTGTTAGGCCAGCCTTAGCAGGCCCTGTGGTTAAACGCAGCAATCGCCTGTTGCAGGGCTGACACGCGTTAGAAAGCTTGCCCCAGCTCCAGGGGCGTTTCGTCGGTGCTGGTCAGACCCCTGAGCGACACCGGAACGCAAATACTTCCCGGATCGGATCCGTAACAAACGGGAACAGCCGAACCCGGGGGCCGGAGGGTGAATTTCTGACTGCCGGTTCTGTGCTGCTCGCTCAGCCTCACGCTGGCTCAGGTCCCACAGCAGCCTTCCGTCCCGGGGCAAGCCCGGGAAATAGGACGCTGGGTCAGCTGCCAGCCCTCTGCAGGCCCCCGGGAAGGGACGCCTGGGCAGGGCACGGGAGCACCGCTTAGTCTGGCCAACTCCTAGTTGCATCAAAGTAAGACGGTATTCATGGTCTACATCTCTTCTTGTTCACAATTGTTTTAAATACAAGTTCTAGGGAATAGCCGGATGTGCTAACTACCACTGCTCAGTTATTGTGATGGTCTCTACATCTATAAACAGACTCGCAGGATGCAAAGGCCCCTGGCTGCTCAAACAGCCGTCAGGCACCGCTAGTGCTAAAGGCAGAGGCTCACCAGCAGGAAGAGAATTGCACTCAATTTGAGAAACACCTGCATGCAAGTATTTATTTTTTAATCACAACAGTGATGTGAGAAACAGTGCTTAACCAAAGTAAAAAAAAAAAATCTTATCAACAACAATAAACATAATTAAACATTGATAACTGTCTCACAGCTTACTTCTTCAGAGTCATGCTTGGAGGATCTAAAGCAGCCTCATCCTGCATCTTTGAAATGACTTAAATCAACAGTTCTCAAAGTAGAATCCCTCCTGTCTAATTTAACTTTTGTTTAACCACCAGCATCACCGTCACAAAAAAGAAGTTCCTGAGCAGCAAGACACATACCAGCTCTACCCTCCTTTTCCTTAGGATATTGTTCTCCAAAACAATTTGCCTAACTCCAGTACAGAGCTGCATGGCCCCATCCTATCCATAAAGCACCATTTCTCACAAAGCCAGAAGTTGCTGCTGACATAGCATTATCTTTATCTGAGAGCAGCACTGAAAGAAACCAGGAATCCCTGTGTTATATAAGAATAATTAGGGTCTGATAAACTGATTAGTGCGCTCTTACAGGGATTGCACTAGTAAGGCCAGAACACTGCTCCCAAAGCTTGTTACCATTAGCTTTATTGTTGCAAACAGAGGACTGTATCAATATTTTCTTACAACCTAGATTCCACAAAATATTTTTCTTCCAAAATATCAGAGAAGTACTGTATGAGCTCATAGCTAAACTGCAAACAAAGCCTTTGTAAACTCTATCCTTTAAGGCCAGCTATTACTTATAGCTAGAAAAATTCCAAGCTGTATACCTCACACATACACACCACCACCACCCACCGTAATTTAATAACTCATAACAGAACATCCTTTTTTAATCAGTTTAGCAGGTCACTGAATCTCCATCTGAGAGGCAGCCCCTTTCTAGAGCAGGGACTGTGGGACTCCTACCCGTCTGCTCCCCCTACCAGACCACGCAAGTCTAACGGCTGAGGAATACCTAGGCACAGGTGACTAAGCTCAGCTACTTGTATTCTCGGAGGAGAAATTTGCACTGGAAGAATCACTTTAATTTTTCCCTTGCCCAGCCTGACCAGATGATTACAGGATTGGAAATCTTACCAGAAACGTGCAAATGATCATTTACAAATGTTTTTTGGGTTAAAATGCTCAAATCAGCAAAACTGTATCTGCTGCAGCAGAAGGATCCTTGTTATTGCTGGCACATGTGGGGCAAAGAAATCAACAGCAATAGTAAAAAAATATATATATATAGTTTAGATGCTCCTTACACAATTCCCATCACTATACTATGAGATATGTATGATTAACCCAATTTGGAGCAAGCTAGAATCTTCATCTGCTTTCTATTCAGCACTAGCAGTGAAACAAGCAGTTATATCTTCTGTTAACATATAGCAATACTGTATTTCATGCCTTTAGAATGAAATTTCCTGCCTTACTTTCTTTTTTGCTTTCTGTTAATACCTCAGAAGTACTTGAACATACCGTTTAAGCAACCTCTATGATTGTGTTTTCAATTCAAGACATATTATGTATGTACTTTTTGGCATGGAGTGGGCAAAGCCAAATTAAATTACTTTCCCTCTGATGTCAGTAAAGGTTTTCTTGTGTAGAAATTTCAGGAAAAAAAAAAAAAAACAGGCTTTGATAATCTATTAGATTCTGCTTAATAATAGGTATGTTCAGGTTTATTCCATCTCATTTCACAAATAGCTCTGTTTCAGAAGGGAGCTCAAGAATAATGACCTGGCACTGACTTTACCTTTGTTTATTTTTGTCCACATATTGCTAGGCAAGCTCTTGCCATAAAGTCAAGCAAAAACAAAGCCTTTGCTTTTAAAAAGTATATCTTGCCTTGATGGATGGCACAGCACAGAAAAAATAAATCTTGTATTCAAAACATAAATTTCTTTGTACCCAGTAAAGCTGGACACAATTGAAGAGTCAGAAATAGTGGCATTTCCCTTAGCCGATGGTCCTTCTCTTGAATGTTAGCTTATTTTTTCAAAGCTGGTGTTGTTTATATGCTTTCCTTGCCGCAATGGCCACATAAATATTAAACAAATAAAACACACACACAAAAGTATAAGTCAACCGTATATGCTGGTGAGAGCACCAACTGCTGTACAATATTATTTTCCATTCCCTTATTGTATCACACGACGTAACATCGAAATGATACCCTTGAACGAGACAATACTGCAAAGCTTATCCTTGTACAGACGGTTGTCATGACCACAATTCAGTAAGGAGGGAAAATTAGATCCCAGGCCATTTTCTCCGTAGTGGTTAAGCATAGGAACAGCGAGGAAGCTCACCTGGGCTCTTCCTATCTTAAACCGAGTTAAACATGGTACATCTATTTTCACATAAACATAATAATTAGTGAGATGATTCACTTATGCTGCATTTATTATGGCTTGACTCAGAAAAGAACCTTCAATTTCAAAATTTAAAAAATAGGCAAGTGATTTTATAAGATATAAAGCATTTTGTATTGTCTTACAACTAGGTAACAATTGTTATCATAAAGTGACCGTAGTTATTCTGTCTTTATGCTAAAGATATAAAAATAGCACAAAATATTTTAAAATAGACAACTCTAAATATTTTTCTAGATAGACAAGGATATGAATAATTTTTCATCCTTGTATATCAACAATACAGAGGAAAATAAATGAATGTTACTGGATATAGAGGACACTGATATTGGTCTTCACACTGAAACACTTTTTTCTAGCACAAGCGCTTTTCCATTCCCATCTTCTTTACAGAAGTGTATCTTTTCAGGAAGGATCAGGAAATCCTGAAAAAAATGTGTCCTGTACTACCTCATCTTCTTGTGATTGTCAGGATCTCGCTTGCTAAATCTTAAACTGAAAATATTCTTTTAAATGTATTCACTATCACAGTCATTGTTGACCTAATTTAGACCATCAATACATACAAAAACATTATATTTGCTCTACTAATCCTAAGTAATTATTTACACCTTGCTTCATTCTTATTTCCTTAACTTTTAACAATCCACTGCTTGTAACTTTTGAAGACAGAATATCCTTAGAGTACTGCAGTTCTATTTTATACCGTAAGCCTCTAAAGCACTTCTGCATCCCACGCATCAAACAGCAATTACTCTGTGGGTTAGTATATGATCCCTTTGTATCACAGTCTTTGAACTAAGCCACATTGAAACTTGCAAACCATTAGAAGATTGTTTACCTTGTAAAAAGTAACAGCAATTTACCTCTGTTCCTGTAGGTCTTTCCCTAGCACTATCAGTCACAGTACTAAAGACTTAAAAATAAAAAATAAAAAAAAAACGTGCGTGTTAGCTCTGCACCTAATAAAATACACTTAAGATGCATGAAAAAAAGAAGTCAAGTTACAACTTAAAAGAGTCCTTAATATTCGATTCACTTAAAATTTTATTCTAGATGTATAACCTTTCTGAAATTACTTGTAAAACATACGTCAGGATTCTGTCTGTCTGGTCTTTGGTAGGCAGATAGACCTCCAGGTGCTGTATAGTTCACAATTCAAAGCACTCAGAAGCTGTTAAATGTTCCCATAATTTGAATATAAGGCCTTAATTATTCCTAATTTGCAGTTCATACCCCACCACAGCTGAAACCTCTCTGTTTGCCGGAAGAGGCTGAATAAGAAGTCCCTCAGTTCACATATATATACAGTGGAAGAAATAAAGCTTTTTACCAAGTAGAGGTGTTTCAGAGCTGATGTAAGTTTGAAGTACATTGTTTCTACATTACTTATGCTATCTTTGACTATACTAGTTAAAGAGTGGAAATGGTTGGTTTTTGTTGTTGTTGTTTTTGTGTAAGATATAAGAGTAGATGTCTGATATCTATCTTGCCTATACTAACATTCTTTTTATACATAGAGGCAGTGAGTAAGGTCCAATGGAGAAAAAGTAAACGCTTGCCTAGGTATGGTCTCACTGAGGATGCTTGAATCTGAGTTACTGTGCTCTCACTAGTAATAGTGAGTAATAGTAAAATAGTAGTAAAAAAAAATAGTAATAGTAAAAGTATCCTTTCTATATTAGAGACTTAAGAGCATATGTAGTGTTGCTTTAGCTCCAGAAAATCTCTGTGAGAGAACGGTAGCTTATTACTGGTCTAGCTAGTGAGAACTTTGTGAAAGTATGCAAGTGCAGTCCTGAGTAATCTTTCTTCCTGTCTCTTTCTTGAGGCCAGCATAAAAATGAGCTTATTACTCAGAGTTAGAATTCAAGAGAAGTTTAATTCTCTTTCTGCACTGTCACTCTATTGCTGTGGTCATATAATCACCTTCTTTCAGAAAACCAACAGTTGCCAAGATTAGAAATTTTGGTAAATTGCCTGGATCTGAAAGAGGCTCTGGTTCCCCAACTCTGAGAACTCAGTTGTACACCGGTGTGATGCATTCCTTTGCTTGCTTTCTAAGCACAGGTCTGAAAGCAGCCACTGAAGGTTTAGTGACTCAAGTAATAATCCGTAGTCAGTGTTTCAGAGTTAAAGCTTGAACATTTTATTTGTTCACTGTGGCTCTGTTCTGCATTGTTGCAAAACTAATTCCAGTCTCAAACATTTCACTTCATGGTGGGTTATATCATAACTTCTTGAAGACTGTGGCATAACACAGTTTTATGTCAAGGTTCTGTCTGCTTCTGCATATACTGTAACAATATCTGCTAGAGCAGAATTTCCAGCTCTTATGTAGTTAAATTTTGTAGTAGTACAGACTAGACTTACCTCTCAACTCTAAACTGCAGTAAAAAGAAATACTTAATGTCCCCTCAGGACACAGTTACATGGCAGAATATTGACGTTTCATCTGCAGTGAAAAATCTGTTCTGGACATCAGTCTGGCCGGAGGGAGAATTAGTACAGCATTCCTTCTGCACTCCCACCACCTGGAATGCAGTATGGGCCTTCTCACAATCTTTCAGCAGATCTGCCAAGTCCCACTTGGATGGAAAGTCCCTCATTTCTCTCTCTTTTTTTTTTTTAATAGCATCTCCGTATCTGATGAAGATGGAGACAAAATGCTTTTGAATAGTGCAGAATGACAGGATCCTGCTAACACAGCTGTTTGCAGTCCTGTAAATTTAGCTGCAGGGGCTGAAGATAAGGCAGTAACCCTTTCTGTTGCTGCTGCCAATCCAAGAGGGCTGAGAAGAAGAAAAAATTCTGTTCCCAGGCTGATGCACTAGTCAAGCCATAAATTCCATACTTCATTTTTCTACTGTTTAACAAATATAACGCACCACTATTTTATAACTTTGATATGTTTAAGTGAAAGGTCCAACCTAAGTATCATTCTTTCAGCTAATCCAAACATAATATCTATTTTCTTGCATTTATTTTGATCTTTCCACACTCATGTCATGTTATCTCAGCCTGAAAGCCCTGATTAAGTTCTAAAACAGCATTGCTTATCTGCATTCAGCTGAAAAAGATGCATAAACAGGATCAAAATCAATTTTCATTACCTCAGACATTTGTTTTCTGTTTTGATAGCCTTTAGAGAGGCACTGATATCTCTATATAGTCCTGACTCCATCCCTAAAATTTGGGGTTGCCAAGACAGGGAATGTTTTTGGTTTTTAACTTTTTTGTAATCTTAATGCTACATGCTCTTGTGAGGAGCTAAAAATATTAAAGATAAGTGTAAAAACAAAACAACAGCATGTTCACTCACACCATCAGGCTGCAAAAACATACTCTAAGACAGATTGTGCCTCAGTACAGCATTAAATTCCCTATATTAACAAAAGGGGGGGGGGGAATGCTCTTGTCAACACAAGTGCTGTATTTCAACTAATTAATGTAATTAAAATAGTATAATCTGAACTTATCGGATGGATGTAGTCACCAGATAGATGGCGGGGGGGGGCATGGCACACTGCACAGCCTGCCAAGCAGTTCCCTGTACTGGCTTTTGCAACTGGTGTGACTTACAAAGCAGCTGAACCGAGCTGGGGCTGGCAGTCACTGGAAGGGGCAGCCCTGCTCATTCCTTCCCTGTGTGCGGGCAGGGCTCCCCTTGAGCCCAGTTGGGCTCCTCTGATGTTACAGTGAAGGTCTTCATAGCCATAAGCAGCATAAACCAACCCCCCCGCCCTGGAAAAGGGTTTCCTGCCTGTTCAGTACCCTGAGCTTATTCCTCATGGAGGCAGGGGAGTGCTGGGCCAAAAGAGGCTGGGGATGTGAGCCCCAGCGAGCGGCTGCCAGCCTGGCTCTTCTCTGCGGTTACAGCCGAGGGGACAGTTTTGTGTCCCAGCCAAACTTGTCCCCCAGCTGCTGCCATCTAAGGTTGCACTTACTTCTGCTAGGGGGAGCCGACATGTCAGCTGTGCTGTCTGTGCCTGGAGCCACACATGTGTGGCCAGGAGGTTGGCCAGGTCAGTGACCTGCTCCGGCTGAAAAAGATTGTTTTTATGCATATATAAATGCATAGCACATGTATGTATGAAAATGGGTTTGCTTTCAGCCGGATCAGCTTGCAGTAACTTAATTCTTTTAGAACAGGCTGAGGGGTGCTAGCTCTGTTATGGAGCTGACAGTAGCTATAAATTGAGGAGAGAGTACAGAACCAGGCAGTGCAAGAGGGGATAAAAATCATAATTTTAGAAAATGGAAATGCAAAGAGAAAAGGCTTATTTCTTCTATTCCAGTTATAGAATGAAACATCCAACAAGAACAAGCCAAGGAGGAAATATATATTGACCTTCAGTCTCATTCTGTGGACTGCCATCTCTCCTTCAGATAGCCAAAAGCATGTTGCATGGGCAGCTCATGAGGCGATAACTGAAATAGTTCTCATTATGGGACAGGCGAGCTGCTTCTTGAGACAGGAAAGCGGAAATCTGCCAAGCAGGACTGCCAAGTAGATGTGATGACCCTGTGAATTCATTGATACTGAGAAGCCTCAGCTCCCCTGGAACTGAGGACCATGTGCCTTCCCAGCCTGGGCAGCACTGGTGGTTGCACAGGGGTCCTGGTGGCTCTGCTGTGCTCCAGGACAGCAAATCCAAGGCCATCCTCCTGCCCACGAGGAAGGCAAAGGGGATTATCCACACCTGGCATAAGCAGATGTGAGGACAACTTCAGGATGAGAAAGACCATATTCAAAGGGCCTGTCTGTAAGAAAACACCCTAACAAGCTGAGACAAATTAAACTTAGGAAGACAATGCACAAAAGGTAAAGCACAGTAAGTCTGGATGAGGATTATCTAATTTAGAAGTCAGTTTGCTATAGTTTAATTCTCCTTCAAATTACAACAGTCTGCTGACATTTTGCCTCTCCCAGGACCTTTACCAAATTATCTCAAACTTGTCAGCTAGGAACAATTCTAGAGCCATACTTGCCAAGAATAGGAGGAAATTCAGGGAAGCTTTAATAAGACACTGTGCTAGCATGCAAGGTGATTGCTGAAAGTAGAACTGATCCTCTTTTTTTTTTTCTCTCTCCTGTCTAGAATTCATCAAACAGGCTGAGATGTTAAGTAGTGATGGCCTCTCAAAGGACTTTTTAATTTACTGCAAGTTTGGGGATTTAAAATGTCTGTTACAGTTCTATGATACTAGTAAAGATATAATGCTGTATCAGATTACTGGTGTGATTTAAATACCAGTAGATAACCTGTGGTAAAAAAGGTATTCTTACTTGTTAGACCTGTAAACCCAGGTCAGAAACTGTAGATTTAGTATGAATTAATCACTGGTTGACCATGCAATTTTCTTCTGTTTAGAATCTACCTTGAATCTACCTATAATGGCTGGGAAGAAAGATGGAAAAAAGACTGAACGGCTGTGTTGTTTCCACTTTGTTCTGATTAATAGTAACTAATCATTTTAATTCAAAATTTCTGACACATGGGAAACAATAACTATGGTAGGATTTTGACTTTGTCCGTAGAACTTGCCATAAACCTATATCCTCAGTTGTGCAAATGAGTCCAGGTTCGAACAATATTGTGCAGAAGGGTTTTTCTGAGGACAGTTGCACGATGAGAACAGGAGGCTGGGATAAAACATAGGTAGAATGTAGTCAGCTTGGATGTCAGTGCACAGTAAGTCTGTTCATCTATATAGAGACGGTCACAAAATAGAGCTTGGAAACTCTGCGAATCTCACATTGAAGTTGACCTAAACTATACAAAAGTTATTTAGTATATAGACAAAATAGAAAATAAGTAGCTGTAGTCATCTGAAATGTTTTCAGAGAAATCGCGCTATCTAGCATATAAAATGATTGCATCGACCCAGCTACCAGTTAACCTTTATCAGAGGTGCAAAAGGCTAACAAAGACCCTCTATGTCTTTAAAGAACTATTCAATTTACCTCATCCACTGCTGCTTTTTTTCTTAGGTATGCTCCCAAACCCCAAGCCCTAATTGTTTTTGTGGGCTGGAAATGTGGGTTTGTGGATTTAAACCTCCCTTTGTGCAGCTACTCGGTAATACAAAAGATCCAGAAAAAGTTTGATTGCCAGCTAAGTGAAAAGAAAATGCTTTATCTGCTATAACTACTGTCAGGGTGTGATCGTGTTGGCATTTTAACGCTCTGTTTGGAAAGAGGGTTCTGAGTGTGTACAATGAGAGCTCAAGACACAACAGTAGCACTGTTTACTGCAGTAGCAGCGAATATATTCAGTTTATCACAAAAGATGTATTTTCAATGGGTTTATTCTGAGTTAGTAAATGCTTTAATTAACTCCAATAGTTTATTCTTTATATATTTAGACAAATTATAGCTATGTTTTCCATAGACTTAACTGTATATAAGAAGCAAAAAGCCACATGAAGTACAGTTTGCAAAATAACAAAGCTTTGGTTTCTTCTAAATGAAAGATAAGGAATCAAATAGCACAGTCTCTGATGTAGATTCATACAAAAGCAATCTTAACAAATCTTGGAGGCCTATGTTCTTAAAGATACCATGTGGACAAATAACAAAATGACTTTGTTTGCAGCTCCATGCTACGTTTTCTTTAGCAGCGAGGCTGGTTTAAGAAGTCCTGCTATCCCCACCTCCTTCTCAGACACTCTCCATGCACCCTTAGTGCAGGCAAAAACTGTTTGTTCAGCTGCATTGTGAATGTCATCACAGAAACAATCTGGGTTAAAAACAACCTCTAATTAAAAATAATTGAATAATATTGATGGTCTAGGTTATAGACTGTCTCAAAACTGTTTTATCCAGGCTGGGGAGTGGAGGAGCAGAGGTGACTGTGACACAGAAATAAAACGAGCTGGGAGGGGGAAGGGGAGAGAGAACTTGTGTTGTGAACTTGAATGTTGCTAAAAAAACATTGCAGAATGGGTCAGTGAGAGCTGCAGAAGCGCGCAGAGCCAGGCTTGCAGTACCTTGCAGAAACGGGGCATAAAACACTTTAGAGTGCATCAATGTGATGTGCTCAATCTGAGACTGCAGTGCTACTTCTCTCCCCCAAAATTAATGAAGCATATAAATAAATATAATGCTGTGTAGTATCTTAGCATAAGCTTGATCATTGACTTAGAGCTTTAAACTATTATCGTGCCAAATTGCTTTTTGTCATACAATTAGGAAAAAAATACCTTCACAAATCCTGTAATGTGGTAGCTGATGTTATCGTTCATTCAGTTTTTTATATAGATGGAGCAAAAATATCTGTTGTTCAAAATGTGTACTATTATGTAGAAAAGAACTCAATATTGTTCAGACTACTGAATTTATTCTGCCTCAGTATTATTAACAAAGAAGATAAGTGTGTGAATGCAGTTCCTTTGCTTAAAACAGCACTTTTGCTTTAAACAAATTTCATTCTAAGAATAAAATAGTTTTATTTTAGTAATTATGTTTATAGTGGAAATTGCTCCTAACTACTGTAGAAATGTAGATGTTGAAAAATTTAAATAATTCAGTTAATACCTTATGCCTACTGAGATTTTCTATCAAAAATCCCACAATTCTTTAGAGAAAGTAGGCTACAGGAGTTAATATACCATCAATAGACTGCTTACTCTAGGGATCAAAAAAGGTATCTGCTCTGTGCCAGTGATATACTTGGCTGGCTGTTTGGTTTGTTGTTTATTTAAAGGGAAGTTAAAACTGTTCTATTTAAAAAAAAAAGCGAATACTTAAGCAGATCAACTGTACTTACAGCTAGTTAACTGCTTGGAATTTAAAGATGACATTGCTGCTTCCTTTATAATGGGTGATAAGCTTTTTAAGAAAGTTCTTATAATACCAATGATACCAGAATAACCAATTCTAATAAGATAATACAAGAGGAGAAAAATAAAAGATTTAGACCTAACAATTTATAATCCTTACAATTAGAGGTTTCCTAAAAGGAAACATCTATTTCCTAAAGATTTCTGCTAATTGCTGTTGCTTTTACAGAGTGCTGTTGGAATCATCTAACAATTCAGTACAAAATTTCTGCATTTCACATACAGAGATTTTGAATGCAGCAAAACAAATAAGACAATGTGTTATGTTTTGAGTAATTTCTGCCAGTATCATGAAAGCTGTTAGATAAGTCATTCTGGTACATTGTATTAACTCTTGCATATAGGGCCAAATTCTCAGCTTTGTTAAAGCCTATGAACTGAAGTAGAGTTACTTATGTATTATTTAAGGCTTCAAGGTATGATTAGTTCAGTTCAAATTCCTACATAACACAACGATTCATTCTTTCTGCCCCACAAATCACTGGGATATATATTTTAAGGAGACATCAGTCTTAGGGCAGACTTTGAAGGGCTTTTCTTATCACATTTTAAGCAGTTCCTGTTTCTACTCCTTACTGCAAACGCCAAACTATTCTGCGTTTATGAATACGACAGTCTTTCGAGTTGCATGCAGAATCAAACTGGAGGAAAAATGGCTTTTTTTCTTTTTCTGGGTTATTTTTAATTTAGGCTCAGCAAACAGTTCACCATTCAGCTACACAGTTACATGACAGAACGCAGTGAACAGCACGGGTGGAAGTGTAAGTTGTAGAGGAGAAGGAAAGGGTCTCACATAGCAGCTCAGTTACCTGTAGCTGCTCTGCTGCCCATTTTACTCCTCCATACCATAGCTGGTAGAAGGGAGGGCACGTCTGCACCTCACCAGCTGAGGATCACAGGCTTGTACTTTAGTGTGAACTGACTTTCACAGGTAGTTAGAGCAAATATGCTAGACTGTGAACTGCAGCAATTCTGGTGTGGAAATGTCCTCCGGCAGAGGGGATGGCAGGACACCTTTGGGTAGCAATGCATTAAACCATTGCAGCTGATTTCCTCATTGTACTTAAGTCAGAGCTCTTAATTAGTATACCATGTGTTGACAAATTTACCATCCTGCTAGGTAATTTGTTCCAATACTAAACTTCATTAGGAGTTACAAATAGAGATCATCTTTCTGAACTGCATTTTGCTGACATCTCCTTCCCTTCATTGACCTTCTTAAGTCAGTGTCCACTAGCTTCAGTACTAGAATTCAGTATTTAGAATTTAAGTAGGATTTTTGAAAGTGTGTGGACTAGAACTTGGATGTTTCCTAGCTCTCTGAGCTACCTTATAAATTAAGGAGGAAGGTGGAAGTACTAATTCAGGATAGGAAGTTTCGGGAAATAGCAGTACAGAATTAAGAAAATACCAGCTAGACTATTCATCTTTAAGGAAAAGTCCATAAATAACCATTAAGACTGTAACATTCAGATTTTAAAACACAAGATAAGCGGAACAGGCAAAGTATTTTACTTCAAGTAGTGTGATCAGAAGCTCACAGTAGATTATAACTTCACTATGCTTTTAACTCAAAGAAGGAAACAGCCTGGATAGATAATCAAAACACCCTTGTTTTTAACATCAAACAGATTATTTTTGCCTAAAAACTATAAAATGATTTCCCAAACAGCAATTGATTAATGCTAGCAAGTGTACTCCGACCATGCATTTTAACATCTAATCCCAATTAATCCCGAGTAAAAACTCTTGGACCTCATAACTACAGTAATTAATAGAGGAAGTAGACTTGAAAGGACATGTACGTACAAAGGAAACTTAATTTTAGTGGTTGATTGAATCTGAACTGTGTTGTCTTTGTAGACTTTGAAACAATGAGAACACAAATGCAAACTGTTGTTTACCATTTGCTTAGGAGTGACCACTGATGAGGTAATAATTACCTTCAAACCCCTTCTTCTGAATGGAGTATTTCTGGAGTTCTCTTGGTCCTCTAATATATAAAGCTTTCTGTTCTGAATTTGTGAAGACCAATTTACTGTAAACATGTTAAGACCTATTGACTGTAAGCATGTAAATTTTCTAGTACATTTTGAATTTTAAACAATATACCAGAAAAACCAGTAGACACTGTGTCTCTCAAAGCAAGGACTGGAGGGCTTGTACCCCAAATTAATCAACATCTCTGAATGTTTAATAATAGTTGGATCTAATCTCAGTTAAGAGCTAGTAATGAGTCACATATGTTTGTCATTTGTCTAACTGTATTAAAACATTATTTTTGATCAAGATATGTTTAAATAAGATAAAAGTTTCAGTGGTTACAAACATCCACTTTAATTTTGGCATAAATCCGAGTTACTGATCAAAGGAATTGGACTGCCTCTAGCCTAACCCGGAGAAAAAATGAAGTACGATTAGTTTGTAGTTCAGATCATTGTTCTAGTTCTTTACACAACAGCAGAAAGGGCTGTGCCAACCCAAGGATAAAGGTAGGCAGCAAGAGAAGAAGGTGAGACTATCTGCTTCTGCAGCAGGCTGGATTTGTGCTAGATGAAAGTGACCGTATAAATACAGCCTTAGAAATGAAACCTGCTGTCTAGAAGAGGCTGCTTCCTCAAATAGATTAATGATTTGTTTATAACAAGTTAAGCCACAAGGGAATCCTTAACAGGCTTTGTCTGCTTTCTGGGTAAAAGATGGCTCCACCTATTCATGCACTAGAAGCATTCACATTCATAAGAATTTGAATGTGATAGGAAACAATCTCTTAGGATAAAATGAAAATTATCAGAGTTCATAGAAATTTGCAGGAGGGGAAGGAAATAGAATCTCACTCTGAAGGGAACATGAGGGGAAGTTTTGATCTGAAGGTTGAATGTGTCCCCAGATCTTCATTCTCTTCCAGAAAGACAAACCGAAGGAAGTCAGAATAAAAACAAACTTCCTGACAGATCTGAGCCAGCACCTTGATAGCTAAGCAATATGAAGAGGGTGAAACCTTTACATTTTTATAGACTTCATTTTAGGAAATGTAGGTGGTTTTATTTTAAATCATTATCATGTCGTAGACTATGTAAATATATTGATTAAACTTCATTAAAAACCTAGGTAACTGTCAAATACTAAGGCATTCCATTCCTGCTGGTGCTAAAACTGTGGTACTGCCCAGGATCACAGAACGTTTCTTAGGACTATCCATGCGAGGAAGCCATGCTAGGCAGCCTGGAAGTTGGTAAAGCTGCTGTGAGAAAGAAAAGTCTTGTGATCATTAACACTAGAAGTCTTGTGATCATTAACATTAGCCAGAGGCTCCCTGCGTTAATATGATGGTGAGGAGAGTGCGTGAACCCTGAGAATTTCACATGGAGTCTCTTATAGTGTTCAAGTTAAATCACTGTGTGGGTGCAGCTGCTTCAAATAACTATGTAAGAATCGAGTCCAGCTATACTGCAATGAGTTAACATTTAGCTTTTAAGTATGATGTTAAAACTTGTATTACTTGCTCAACTAATACAGAACTTCTTTCAAAATAAATTGGTCAAAATTCTTTATTATACTTACAAAGGTGCACATTGTAATGAGCATCCTGAAGAATTCAGATTTTTTTCTTCTGTGGTTTACTATTCTCCTTACTAGTCTCATAATTTCATTCATTTTATGTCCAGAATTACTGGATGCTTCAGCACATGTAACAGCTCTTAATTTTTTGAGTCATACTTAGTATGTAATGAGCACCAAGTTGTCATAGAACTGAAAGTGATGGTATGAAGATATTATAAAGCCACATTTACCTTTAACACCGAGTGATAAACAGTGCACATGTATAATTATCAGTGCGTTTCCCTCTCACTAAATCTGTGCATCACTGTATCAACTCAATGTTGATATAGCTGGATAGGAAACAAATATTAACAGGTAGCAATAAATCAGCATAACTTTTACGGCTTTGGCGTAAAGATGTACTAAAGTTTTGGCACCAGCATATAAAAATGGATAATGTGTGAAATGCAGAATGGAATGTGTGAATGGAAAGGATGTTCAGTAAATACATCAGTATGATTTATGTTCTACCTCTGTTGCTTTTCTGCATCTGCCCCACAGTCTTTAGAATATTCCTTTGGTTTTGCATACCCACTGAATGCCGTGGGCACTGCATCTACTGAGGCTTAACTGGGAATTTGTTGTTTAACAGGTAGCTGAAAAAGGCTGAAATGGCCTTACTTTTTAGCATCTAGCAAAGCCTGGACACAAAAAGTACTTAACTAAATACTTTAGTGCTGGAATAAAGCACCGGCTCTCACAGATGACTAAGATATCATGTACTAAGTGAAAAATATATCCCCTAATGAACATATGCCAGAACTGTTCGGATCCAGATGTAACAGGAATAAAACATTTAGATCCTCGCCTGCCATATGGGAGACCCACATTTCATGATTACTCCCAGCCTCTTGTTCCAAGGGTTGGCATAGAGCACTGGATGAAGTAATTGCTTGAGATTATTCAGCAAAATGTTTAAATGTCTGCTCTGTAGTTTCCTCTTGTGTTGCCTTTCCATTGCATGCCCATAATCTAAGCTTGTGCAAACCACTGAACTGTAGAGGGAGGTGATGCAGAAAGCACAGCCATCTGGGCCTGCCTGAATAGGAAGAGAAGAAAACGCCCTCACTGCAAGAGTCACTGCCTGTTATTAAAGCCAGGATTGCTTTTACAGGAGTGCCAAATCTTACTAATTAATTTTCAGATTTATACTTCAGAGTGAGTCTGGCAGTGATTATATTATTCAAAAAGCAGTCATGGACTGTTCTTGAATGTTGAAGTACAATTGCCTTTAAATTCTGCAGAGTTTTAATACTCTGTGACCTCCTAACATTTGGTTTCCAGATACACATCTATCCTTAAGAGTAATCTTTGCCAGAAAACTATAGCTTATTCTTACACTAGCATTTTTGTAACCTTTCTTTTAATCAAAACAGCCTTGTTTGGTACACGTACAGAACGTAAAAAGCCATAGCATGTTATGGTCATTTTGTTATTTTTATCCCCACACTGTGGCACACTCCTTTTGTCCAAAGTCTCACAGCCAGAAAGCATCGGAGTTGGAGTCTTCCAGCTTCCGACTCCACTCAAGACATGGTGTTAGAGAAGTAACTAACCAGTCGTACGTGCAACAAGACAGAACAAAATTAAACTGTAACAAAGGACGATTTTGCTTGAAGTTAACAGCGTTCCCACTAATTTCAATTGCACTGGGGCTTCCCACAATGTGTGAAGCGTTAAGAGACCCCCTGCTGAAGAAGTGACAGGTTGTTCTGCCCCTCTTCACGAGACCTGATGTCCCTCCGGTGTTACCGCTACGCCGCTCCTCCCTCACCGGCGTCTCCTTCTGACCGGGCGCCGGGGAGGAGCGGTGCCGGGGGCCGCTGGCACGTGCACCGCGAGCACGCGGCCGGCGAGGCTCAGGCCGCTCCCCGGGCCTGGCTGGCGAATGTTCCGCCGGTCACCCAACGGCCCGGCCTAGCCTGGCCGTCGGTGGCTGTTGCTACGACAAACGGGATCATAACAGCACGCTTTTTTCCTTCCAGCGGTAAACCCGCTGTCGAACGCTGGGTTAGCGTGGCAGGGGCGCCAGAACGACGAGGGCATACACACCTGCTTTCCGGAGCGTGGCGGCTGGGACTGCGGGGCCGTCACCCGGCGGGCAGGGGCCGGGGCCGCGGGGCTGCGCGGGAGGCCCAGCCGGACAGAGCTCGCTCCTGCTGCGGGGGAACGCGCTCCTTGCGCTACAGCCGGCCCGCGGCTGGCTTCAATAGCTCGTCCGGCAGCCGGCGGCAGGCTGCTTGCCATCAGCGAGACACGTTATTCATTAACAGACTGCTTCGCGATTCTCCCCGGACCGGGCCCCGGGGGCCGAGCGCTTTGTGGCGGACGGGACCGCGGCGGGGCGGGCCC
>VXAA01002463.1:1683128-1698008 GCA_013399115.1 Anseranas semipalmata
CTTTTCATCTGTTGCACTGTATTTTAATTCAGTTGTAGTTAAAATGAGCGTTTGAGTTGGAGGGGATAAATGCAATATTTACTTGTATGCTACTAGTGTTTGTCATCTATCGCTATCTCCTTAAATGTTTTCTGATCGCTGGGTTAAAAAAATGCGAACTTCATCCTGATGTATCTTAAAGTCTCTAATATTTTAACTCCTTCTCATCTGGAACTTTTCTGACCCCACTCTCTTTTTGGAAGTGCCTAAAATGGGATGTAACATCTAAGGAGACGTGTATAGATACAGGTAGAATCCTATCCTCTTTGACGTTTGTTTAGTGGTATGTATCAGCAAATCTAGGTCAAATATCACTTGATTTTTAGACCAGAAAACGTTGTCCTTGATCTCTTTACCAATGCAGATACTTGTACAGCCTTTGGATTCCCCTAGGAGAAAGTCTCTGGAACAAATAAAAATGAATTCACAATGTACGTGCTACCTTTTGAACTAGGATTCTGTAAATTGTTTGCCTCCTTTGCCTTGTTGATAAGTCTCTCTCATCATCGTATGCTGATGTTGGATAACATTTTTTTCTCCGTTCTTCTCGACATTTACTTTAAGGCCTTTTCAGCAAAATATGTGATTTTAAAATCTCTTAAGAAACAGCAAGATCATTTATTAGAAAAGTCAAAGAAGCTAAATATTTGTTTCTGTTGTAAATTTTTAAAAAAAAGCTTGTGCTTTCTCCCACTGGAAGCTGTATTAGAGTATTCTACACGTTTGTTTTGAGGAGAGCGAGTAACAGCTTTGTGAACATTAACTTATTTTTCTGTGTTACATCATGAATGCATGTTGGCAGTTGATGCATCCACAGAATGGCAGCAAGCTATCAATATATTGACTTTACTTGTGGCGGCATGTTACTGTTGGTACGTGACAAATGTATCGATGGTTTAACTCTACTAATTACTCACTGAGTGCTCTGTTGAGATTTTTGTCTCCAGAAAGGCCAGTGCTCTCTAACTAAATGCTAGACTTACAGAGATGTAGCTGTGAGTGAGAAGGAAGTTTTAAGACTTGTGCAGTGTTGCTATGCAATATTTAATGTAGCACACCAGGGAAGATGATTGTACAATGGAAAGCGTTGCTGAGTGGCATCCAAATTTTATTGGCTGGTGTTCCATACTTTTTGAAAACTGAATTGTAAAGTGAGTTGATAGAACATCAAGTTCTGCAACAAAGAACTTAATACCTCCTCTAGCTTTCCTGCTGTGGTAGGAGCAGGATGCTAGGAGTTGGTTTGCAACCAGTACTCAATGCCAAATGTTCTGTTACTACTTACTGTTGTCAGTATTTGACATGTTCTTTAGCTTGCATGCAGAATGCAAGATCCACAGGTAATCACTTGATCTTTCTAGCTAAGGGCAGTGTGCTGCCAAATATTGTCAGCTCATGTAAAATGAGCAGGGCAAACGCTTGGACATCTTACCTCAGCTCAAAACGTAGAGGTTAGGGATCCACAGAAACAGTGCTGAAGTTTTGTCACAAAACACATAGTGACTATGAAATACAAAATTTTCACATTGCTTAGACTGCAAGGCTTGTAAATAAGGCTTGTAATAGAAAAACAAATAAAACAACAGAAAATTCCAAACCTGACAAACTTCTAAACAATACTAAATACTGCCAAAAAAAAAAAAAAAGAATATTATTTATTGGATCTTACAATTGGGTGACTAACACTTTCCTACAGCTGTGATTTATGTCTTGCGAGGAGAGGCTAGTATCCCAAATTCAGGAAACATTGTCCTGAAGTTTCTTCTGATATCTGTAGTTAATAATTGTATTATGAGGCTGAGGGCAAGCCAGCAGGATTGTGCACATCAATAATCATGTAAAGAATGCTTCCAAGCTTGGAAGCTTTCTGGCCGCCAGAGATTCTGGACCAAGTTTACAGACTGGTTGGGGACGTCCTGTGGAATTCAGTAATGTAGAAGACACTGTCCTTGAAGGACCGAAGAACAGACAAATTTTAAAGCCCCACATAACATATCATCATCGTTTCCTCTAAGCTTTTAATCCGTTTGTTGTTGTTTAACCTTTTAAGAGGAAACGTCTTGCTTTCTGTCTTGACTGTTATCCTTTTTGATTTCAAAAGGTATGTCCTATGCTACTCACTCAGTTTGATTATTCAGGATACGAGTAATTCAAGACAATAGCATAACTTTAAGTGTGCACTGTATGCTCTTAAAAATGTGAATGTGCATGGCATCCAAGACGGTGTGTGCTAATATTCTCAGAGATCATGTCAGCCTACCTGAAGTGCATCCAATGATCCACAGATCATCCTGAGCAGAGAACAAACCAGGGTTTCTAAAGTGATCAGCCTACAGTTTTTTATCTGTTCTTTCCTGGTGCTAATATGCAGAACAAACTGAGTGAGCAACTTGCAGATTTGGAGAGGGTTACTAGACTATGCTTATGTGAAATACTCTGGAAAATGAAGCTCTCTATAGTGTAAAACAAATGAACACTTTCATACTCCTTAACCATAAAGATGTTTTAAATAAAAAGTACACTTACCAAAAAATTGGCAAATAGTTGTGTTGCATTTTGATCTGCTACTCTCCATATGCTTTGGAGTGCATCCAGGCTTGAATTTTGCCAGAAGTGGTTTCCAGTGCTGTTCCAGGGAATGAATGTCTAATTATTATTCAATGCACATGACTTAGTGGAATGTACAAGTGATGGATGAAGTTGACGCTGTAATATCCTTTTAAGCATTACAAGTGCTTTCCTTCATCCTTGTGTTCCCTGGCTCATGCTTAAAGTCTTGATGGAAGAGTGGAGCAGAAAAGAGAAATTGTATTTCCTGGTTTTGAACTTTCTTTGTTTTGTTTTGTTTTTTAATCATTTCAGAACTCTCAGTCCTTCTGGTGTCAAATATTATTATTAAAAGTTTTCTGGGAGTTTGTCAGGATTCCAAATGGACTTTACCTATGAGTATTGCTCCCTAACTTCTGTCTGGGACTTCTTGCTCAGAAACGTGCTCAGACAATCCGCCCGCCGTGCGTGCAGTAAGCCTGCTGCATTCAGGATGTGCCAGCACGCACGTGACCTAACTCAGGCTCAGCAAGTCTGCGTCCCTGCTGCCTTAGTACAGCACATCAGTTCTGACACTTCTAGGCGAACTGGCCTGAATGTGCCTAGACTCCTAGACTGATTTTAGGGAGAAAATGGAAATTTGCTGGGGCGAATTTATGTGAAGAAACAAAACATCGATCAGGCCTTTTGCTGAACCTGATAAGGAGGTCCATATTAAAGTGATGCCCTCTGAATCGGAGAGAGCAGAACCCTGGGGTGTTCTGTAAGCAGAGGTGTGCTCTTGTCCCCACTCTGAACTGGCAGGACATAGGTCCCGCAAGGCAGGAGCCGTGCGACTGCGTTGGCACAGTGCTCAACCCAGAATAAATACAGCTTCTCCAGAACTTCATGCCAAGTGTATGACGTAGTCAGATGGCATCTGGGGAGGATTTTCTGTCCCAAATGCCTTCTCTCTGTCTTCCTGAGAAGGAGGGCAAACTTGTGTAAACCCAGATATACGATATTATTTCCTGTGCCATGAATATGGTCAATACTCAACAGTGGTCCTGAGGCTTGCAGACCACTGCTGGTCTCTGAGATTTGCATTAAATGCATACAATTTAGTAGAAATTGCTTTAAATAGCCCTTTGATTTAAAGTTTACTGCTATAAACATGCATGGAGGGAGTCAGCAAGAAACTTTGAGGAAGGAAGGGGTGTTGTTGTCCCTGAAAACTTTGGTTTCTAAGTAGTTTTTTACAAATGAAACAGCTTTTAAGCTTTGCCTAAAATTGTCAATTTATTTTAAATGATCATTTTTAGGTTTTACCAGTAGTACTGTGTGTTGTAGTATTTCCGTTCTACAATATTAGGGTTATTAGAAATAGCTTAAAAAGAAGCTCACTCTCTAAAGGAAACCACTACATCTTTTGTTTCAGATAATGCTAACGGTTATCTTTCATCTTACTTGCTGTGTTCATTGGAACTTCTTATTATTCTGGGGGGGAGGGGGCAGAGTAAAGAAAATTACTAGAATTTTTCGGTAATCCTATTAATAGAAGAAAAAATTTGTAGAGAAGAGTCTTGTGACAGGCTTTAGGAAGACCATTGTCAGAATTGTCTGTAGAAATGAGGAAGTGATAAAATCATTTTTAGTTTCCCCTGTAGGTGTTCTGCGATGTTTTATTAAGGACTGGGTAAATAAATAGTTACAAAAGGTTCGCTTCTAAAACCAAAATCAATTGGGGAAAAACAAATACTCTTTTTCCTACTCAAACTTTGCCCCAAGCATCCTGTTCTATGCAGACTGATTTTCCAGGCTGACTACAGCTGCGAAGCAATAATCCTTCATATATTTTCATTTAGTATCTGTAAATCACATCTGTGTCCTTCTTGTGGTTGCTAGTTCATAATAATCTGCGACTCATGTTTTTTTTCTAAAGTTTTATGAGCTTCTGTTTCTCACAGATGTTGCTTGAATTACTGAAAGCTGCCTACCATTACGGTTGGTATCCTTCATTGTTTGTGGGTAGAATTTCACATAATAAAAGAAGTTCTCATGTTACTTTGAACCTCTGAAAGTGTGTGTGATGGAGTTAAAGATCCAGATTTGGACTTGTGTGAGCTAGAAAGCCCTGGAAGACATGCTGGTGATTTGAAGTAAACATACCCAGAAACTCTGTACTGATGCAGTTTTTGTCATAGATTGTTTTTATGCGTGGTGTTGGGGATCAAACTGTGGAATGTATTTCAAATTATGGCAGTTTCTGGCAAATCACACTTCCTCTTTGGACAAACAAAACTAAAAATTTCTTTTAAGAGAAAGCACTTGAAGTTGCCAGAATGTCTGGTGCAGAAGAAAGGAGGTGTCTTGCTATAGCTTCTGTCTTGGTTAGATTACTTTGTTTTGGGGCAATATCCATGTTACAGCCAAAAAGTGAAATAAGATTGTGGTTTTTGTTTGTGTTTGTTTTTGTTTTGTTTAGCTGAAATGTGTAACATGATGGGAACAGGAAAATGAGCCTTAGATAAGTTGGGCTTTCCCATCTGGAAGGAGTAAGAAGGTTTCAGTCCCCTCCCCATCCTACATGAGAAGTAGCAATTGGTGAAGCTGTTTCATCTGAACACTACCAAGCCGTGGTTCTGAGTCTTTTCATTGCGGGCACTGGATGCTGACACCAGAGGGAAGGTGAAAGCAGGCACTGAGATAAGCAGAAGAGCTCACACCTCTCAGAGCTGCTTCTGGCTTTACTCTACACCAAGCGACGATCTCTCTCGTGTGGGAAAATCACACTGAGACACGAGTCTTCCTCCTTGAAGTTTGTGTTAGAATAATGAGTTAAAGATGGATCACAAAACTGGAATAAATGGAGTCATCAACAGGAGGGTTAGCCGTCCTTGGGGAGATACTGGTGTCTGTGAAGACATTTTGTTTCTAAATTTCTTGTGCACATGGATTTTGGAAAGAAATGGTGGGGGGCGTGATTTCCCTTTATCATGCTCCTTGTCCAGCTTGAATAGCAGAACTTAAAGGAAATGGTTGGAATCCTTTGTAGAATGCAATATGGGGTAAACATGGACTTCGACCGTAGGAAATAGGTCCTCCATACGCTACCCCAAGGAAGCTAAGTCAATGTAACATTGAACCTCTATCAGCGTGATTGTAAGTATTGACAGTCATACATGTGTTTCTCTGGCATATGATTTTTAGCATTGCTGAGATGTAAGTTAGGTTCTTTTATGTTGCAAGAATAGCTATTCTGGTTGCAGTTTGTTTATAGATAGTCTTGAAGAGGAAGAAAGTAGGAAATGCTATAATTGAATACAGTTTGTGTTAATTTGATTTTTTTTTTCTTCTCTTAAAAGATTTACAAAGTTGGTCCTGCCCTTGTGTTGCAGTCTGCCCTTTTGAAGGTAAAAGGGGAAAGCCATGAACTTAGGTGTTTTAAGTGAATTAAATTATGCCACTTGGATTGGAGACTTTTTTTGGTTTATTTTTAACCAGTGCTTTTATTTACTTTCTGAAATAAATAGTACCTAGCCTTATCTGAAGAATGGGACTTGGAGGGAAAGTGTTTCCTTCAAAAATGTGTAGAGGGTGTGTTAAAATATGAGGTGACTTCTGCTAGGATTAAAAAACATAATTTGAAGAAACATAATTCAACTTCATAAATGAAATACACTAATATTGAAGTACGTGAGATAGAGAAGGCACCGAGCTTTGCTATTGAGTTCTTAGTTTATGATGCTTGTACTATTGGGCTGCTTACTGCAAAGAACATTTCTGGAGAAAGCTGTTATGTGAAGGGATGTCAGTGTGTCATCTGTCAGCTTTTCCAGCTGCTGCAGACCAAGCGCCGGATGGAGCATAGGAGACTTCGGTTCTTTCTTGCAGTATGTAGTGCCTCTCAGCGGCTGTAGCCTGGGGAGAGTGGGAGTTTGGGGAGGAAGGAGATGGACTTGCCTGAAAGTCCAAACAAGATCCCATTTTTTTTGCTGGCAGCAGACCTAGGTAGAGTACTGTGTGCTATTTTGAAACATACTTCCTTTTCAGGTGGGGTGTTCAGACTGGAGGGGTGTGTGTGTGTGTGCATAGTGGTTGTGCGTGGGGTTTGTTTATTTTATGAAACTTTGAGATTAGGTTCACAGCGCTACACTGGTGATATATATTTAGATAGAAAAGATAATTTCTTAAGTCAGCTGTGTGACAACGTGCATGCAAGAAGTTGGGGATGGTTTGAGTCAGCCCTTTCCAGCGCAGCCGCTCTCACTACAGCCTGGCACGTCCTAGTCCTGAGTCAGTAAGGGGGCTGCAACTGAGCGCCGGGGGGTTGTGCTGGGGTGGCTTAAGATGCTCCTCTGACCCCATGCTCCATTAATTTTCTATACATGTGTATGTACAGCAAAGGTGGCAGAATAAGCATGTTGCCCATACCTTGGCTACTCCCGCTCATTATTTGTTTGACTATTGCAAACTTCCAGTGGAAGTCAGTTTTCCTGAAGAGGCTGCCCCCCAGAATATGAGATGTGTGTTTGCTTCTACAGACTCCGGTCTGTGGTGGTAACCTTTGGCAGAGGATTTGGACAAAATGGTGGAAGTGGGAATAATGGGCAGCTGTTTGCTCAATTGAATAGAACTTAATCCTAACAAAAAGCTGAGTATAAAAACTCATGAGCATGCCTTCATTGAATACATAACAGTAGTTGAATATAATCTGATTTTATCAAAATACCCTGCTTTAATTACAAATAGCTGTTGTACCTGTCTTCAGATGCTACTGTTTCTCATTGTGTTTGCAAAGGCAAAGGTCATTTTTTCCATTTGATGTTGTATTGAGTTACAGAAGCATTAGGCCAACATAAAAATAGATTAATGACTCACCTAGATAATATCAGGAACTGCTCTACAGAGTGCGCATTGGTGTTATTACTATGCTGAAACCAGTAAAAAAAAAATTAAGCTCTAGGTTATGAAAGCATAAGTTTTTATGGGATATTAGAACAAATAAAAATAAGTAAATTACTACAGAAGACGTTGAATGTGCATGACTATACTGTGGTAGTTTTTATTTGTAAGTGTTAAAGCTGTTATATATTGTCTGTTCTTCAACCAGCAGAAAGTATGAAGGTGGAACACAAACAAAGAAAACACAAACAACAAGTTGTGTTGTCTAGACAGTCTGAGAAAAATGTGATTGTGTGCTTACAACAGAGCCAGATCAGGTGATCCATCCATGCTGTACCTTAAATGTTTTGGTTCTGCTGGTTTCATTCACCTCTTGGTTCAAAACTGTGTTTCAAGAGACCTCTGCTGGAGAGCTGTCTCAGGGCTGGTAACCTGGCCTTCAGATCTGCTGGGGAAGAATAGGTCTCTTTGTTGTTGTTTTGGTTTATTTTGTGTATCGAAACAGCATGCGTGAGTGCCAGATGTAAACTATGCAGAGAACCATCTGCCCTGCTTACAGCTTTCCTTTGGTGCTGGAGGTGAGAACAGGGAGTGAGACGCGCTCCTGCTGCTTTGCCATACCGTCTCTGCTGGCTTCCCAGAACTGTGAGAGAGGGATGCTTGTGGGTGATGAGTGACTTCTGTAGATGGGCAGTTGCTGAGGACCAGGACTCTTCAGCAGGAAAGTTGTGCAGGGAAAACCAAAGCAGCAGATGAGGCCCTGAGCAGTGCTGGGAATGGCTGCTTGGGAAAGGGTGACAGGTGGTGGAGGAGGACTGGAACCAAGGCCAGTGTTGCAGAGTCAGATGGGATAGAAACAGACTGGAAATGACTGGAAGAAACAGAATAGCAGATGATGTGTGGCTCAAGAGGACTGGCTAAGCAAACACCTTGAGATGGATACTGAAAAGAAAAAACTAATAGGTGAAAGTTATAAATGACTACATATGGAAAATGGACTGCAAGAAAACACATGAGCTCCCGCTGAGCGTGAACTCAGATGTTGCAGTTCTCTTCTGTATGGGGAAAATTATTTCTGAACCCATTGGTAAAGTATCAGTTCTCACTTACTGCTGGTTCACATCTCAGATGACTCTTACTGCTCCTCATCAGTCTGCTGAAGTAGCCTGGTTCACGAGAAAGCTTGTGATTCTTAATGGTGTAAGCTTGTAGATGTGGTATTTTTAGACTAGGAAATAACATTGAAATCTTACAATTCCATCATTTTAGTAGTGTTCTTTCAAAGGGAAAGACTTATATTTGGTACTTCTCTTTTGATGCTCCCTAACCCCTTGCCTCCAGTTTTGTTTTTATGGCTGTTCTGTCCTCACCAGCCCCAGTTTCCCGCTAGGTTTTCTAAGCAGTTTCTAAATGTGCTGTAAACCACACACCATTATTGTTGGTCTCCTTTTGTACTCCATCCAGTTTGTATCCATAATGTGGATAACATGCTTTAGAGGAAATTACATGTTACTCCAATGAGTGTCTTTGTGGCTCTGAAGAAAACAGCTTAAGTTGTTCCTTTCTTACAACACTCCCAATATAATATCTTCAAAGAAGAACTGGTTGAAGGAACTTTCTGGTCAAGATGCATCACTAGGAAAAAAAAGTAGTTAGTTGAATCTTTTTTTAACGAGCCAGTTTTAGGATAGAGTCGGGTGAGTGTGAAGGAATAGGGATGCATAGCTGAGGGGCAGGAGGGGGCGGCAGGGCTGCATGGGCTGGAATCGCCTCTGGGTGTGGTGGAACTACTCTTTATTTGCCCATTTCTTCTGAGAGGAAATGGTACTGGTTGTTTGTCATATTTTTATAAGTACTCATAAATGATTGTACAAATGATCAATGTAGGCCAGCATGACAATCTGTTTCTGTACAGAGCTCTCCTACTTGTAGATTGAAGCTTTCCCTAAAGCAGTTTTTCTCCATCTATTTCCTTCTCTGGCTATATATAAAAATACGAGTACTCAAGCACTTCAATATTTAATGCGGCCCAAATCTTTGAAAGTCTTGTTTGTTTGGTTTTTAGTAAGTGTGTGTTTGGATACTCTTATTTCGTGTTCCTCTTAACCTATATTTATATTAAAGATGTATAGTTCCATTAAACTATTAGACATCTGCACTACCACAATCAGCTTTGTTTGAAATCCTGGTAGTACATCTTAGACAGGATAAACAAAACCTTTACATTATTTAATGATAAACCATAATATTTAGTCTTATTCTTGGATGTTTAGAGAAGACCAGGGATTCTACAAACGTGGTTTACTGTGGTGGGTCCAATGATACTTTTTTCAAGTGACTTTTTGGCACATGAATATGCTATATATGTTACAGAAAGGAATATTAATTTTGCTCTCTTCAGCAATCTAAAGCATGAATGATAAATAAATGATGCTTGCAGTATGTTGTTGTCTTGAAACTGGCTTCACTTGTAGCACTGATGGTGGAGGAGCAAAACTTCAAAATAAGGCCATAGTTTTAAAATACTATTAGCAAAATTAGATCAGGATATTTCTGCTGTTTGTGCCAGGATGTGTTCTCCCACAACTGTGCTGACACAGCTATTTGCAGGGCTGTGCCATGAATCAGATCAGCTCCCCGATTTCATCTGTGGTGTAGACTCTCAGTTTGCTGGGTGTCATCGTAATGACAGCTGGCTTCAGTACAGAGGTGCAAAGAAGCAGGGGCAAAGCGATTTGTACAGCACTGGGCAATTTAGGTAGTGAAACTGCAGCCTGAGCGGGTCCAAAGATGTGATCATTCTGATTTAGTTCCAGTTTTTAAAAGCAGAAAAGTTTAGAATATGACCCTGAGTTTCTGACCATAACTATTTACTTATCAATGAAGTTCCTGGGGCTGTATGAGCAGATCATCGTGTGACTTTTCAGCTGAAATGTGGATAATTATGGCTTAGTATATAAAGTAGACAAGTGTGTGTAGAAGATCCTATGGGAAAAAATCCACTTACAAATCAAGGCTTTTGTATGAGACTTGTGTATAAGTATGTTACAACTCTCATTTACTTCATTAAGATGACTGAAGTTGAGGGTTGTTCCCAAATAAACTATAGTGTTTCTCCTTATTTTTTACTGAAGTTTTGGATTCTTGTGCTGAGCAAGGTGAAGAATGTGCAGATTGGAACAAGCTTCAGTAGATCGCATCAAGAGTATATTAAAATATTTTTGTTCTGTTGCAGAAGGAGGGGAATGTGAAATTGTGGTTAGGGTAGTGGACTGTGACTTTTGAGATCTACATTTAGGTATGAGTCCTTACCTGTGAGGCCTTGGGTGCATTGCTCTGCTTCTGCTTGTCCTCAGGAAAAGTGTTCACCCTGTTTTGTACCTACATTTACTTCGTGCAGAGATTGTGTTTACATATTCATTAGCATCTTGGAACCGCAAGCATTATTTGATGTGGAATTTCATGGTTCTGTGTGTTTTGGAGGAACATAAAGCATCGTGAGAAATGTTTATGCTAGAATTGTCTGAAGGCCATGCAGGCATGGTCCTGCTTTTCTGTGTAACTTGTTGGGTTAACTTCTTGTTTTATTCACTTCAGGCTTTTTGGTGGTTTTGCTTGGGGGGGAGGGATGGGTGAGCAAGAATTAATATTTCCTTGGACTGAGGCCTTTGATGTTAGCAGCATTGTATCTTAGGGTCGTTTGGGCATGAGGGATGTCTACCTGCTTTTCTAGAAATACAGCCAAAGTGCTCTCAGCCATTCTCATAGAATGAGTCACATCTTAAGGATTAGCATAACACTTCAAATATACTTGCTTTTGGAGTTTGGGATTGCTCTTCTCCATTTGAAAGTCTTAATACACCTTGCATGCACCTTCTCCTTGATTCATAATTAGCTGTTGTTTATTTTTTAAAAATCATTATGCTGTAAAGTGGAATGATAATAGGATATAAAACTAAGGGCTGAGCCATATAGCATCATTTTCCTAGCAGTTTTTTCTGTGTTTCTTGCATTCCTGCTTGTGTTTGAGACTTGATGTTCCTTACAGAACTATATGGGGTCAAAATACACTTCCTCTTTAGTCTTCAGATGGAGTGAGTGCCTGTGTGGAAAGTATATCTTGAACTGTGAGAGGAGTTGCAGTGGAAGAGTTGGAACCATTCTAGGTCTAGAGTGGAACGCTGGTACCTAGCGATTGTACTTATTTTGTTAAGGTTCGAACAAGTCGATTCTTTTCAGATGTGTTAAGCCAAGTTACCATTCATCTGATTAGAACTGCTTCTTTGATCTTAGTTTCCTTAAAGATAAATTGCATATTTAGAAAGGGAAATGCATCTCTGAAGCCAAAGAAGCAAGCCTGAAACTTCAGATGGTAACCACAAATTCATTTATGAACTCGAAGATTTTGTGTTCTTGCCTAGACTACCATCTATGGGTACGGGCATTTGGGTGAGCCCTAGCAAAATGCCGTGCCCTTGCTGCTGCACCTAGAGCACCCGAGAGTCCCTTCCAGTAGTGATGGTAATAGTCTCTTTGCAGATTTGGGAAGCAGATGTCCTCGCTGCTTGCACTGCTATGAGGAACAGACGGTTATTGCAGCATGGTTCGGTTCTTCAGGAAGAACCGAGTCGGATGAGCTCACGGGTGCAGCCTATAGGCTGTTCTGTCGCGCTCTGAGCTTTGTAATGGCCACAAGGTGTCCTGGGAGGCGGCGGCACCTCGTGGGCCTTCCTGCGGCCCGGCCCGGCCCGGCTGTGGCGCTGCTGGGGCCCCGCGGCCTGGGGATGGCGGCCAGGTGCATGCAGGCCGCGGGCCTGGACAAGACGCAGGCCGGGACCGTGTTCATCGTGTCCTGTATCAGACTGGTTGGTCTGACGCTCGCTTTCGTGGTGCATAGATGTTTGGAGGAAGAGAGGAAAACAGGGCTCCTTAGAACGCCCCTACTCAAAGTAATAATGCCTTAACTGGGGAAGGGTGTGTGTTTGCAATCTCTGGAGCCCCCCTAGGCCCCTGTCACTGAAGCTGGGTCTGGCTGAAGCTGCTGGGTTGTGGGGTGGCCAGGGGTGCGCCGGGGAAAGCGGGACGTGCCCAAGGCAGGGCTGTGTCCCTGTTCTGCTGGAAGGGGGCCCAACAGTGTGCTTATGACATACAGGCGGACTGTAGGATGCTTGGGCAGCTCCTAACTCAACGAAGTTACGTATGTTATCACTCTTCCTAAGGCATCCATTTGTAACTGTTGTTGGAGATCAGGTGGATCAATGGAAATGGATCTCAAACTAACCCAGTATAGCTGCTCTCATGCACTTTCCATGTATCCTGTTGCTAAAGCTGATCCTGACTTCCTAATTCTTTTCTAATCCTGGTTGAAGTATGAAAATCAAACTTTTAGCACACCTTACTCAGAGGAAGAAAAAAATAGAAATAATAATAAAAAAAAATCGATACTTGCCCTCTCCTTTACAAGGCACTTAGCACTCCCTTAATTCTCAATTTATACTTTCTTTTCCCCTCGTCCTAGTGAAAAATGTAAATGTGAGGCCACAGAAACAAAAGGGGAGTGTTGCTTACAGATATGGGAAAGACCACTGAAGATGAGGCTAGTACAGAGGAATTTTACTCACATAATTAAATGATGTCATTTCAAGGAAGGAGTGGGAGACTTCAGCAAATGGAACCTATCGCTGATGTTCACCCTGCTCACTGTATATCAGTGTTGCATACTTTAATGCGTTATTTTTTGACCAGTATTGCATACTTTAATGCGTTATTTTTTGACCAGTATTCCTGGTCTGTTGGATTTGCTTTACCAGAAGCAGAACATAAGTAACTGATCCTAGGGGAAAAAAAATGCAAGCAGTTGAGCTCTGATAGTTTATAATTTTTTATCAGATTTGTTCTTGAAGCCTGGCTTGCCCTCTGAGGGTCTGTCATCTTCTCTTCTATTTATATGCTCATTTTCCTTCCACCTAAGTAAGTCAAAATGACCTCCCTTGTCAGTTTTGTTCACTGATGGAAGTGAATGTTCCATGTAATGCAGTCTGCTTATTTTATCACCGTGGATGTCAAATTCTTGTTCGTTTCTATCATTCTGACTATTGCTGAATGTATTACAAAGAATATTTTCTCTTTGTGTTCTCTAGGTGCGTTTCTCATATATGCGGATGAAATATCTCTTCATCTCCTGGTTAGTAGTATTTATTGGCAGCTGGGTTATGTATGTCCAGTACTCTACCTACACAGAACTATGCAGAGGACATGACTGTAGGAAAATAATAGTAAGTATATTTAGCATTGCTTGCTTCTGAAGTGTCTTGACTAATTCTACAGCCAGTGCAGTCAGTGCCATGAGTAAATTAATCAAATGCTACTATTCTATCATGCTGAAAGAATATTATATCTTCAATTCCAGATAAAACCAGTTATGTTTCTTAATATTGTTTTGATGTAGGGTTATCAAAATTTTCTTTGATTTTTCCCCTCACACCTTTTTTTTTTTTTCTTTCAAGAGTCAGATGTTGGGAGAGAGATGGTTGTTGCCTCCTTTCTTGGTCAATGTATTAAATATTTTTCTCCCCGTTTGTTTCAGTGTGATAAATACAAGACTGGAGTTATTGATGGGTCAGCATGTAGCAGTCTTTGTGCAAAAGCAACATTGTATTTTGGAAAATGTTTGTCAACAAAGCCCAATAACCAGGTAAGGCTTTACTCATCTTTGCTTTTAACCTAAGCAAAGATGATAGCAATGCCAGAGTACTGTTTATCAAGCTCTTTATATTTTGACAGTGCAGTGTCCCCTGAGCCCCCATAGTAGTGTATTTTATTTGAAGCTGCCGTTGCTTGAATGTGCTGTGTGAATGTGTCTGTAGGCAGGACTCAGTGTATTGATCTGTGTTGCTGCTTGACTTGAGAAGCAGTGGTTGGAGTTCAGATGATATTTAGGACTTCTACAGTGGTTTTATCTCTTTCCCTCTCTTCCTGCTTAGATGTATTTAGGAATTTGGGGAAATCTGCAAGGAGTTATAAAATGCCAGATGGAAGAAGCTGCTCAACTTGATTTTGGTACTGATCCAGAACCAAGGAAGGAAATAATCCTATTTGATAAACCAACAAGAGGAACTACTGTTGAGAAATTCAAAGAAATGGTGTATGGCCTTTTTAAAGTAAGTATATGCCTAGTTACTTTATTTTGACAGAAAGGCTTATTTTTCTGTAGCTGGAGAGAATGCCCTGTTGTATGAGCCTTGTCCAAGTGAATGTTAGAAAAATAATCAGCATAAAAATAGCTTGTGCCAGAGGTGCTTATCTTAAAGTTTGAAGTAACTAATATTTTTTTCCTTACTTTTTAACAGGTGGAAGCTGGTATGCATCTTGCATGTCTACAGTTTTCATTTGTATAAAAATAAAATATAT
>VXAA01002463.1:1698130-1709408 GCA_013399115.1 Anseranas semipalmata
TATATATACACACGCTTTTGCTACTTTGGGGTTATTGCAATAAGGTCCAAAGACTGTTTGAAGCACAATTTGAGAACTGTTAGTGCTTTGGAAGCATTACTATGTTAACTGAGCAATATATTGTGATACTTTTTTTCTGTTGCCTTAATGCTACTCCAAAATTCTTATAATATGAAGTCATCACTTTGATACTGTGTCAACATTGATTGTTTTTTATGTCTTAAAATTCTGCTGCTATTGTCATAGCTCCTATGTCTGCAGTGATAGAAATAAGTCTGTTCTAGCTGAGTGAGCGTATGTGCACACGTAACAAAATTATGTAAAGCTGATGACTGTTGTTTACATTACAGGGGCTTTGTCTCTAAGATTGGATGTGCAGCAGGTTTTTAGAATAGTTTTCAGGAGAATTTAAGAAATGTGTGACTTTCTGTGTACATTGGTAATAGCTGAAAGTGCAATGGTTCTGACTCCAGAAATGGCTTCTTTCTTTATATTGGTACAATGGAGGTGGCTGTATCAAATAACAGAATTAAGTATTTCAGTGCACTTATAGTATGAGATTTGTAGCAGATGTCTTGGCACTTTGTATAGTTGGCTGAAATATAGTTGATGATGTAATTTCACTACACCTGTAAAGTTTAATCAGCTGAAAACTAAACCTGATCTAAACATCTGAATTCTACATACTTTTTTTTTTTTAAGAAAATATTTAACAAGCTATTCTGTTCTTGGTCAAACCGGTCTTTAGAAAAATCAATCTTTAAATTCTAATCCTTGCATTTTGAAATGCAAAGAACGCAAGTACTTTCAGAAGATTGTATGCTGGGTGCTTTGGAAAACAGAACATAAAGGAAGCTCTTCAGGCATCTGGTAGCAAGTCCTGTAACATCTATAACCAATGAAAACTAGAACTTGATATACCCTACTGTACTAAAGGAGGGAGAATTACAGATGGATTGGTGGCAGTTAATGAACTTAATCTTTTTTGTTTGTTGCTTTTAGGCAAAGTTGGGTGAACAAGGAAATCTTTCAGAACTGGTTAATCTCATCCTATCTTTTGCTGATGGAAACAAAGATGGTAGAGTTTCTTTGCCAGAAGCAAAGTCTGCATGGGCACTTCTGCAACTAGATGAGTTTCTATTAATGGTGATCTTGCAGGATAAAGAACATACTCCCAAGCTGATGGGGTTTTGTGGTGATCTCTATGTGATCGAAAGAGTTGAATATACCTCTCTCTATGGAATCAGCCTTCCATGGATTATAGAACTTTTCATTCCTTCTGGCTTCAGAAGAAGCATGGACCAGTGGTTTACCCCATCGTGGCCAAGAAAGGCAAAAATAGCTATAGGGCTTTTAGAATTTGTGGAAGATATTTTCCATGGACCTTATGGAAACTTTCTTATGTGTGATACAAGTGCCAAAAACTTGGGATATAATGATAAATATGACTTGAAAATGATGGACATGAGAAAAATTGTGCCAGAAATGAATTTGAAGGAAATGATTAAAGATCGTCAGTGTGAATCAGACTTGGACTGTGTCTATGGTACAGACTGTAGAACTCTATGCGACCAAAGTAAAATGAGGTGTACCACAGAAGTTATTCAGCCAAACTTAGCAAAAGTCTGTCAGCTACTTAAAGACTATCTGCTTCGTGGTGCTCCTTCGGATATCCATGAAGAACTAGAAAAACAACTGTATTTGTGCATTGCCCTTAAAGTCACAGCAAATCAGATGGAAATGGAGCATTCTTTAATACTCAATAACTTAAAAACATTACTGTGGAAGAAAATTTCCCATACAAATGATTCTTAGCTTCTCCACCAGCAGAAGATAATATTGATGCCTGTCACTAGAGGTTGCCTGTCATGTTTGATAAAAATGATCTGCAGCATTTTTTAAAGACATTTCTTTACTCAGATTTCATGAATGGCTCTTTAGCTCTTGCCCTTCAGTCAGTACCTTATGACAGAGCTTCTCAAAGGATGAACATACAACTGAATGATCTGGCAGAGGCCAAAAGCACTTCTGGAGTTCCAGTGTGCTGTTATGGAAACAAAAACAACCCTGCATGCTTGATTGTTCTGTGCACTTTGTCAGATCTTGAACAGGATGAAAGTATTCACTGTGCTACCACATCAACTAATGCAACATCTTACAAATCTGTGAAAATTGTTGATCATTTGTGAAATACCTGCAAAAGATTTTTATTCTAAGTAGTTTCATGAGGAACTGCCACTACTGCAAAAAATGTGGCTGAGTCCAAGCTGCTGTTCTGAATAAACTGAGCTGAGATTGAAGTTTACTAATACCTTGGCATGGCAGAATTTGCACATTAATAGATAATTTTTAAACTGTGGAAAATTAAAATTTTATTCTGGAACTGATAAGTTGTAATATGAGATTTAAATTAGATTCTGTTTACACCTTGTTACCTCATACTTAAATCTTGAATGTTTTAGTCAACACTTTAATTGAAGTCCTGATACAGTGCACCATGTTGGGAGCCAAGATTTTTAGGCTGTTATTACTTAAAAGGATGTACATACTTTAGCAGCAATATATAGACATCAGTTTCTGAAAGTGTACATTCTTGTACTTCTATTAAGCCCAAATTAAGCTGTAGCAAATTTTGAAAAGAGTTTGGACTATGCCATTTTGAGAAGATAAATTAATTTTAATAAGTAGTGATAGCAGAAATGTACTAACAAACGGTTTTAAAAAAAAAAAAGGAAACCTGCATAGTGAAAAGCTGCTTTATGAAAAATTAAACAAGTAACAGTTGTAGATAAAGTCTTGAGTCTTTACTGCCCACATAAACTTAGCTATAGACTTGTACTTAAATCCGTCTGAACTAATACAGAAAGTATGCAAGTCAGAGCTAGGTCATAACTGCAGGACAGAAGTTGAATTGTTCAGGATCACAAAATATTGCTTAAATGGAGGCCTATGGGTTAGTAATAGATAGGAACAAGGTGGAACATCACTGTGCTGCAGCATGTTCGTATTCTGTTTTTTTCTAGTAGTATCTATGAGTCATAACTCTCAAGTCTTAAGTAACCACAATCTAATCCTGGCACTCTACAGGGCATACCACTGTACCACCTTTAATCAGCATCCCTGCTGTTTCTGATTTTCATCTGTCTTCACAATTGTACAGAGCGGGATGTGCATAAAACACCTTAATACTGTGCTCAATGCTTATCTATTAATGTTTAATTTATAAATGTTTTAGGTATGAAGCAGTCAAAAGCCTTAGTGATTGTTAGTGGCAGTCATCCACATTCCTCAAGATAGCTGGCCCCTTAATTCAGTTTCAGCATAGGTAAGGATGAGCTTTATTTCATTATTTGAAATGTTGTTTAATTGCGTAAAGGTCCTATGTTAAATGCATTCCTTGAATGACTAAACCCAAGTACAGGACCAGTATCAGGTCATTTCTCCATACCATATGTAATATTATGCAGCTTGGGTTAAGAGTGTGCTGTTTGTAAACATCAGCTTTTTAGTTTAAGAATTACTATGTTAACTATTGTCTCTAATGTGATAATATCCTCCATCCTGGAGCTAATTAAGTATCTGTAACCAGCAATGCACGCAGATGTAAAGCAGTCATGTTCTTGGTAGAAAAAAAAACTAATTGCTACTGGTTTGGGGAAAAAAATTGAATCTAAAGTACAGTTGGATATTTTAAATAGCTTTTTGGAAAAACTGGAAAATATTTAATAGTGCCATTTGTTGTACAAAACCTTCATTTTTATTGCTGTTGCACCAAGTTGGAGCTTTCATTGGAAAAATACACTTTTGTTTAAAATAAATAACAGGCCTCCTTTTCTCTTTCAATAGTTGTCAATATTTTTAAGCAAAACACTCATCCATGGCACCTACTTGACTCTTGTTCCAAGTGTGCAAGCAACTTCATAAAGTCTAATGAGAAACAAGTAACAAATGTCTATGAATTTGAGATGAAGGATAAAATAAAGCAAGTCACACCCTCTGTAATTAAGCATGTGTATGTACCTTAGAGTAAATTCCCCTTGTCTAATCACTAAAGAATATAAAACATTTAACCTTAAGACAGTACCTGCTTCAGTAGCAATCAGAATAGAGAAATACTTGCTTCACTTAGTGGAGGAAGCTGAAATACTTTCACATGCATTACTGTCAACTACACTAAGTCACAGCAGGGATGTTGCTGTACATGTTCCTGAAAGCTGAAGGCTGCCTAGGACAGAGGCTTTTTTTCCTCAAGGTACATACACAGATCTCCCATAGCATTACATATGCTGAAAGAAAAATTGTAAAGCACTTGTAAAACTGTTCTAGAAATTCAGTCTTTTGGTATTTAGAAGGAGCAATTTTTTTATCATCTTTTTCATACTAGTTACATTAAAAATTAATCAATATTATTTCCCTTTGTTAGGGGAATAATTCTTATGTGGTAGCCTTGCCTTTAGCACCTGTCTTCTCTGGTGGAGTTAATATAAAAAATTAAGGCTACAGAATATCTGGATTATAAAAGTATTCCAATCTTTATAAGATATATTAATAAGCCAGTCTTACACAGTTGCTTACTCAATAAATTTATTGCCACTTTTTCCAAATCTTCATAGAAAATCGTGGAAGTTGTCTTAACTATCAGCTGCACGTTCCTGGGCCCTGAGGAAGCTAGCCTTCTTCTGAGCAACACGGTCTTTCTTCTGGGCGAGGGACATCTTGGAACTGTTCAATCTGCAATGTAAACACAGGGTACGATATATCCAAAGCAGAAATAAGCAAAAAGGTGGTGAAGAAAGCTTCAGTACCCCAGAACTATGATTAAGAGTTCTGTGCTAGAACATACTGCCACTTCCGTAACATGCTCTATTTCTTAAGCTGTAGTTAGGGCACCACCAAGAAGTATGGTTTAATTTCTCATGAGGTAAGCTCTTACATGACTAGACAGTATCAAGTCCATTGCAATATCTATGCCTTAGCTTCTGTTCTCCCACACCCCCTGAAAAATCAAAATAGTTTAGTACTGACAAATTAGTCAGCCTGTCCTCTCCTGAAGAGAAGTAGCCTTCCCTCTGAAAGCACTACAATGTTAAAATACACACTTAAAGAATTCCAGCTGTTCAGGCCACAGACATGTTCTACTACTTTAAATTTTTTGCACAGTTAATGGCTCATATTTTAGATTCTTACTGTTGAAATTAATTCCTGACAAAGAAACATATAAACGGTTATATCTTAATCTGATCTAAAACAAATGAGTTTTGACACAAGTGCCGTATGAATCACACTTCTTGTTTCAACCTAACTAAAATCTCTTTAACAGAGAAGTCATGTTCATGTTTACCTCTTTTTCTTGACTTCTCTCTTGGGTTTCTTTTCATGGACTGGATTATCCCGTATAGCAGCATGGGCTTTTTTATACATTTCTTCCATCTTGGGGGAAAAAAAACAAAAAAGTTGTTACTATTTTAGGATTTGTACCAAGAAATGAGATACCCTTACCAGAGAGGGCACTAGAAACAGGTGTCATTGCAATGCAGCTTGTTTGCATGGTTCCCTTTAAACTATTTTCTTCACACAGATCACTGTTAAAACATACTGGAATCCCTGCCCATCTTGATTTAAATATTCAAAATGGGAACTCGGACACAAAACCAAGGAAGTATTTTTATCCTTATTTTATAGATAGTGAACCAAGGCTATAGGATTAACTACAGACTACTTACAAATCGCTTAAGTACAGGCTAGCATCTTGCAGTGGAAGTGCTATTTCCTCTGAAGCCTACTTCCTATGGCCTAGTTTCCCTACATTTAAATTAAAAGGCAGTACAGAAAGTTATTCTACTTCTGCCTAAAATAATTATTTTTTACTTTCTTATATAGCTAATTGCTCTGAAGACTTAGTTTTTACATTAAACCAAAATTACTCTACACAAACCCTTTCATCAGATGTGATCTTACCACTTCAACTATGGTACACAGTAGGAAGCTGCTTAGTAAAAGAGCGTAAGGAGTTGTGTGAAATCAGCTACAAATTAACAAGTCTCACAGTTCCACACATCATCCCCAAGAAGGTTGTCATGTAGCAGCAACAGAAATACATTAGAAGAGGCTACACCAAAGCAGTCATTTCTGACAGCTCACATCCTACGAGAACACACAGAGCTTTGGGGAGCAGGTCATTCTGCATAAATTATTATTCTTTAACACATAAGACAGGCAAATGGAAGTGATCTGTTCAGTTATACAGATCAGAGGACCCTAGTCTGTCTGCCTCTGTCCCAAAGACAACTATGGCTCTATAAAACCACTACTGTGAAAAGATTCGCTAGATTAATAGTGTTTGTTTAGTAATGTATTGTAAATGCCACCTTCGTATATAATTTTACTTTTTTTTCTTAAGTAAAGACTACACGGCAAAAAAAATAGCAGATTAGTTAAGTTTGCAGAAAAACAAACAAAAAAGCTCCCACAATAATATAGGTATAAAGAACAAAGTTATTTTTTCATAGCCTAGAAAAAGGACATGAGAATTTTTGTTCCAAGCTTCAGGACCACTAATAAAGGAAACCAAACAAGATTTTTATAGGCAGCATACAAGCCACCTGAAAGAACTTTAACAGTTGAAACAAATGAAAGAAGCATTGTGGTAATTTTATGAATCTTTTAAGGTTTTGTGCAATATATTCAAAAATTGAAAGTTGTACTGAAATTAACACTCAGAATCTACTTCATGAGATGCTAGCTTCCTCAACAGAACTAGCTTGGGATTTTCTGTATTTGCCTGGGGCCTACAGCTACCGATAATCACACATCATAAAACAGATTTGATGTAGAGCACATCCTCAGTTACCACAGCTGCAGAAATGACAGGCTGTGGTGCAGGATTAGGAATGAGTGGGTAGCCAAGCATAGAAACTTTGAGTTAATTTCTGTATCAGGAAAAACATATGTGGTATATCTTAGGATGCAGTCCAATAAGCTTAGATTTATAAGCAGAATGTTTAGCTTCGAAGCATGAAAAAAAGACTTCACTTTCAAAAGACCTACTATATACTACAGAGCCCTTAATAAAGGGAAAAATACTTCTATTTGCGTGGAGAACATACAACATAAATCACATTACTAATTTATGTATCGAGCTTTTTTGCATTACTAGAGAAATCCCTACACAAGACTTATCAGCATCTCTACTAATGTACAAGAGCCAGAAAGATAAATCTTACCCCATCAGGTGTTACATTGTTCTTTATGTACTGGGAGAATTGTTTTTTGTAAGCATCTTCATCCTCCTCCATCAGGTAACGCATGTAATCTGCAACATTTTGGCCCATAATATGTTTGCGGTGAACCTCTGCATTGAATTCTTTGCTTTCCGAGTCATAACCAGGGAAACGCTTGGTACTGTGAAAGAGTAGTCACATTCAGAATGAGACATAACGCCAACCGCTCTGATTCAGAGGCAAGCTTCTACAAAGAAATGACTGATAGATCAGATTCTCCTATAGATAACTGATGGATAGGGCCCTCTAATTAAAAATTAAAAGATAAAGAAAATGAAGAAACAGAAGTTTTAAGTTCATCTCAGCTGCCATCAGTCCCGTCTTGAAACAATGCAGTACATCATATACACACCATGGACCAACTACAGAGTGCTCAGTCACTGGGGTATCATCATGTAGCAGCCAAGTTAGAAAAACTGAAGAATTAGTCAAGAATAACAGGACAGCATGACAGGGAGTAGGAAAATACACAACAGATTTCACAATTGTTTTCCCCACTGTTGCTGTCAGAAAGAAGCAGTCAACTGTATTATTAGTTTAAGTAACAGTGCCAAAAATCTTGATTTTGTCATTCATAGCCTCTGACAGCAATTACCAAAACTTCAACGTGGAAAGTGTAAGTGCACATGGACTACTCAGACCTACTATTGTCTTGACAACTGTGGGAAACACCAGTAGTTGTTTTGCACCTGGTATGTACCACTTTTCCACTGCAAAATTGAAGCGTTATGGTTGTTAAAAAACAACCAGCCAAATAATAATAATAAAAAACCTACCCCAGAACCTACACTAAATAATCATTACCAGGTTATAACAAGACTATTTCAGCATAAAAGTGACAGTATAATTAGGCTGTCATACACAGAAGCATCTCAGGTAATTCTAAATGAATTTTTCCAGACAGATTAGATTACCTGTGAGGGATGGACAGACCACCATCCACTGCACCCTTCAGAGCACCAAAAACTTTGTTTCCAGTAGTAGTTCTGGCAAGACCTGCATCAAGGTAGCATGTGAAAGCACCAGGCTTTCCATCCACACTTTCCACATTGTATTCATCACCAGTCACTTCAACTTGGCCTTCATAGATCTTATCAAGGCCAAATTTATTCAGAAGCTGTGGGAAAAGGGGGAAAAAAAGCACTTCTGAAATTCTGTCCATTTCCTGACAAAATGAAGAATCACCACCAGGTTAAAACACAAATTTGCAGTACAATCTTCATGCTTTCAACAAATACCTGTATAAAAATTACGCACTCCATACTAACAACAAGGCTTATAATAACCACCACAGTAAGCATGCCTGTTATATTTCAACCTCTTGTTCCAACAGGTATGCCAGTAAACTCAAGACTTATTCACGAGCTCGTATGGAAAATGGATAAATGCTGCTTACACATGTCCAAACTCTTAAAGGTACATTTCTTACATTTTTATCCTGACTCCCTCCCACCACCAAACTGAAGTGCCGAGACTTAAAAGTTGGCTGCTGCGGTTGAAATTGCATGTTATCGTATTTCTCACTGTGATGTGACAGTCACAAGAGGCCATCAAATCTATATGGTAAAGAGGAAAAGTTAGTATTTGGAGAAGCCCACAGAATCTGATATCTATACTAACTTAAGAAAGTGGGCTTTCCCTTTCATAAGAAAACCAGAAAACCAGAGTAGTTACTTCCTGACAATTTGACAGATACCTACCCTGCGTGCCAGAAGCAGACCTGTACAGTATGCTGCTGCGTAATTGGTCAGGCCAACCTTCACACCATATTTTGGCAGCTCATGGGCATAAGCAGCACAGACAATCATGTCACCTTCGATCCTGGCATAGGCAATCTGACAACAAAAAAATCTGTTAGTTTTCTCACCATAATTCTGGTTTCAATTTATCATTTCTTGGACACCTACTTAAGCCAATAGGAATTCCATATAGAAATGTCCAGCAAACTGCCAACCTTTTCATGCAAGCTCAAGGGGTTTTGTTTCATTTTTCTTTCCAAAAATTTCTTATGGCATTAATTAATTCCTCAATTACAAAAGCTAAGAATTCAAATCCATGTTGGGCCAGAGAAAGTAAATAACAGCAACCACTTTTGTTTGCCTCTTCACATACATCAAGAAGCCAGGAAACTGCCTACAAAAGCAACCCTTCAAAAAATTATTATATACGTAGATGGATTCTGTCCCACTTTCTGCATGTAGTTCTCACGTAACACAGTGTATAACTCATCTTAGAAAAATGCAAAAGCATCCGAGAGAGTTTGTGAGAACACTGTTACTTTATGGAGTGATTTTATTAATGGATCTGAGATCTTCATAATTTCAGGGGTCTCCTGCCAGGCACCAGTAATATCAGATTTATTTCTACTGTTCCTTTCACGTACAAGATCTTCTCCCTTTGACTCCCACATCTCCTCTGCATCTAAAAGTTGCCCCCACTTTCCAGGGTTCCCACATACTGGAAAGGCACTATCTGGCAGATGTAAGCATCTGCCAGCACCAATTTTTGTTTTGGGTTTCAGAGATAAAGTAACCTTGTCAAGGTCACGCAGTTTAGTCTGAACTGACTGTAAAAATGGTACTCTTTACCATTCTCTACAGATAACTATTCAATAAAGAAACAACAAACATTTCTAGCTTTTTTAAGCTTAACAATGTGTATTCACGATAGAACAAGCCTAAGTTTTTAGCTTCAAAATTGATCAAAACATTCTGAAAATGATCCAAGAAAGTGAACTAGTGAGAAACTGCATCGCATGATGCAACACGCAACTGCATACTTAATAACCACAAAAAGGTGCCTACTGTTCATATTTATTAGTCTCCTTTAATCTCACAGGAGAACTATCATTAGGCCCATCTGCTCCACATGATCCACATTAACAACATAGTAAAAACTTCCTGAAAGCGAGGGCACCTTTATATGTAACAGTAAATGCAGGCTGACCGGTCCCACAGTCAATTCTCTTGTCTCTAATCAAGTAAAAAAGTCACGCTTTTCAAAGCACTAAGTTTTAAGACAGCAGAAAAGATGGAGAAGTTTTCCCTTCCCTAAAACCTTTGACATATTTTAGTGTCATTAAGAGAGTACAACCTTGTTTTAGAATGTTGACAGTAGCAAAATTATTTTGTATTGCGAATATGGTTTGTTACCAAAATTGTGTCAACCTTAGAGATTGTTCTTCTCCAAGAAGCCACACAACAATATAAAAACTGCTCAGGACTGAAAACAACAAACAGCTGTCTCAACCACCCCCCTTTCCATTCACTTCATTTTAGGCAGTTTGATAAGTGGCAAGCACCACAGAGCTTACCTGGCAAATGATGTCTCTGTTAGTAACACGCACAATCATCCTATATTTAGGGGTGTTGTACTTGTTTTTATCCTGAATTACCAAACGCTTACGGGCATAGTAATCAGTTTTTCCCTCTGAAAAACAATGGGTATAGTGTGGAAAATGTGTGAAAAAGTAGCATTATTTGTCAATGTCATTTAATTAAATGATACAGGGAATTTAACTATACCTCTCCTTCTCCTGAATTTCACTTGGTATCTCTTGAAGTAGGCCTTATTCTTGACAACTTTCACAAACCCCTTGAATAAGAAATATAACTAGATGTTAATAACAGGCAACCATATAAGCCAAGGCCATTTAAACTAAATTAATTCTGCTAGGAATAAAACCACGGTGAATCAGGAATAAAGTAACAGGTCTTCTTACCCAGTAAGATTAAAGTCATCTTAAAAAAAAAAAGAAAAAAAATGAACTTGTGTCCTTCACATAAACTCTTCTTCTCCTGAAATCATATTTAGTCAAGGGCAAAGCAGAAATTGTGTTTGTTAACTAAACGTTTGTCTGCACAGACTGAAGCAATACGCACGGTCACTTTCAGTCACTCCCACACAGCTGGTTACTTCCCTGGAGAGCTCCACAACAGAGCCAACTTCTCCCGTAATCCTCAGCTATTCAACAACAACAGCCCCCCCGCCCCCCCCCC
>VXAA01002465.1:13449-25297 GCA_013399115.1 Anseranas semipalmata
TGGAGCAGTTTGGTCCTGAGGGATGGGCCCCGTGGTACGGACCCATATGGGAGCAGTTCTGGAAGAGCTACAGCCTGTGGGAAGCCCACGCAGGATCAGTTTGGGAAGGACGGCATCCCGTGGGAGGGACCGGATGTGGAGCAGGGGCAGAGAGTGACCGTGAAGGAGTGGTGGAGACGCAGTGTTAGGGACTGACCGCAGCCCCCATTCCCCTTCCCCTGCGCTGCTTGGGGGGAGGAGGTAGAAGAGGGCAGACGCGGGAAGGTGTTTTAGTTTGCTTGTAGTTTCTCACTGCTCTAGTCTGCTAATGATAGGCAATAAATTATATTAATCTGCCTGTGCTGAGTCTGTTTTGCCTGTGACGGTAATTGGTGGGTGATCTCCCTGTCCTTATCTCAACCCTTGAGCCCTTTTCCATCGTATTTTCTCCCCCTTTTGCTTTGAGGAGGGGGAGTGAGAGAGTGGTTGTGGTGGAGTTCAACTGCCCAGTGGGGTAAAAACATCATAGCTATTTAAATCGCCTGGTACTGTTTTTTTCCTCCTGTGTGGTTGATATGTATAACAATACAACCTTACTTGTCAGTCTTCCATTCAACACCAAATATATGCCTCAGGAGGTTTTTGTTGTTGTTTAATTGATAAAAAAAATACAAATCATTTTTTCCTAGTGTAACGTGGAATGAGTAGAAAGATACTAAATTGCAGAGTTATTATAAAATCTATGGTCTATGTATTACTCTGTTCATGTTTAGAAAATAAAAATAGTTTTCTTTGGTTGATATTAATGCATTTGTTTATAGTATTTTGCAAATTACTCTTTCCATTTTGATATCAAAATGGCTTTGGCATTTCAGGGGCTCCTAAATCCTATTCTAAAATTGCACAATTAAAGACATAAAACACACATCTTGATACAATCTTGGTCATCATTGCCCTCTTCCACTTAACCTTAAAATGTGTTGGCAGTGACCGTTTTGAAAAATGACTTGATTTTTTTCTTTTAATGCATTAAAACATTTTATACTTTACTGTTTCAGAAAGGTCAACTAAGATGAGGCGTGCAGACCTATTTTTCTTTCTTTTTTTTTTTTTTTTTTTTCCTNCAAAAAAATCAACTTTTTGGACAGTGAAAAGGAAAATCCAGCAAATCAATGAAATACATTTTGACTCTCTTTTTTTTTTTTTTTTTTGGTCTTTTTTTTTTTTTTTCTTTTTTTTTTTTTGTCCTCTTTATTGTCCTTTTTTCTAGTAAACATTATGTCACTTCAGTGGAATTTGGTGGAGTTTACCGTATGCTAGAAGTTATCTTCAAAAATATGATCTTTTCTTCTAAAAGTACATATTTGGTTTGTCAAAACTTAAAGCGAAGGTTTGATTGTACCTTTTCATATTAGATTACTTGCTACTAAAATGACTTGGGTCTCTGCAAACTAATCAAACACTTCGCTAATGTTATGGTGATGGTGAATAATCTTGTCCTTGTCCTTGTGCTGATCTTATCCTAGATATCAGAACATGGTCACAACAAATATACTTAGCAAAGAGATCTGAGCCCTTCCATACTTTTCTCTTTTAACAACTTAAAAAATGTACATTTGCTAAGAGCAGTTTCCAATGGCTTCTATTCTATGAATGCTTTCATGTGTGAAAGGAAAAAAATAATAATGACTTTCTAAAACACCAATAATTCATGATGCTGCATATTCCCATTTGGTTTAATATACAAGCTTAATAGCAGAGAATGTGATATACAGCCTTCCTTCTCAATTCATAAAGTACAACTCTTGGTGTAACACAAAAGATATGCAAGTCATGTGAGCTTGTAGGAAGGAATGCTATCAAAGAGAAGACTGTCTGCAACACTAGGAATTTAAGTACTATGCTTTCTGCATACTTTGCTATCATACTTTACAACAAACAAGAGAGAATGCTGAAACTGTTTTTTAAACTAGAACTTAAAAGATGAATCTTCAGATCTGTTTGCCAAATACGCTATGGCAACAGATCCAAAGAAATTCTGTGACAAATCCTAGAGCTGGTGTCAGTTGAGACATTGACAAAACAGCTGAAAAAGAACATTATTAAAATGCAATGAAAATAAAAAAGCATCCTTCTTTCTCAGATGGCCATATGTGGGGCATTATCTCACATTTCATGTTGCCCTTGAGACCTTATTGAGGCTGAGGGTCGAACTAAGCAATGAATAAAATTTCAGGTAGTAAAAGGAAGAAAAAATTTAATTGAATCACCCTCTATGATTAAAGGAGTCCTAGGAAAACATCTCTCTGAAACTTAAAAAAGTTTGAGGAAAAAAAAAAATGGGTAAAACAAAGCAGCATTTCATCACATGAAAAATAAATAACATCACAGTAGTAATAAGCAATTCTTTTTGAACAAATAGTAAATTTGCCAAAAAAATGACAGTTTGAAATTTCAGAAATGGAAAACCGGAAAAGGCACTGATAAATCAAATATTTTGACAGATTTTGAAGATTAGGTACTTTTTGGAAGCACCTAACCTTGTGATTTGACAATTTCTAAAAGTAATTATTTCACTTCTGTATTTCAAAATGTTGTTGGTGTTTTGTTTGTTTTGTTTTGTTTTGTTTTGTTTTTCATTCAGACAATGATCAAAATACAGTTTATAAATGAAAATAATGTTAATTTACTAATTCAGCTAAAGTTTCCTGTTTATCAGAATTTGGGGGAGGGGAGCAGCAGGGCAAATTATGACAGAAAAAGAAAGAGAAGCGTATGCCAGTTCAGTGTAAACCAGGTTTAGGTACTGAAACAAAGTTCTGTTGTTCACCTACGTTTATATTAAAGAGGAACTTCTGGTAATATCATCAACACATTGCAGAAATACTAACGTCCCCAGAGACCCATGTTAATGGATCTAGAAACAGTACCATGATGACAAGGCTAGAGCAAGGGACAGATTTGTTGCCATGAATTCAGGCATCTCTGTATAAAAACACTGAAGGACACAAACAGCTGATATCATAGTGACTTACTATATCATAGTTCTTGAGCATAGTTGTAAGGTCCTAAATGATTCTTCATTACTTTAATTTTTATTTCATTGTATCTTGCATTTAGCTGACACTCATTTCAAATCTTTAAGGAAAGCCCAATTTATATCTTCTATTTAAAAGAAATACAACAACAACAACAATAGGAATTTGGCTCTTGAATCCAAGCATTATTTTGCCTAGCCCAGCCCTGGATTCTCACTTACACATTATTTCAGAGAGATTAGAATAAAGGATATTGTAAAGAGAAAGGCTGGATATTTTATTCATTGCATGATGTGATTAATAATAATTAAGGTCAGATTTAGCTGGAAAAGAAACAAACTAAGTATGTTTGGATAGGCTCTTGTTTTCCCAAGATATTTTTTCCTAATATTCTCCCACATATTCTGTGTATATACCACAATAAAGAGGGTTTTTTTGTTTTGATTTTTCTTTCCTTTTTGTTTTTCCTTTTTTTTTTCTTTTTAACTAATCTTTGTGTTTGAGAGCTTTTATAGTATTCCAAAAGAAAGTTAAGGTTTGTTTGATTCATGTCTTCTTTTGCTAACATTGCACAGTGTGGAGAATTTGCAGATGTAAATCCCATTATCACTATACATATAAATTTGCAATTTGTCTATAGGCAGATAGACTCTTACATGTCAACTTTTACAGTTCTTTGCTTTTTGCAGGCTTTTTGCCTGTTTTCATCATGGATTTTATGATCTCATCCTTAACCATCTGATTACAAAATTTTGGTGGAGATTGCCAGTGTGTATCGAACCACTGTGCAGCTGGTCTTAAATCAGCCATTTAACAAAAGTCAATTTTTAGTTTCAAAACACAACTGAATTTTGAAATGAAAATCCTTCCTTGTCAGACTTATTACAATTAATTGGAATAAAAATAAAAAAATAATAATAAAAAAAAAATTTTTTAAAGAGTTTAATATTTCTCCCTGGCTTTTTTATTTGGATTCATTTGCCTGCAAATTGAGCAAGGGAAGGACAAAGATAATTCCCTGACATTCCATCCATCAACTAATTTCCTGAGGGATCTGATATTTTTCCTGCTGAAGTCCACATCATGTCTGATGTTTCTCTGACCTAAGGCTACACTGAAACCAGACTTTGTCCAGTAGCATGAAAATTTTTCTCATAAAGGGTGAAGTCATAAAAGCAGAATGTCACCATCAGACTGTCTAATAGGGTTTTGGTGGCAGCATGCTGTTCTCCTGTGGTTCCTTCCTTTCATATGTAACATTGATTTTTACTACCTCCTATATAGCTAGTATCAGAAAATTTTGATCAGAAATTTAACTTTAAAACGTAGTATCTTTTCTGTAACCTAAGGGACCGCAGCCTAATAATTTACTCTGACTCTTCTTTGCAGTAAGCATGATTTACCTCCCACCTAAAATACGTTTTTTATCACATGGTCAAATGCTCCAGTATGACAAAAGCTCAGAGGTACAGCTCTGATCCCATCCCCTTACTTGTTTATTTGGTGTGCAGCCTCTGGTAACCAGGATCCTCCATTAACACAACTGAGCATATTTAGGTTGCTTTCTTTCCCCAGTGACACCTTCATTGATAGAAAAAGGGAAACATATAAGTAGTGGTAGTAGGTTCTCCTGGTAACAGGAATGTAATCTGACTTTGTTTTTGATGGATGGTTATTTACTTCCCTTGTGGACTAGAGACTGTTACCCATTAAAGCATCTCTAACTAGATAAAGTGCATTAAGGAGAGTGCTAGAGAAACTATTTCTTTTTCCTTGCATTCCCCCGGACCTGGTGAATGATGACTTCAGCTCTTCAGTGTATCAAGAGGAAGAAAGTAAAAAGGAGGGCACATTCTCTGAGGTAAGCCCTCAGTTTTTCTGTTTGTATGTGAAGTTGCCCACAGAATCTGAGCACAAGGACTTACCAACAAACTTTATCCCAAGTGGCACTTTAAGACCAAGTTAGTTATAGAAAGCAATCTTCTCCTTATCACAAAAATAATAAAATAAAATAAAATAAAATAAAATAAAATAAAATAAAATAAAATAAAATAATAATAATAAAAAGAATTGTAAGGAATGAGAAGAAGTGCAAGGAAGGTGTAAGTAGTCAGCCACCTGTGCTTCAAAAGACACAATAAAATCAACACTTCAGAAAGGGAAGATTCTCATTTCCATCCAATGTACCCAATACTGTTTAATGCTACTAAGTGTATTAAAAGGGAAGTCATTTGAACAATCTCAGAACTGAAATTCCAGCTGCTACATTTTTCTATTATGTAGATTAGTCATAAAGGTTTAATGGCACAAAATAGATAATAGAACTTAGCTTTTTTTTTCTTAATATTTCGTGCCAGATGTTACATAAATGCATCCCTACTTGAAATCTGGTGCAATAAAAGATATGCCACAAATAATAATTTTAATAACTTTACATGTTAATGAGGCATATATTGAATGTTTCTTTTCTATTCAGAATCCCATAATTATCTAATGTTGCTGCTGTCTTTTAATAGATAGTGACTGTGTAAATAGGTATGCCTTGCACATAGTCAATACTTGCTTTTAATTATTTTTCCATTATTTTTCTTGGTTTTGGCCACCAGAAGAGTTCTCGGAGCCTCTATTATTTGTAGGATTATGTGAGTAAGCATACTATCTTAACAGTGGAGTGTAAGTATATATTGTACAGTATAGCACAGGATCATACTGTCTATCTACGTAACTTTAGGATTGCTTTTGTTTTGTTTTTGTTTTATTTTTTTCATTAAAAATGTCTTCTTTTCTGATCGATGCTCGGTCTTGAAGAGGGTGGAAGGAATAAGGAAAAATTATTCATGGAACAGTATCGGAGAAGGAAGAAGATATGTAGATTTGTTTTGTCTTTTAAATAAAAGTTGTTTGTATTTATGTACCTAATGGACACATATCTGTCATTTTCTCTCTCTCTCTCTCTCTCTCTCAGTCTCTTTTAAGAAGCTTTACATTCCTAATTCAAGGAAAAAAATGCTGTTCTCCGGTATCTGAAAAAGCAAAAGACCTCATAAAGTAAAAAAGGATACAAATGCAAAAAAGCTGTTTGCAAGTTTCTCTGGTTAGGCATAAGACTTTAATTTTAAAAAGGATAATTGCTATTCTTAGGCTTCTCTATCCATCCTTGTCTATCCACTGAAAGCATTTATTGCACTATTTCAAGTATGTGCTGCACACTTCCTTCATGTGAATTTATGAAGTTTGTGTGCATGTGAGTATATATCCTGAGTATAAAAAAGAAGCACAGGATTGCATAAATTTGGTTTAATTAGGCCAAAAGTATTACTATAGGTCATCTGAGCATAAGTCACCAAGCCTCTACTACGCTGCCTCGATCCTCTAGGTACTATGGAAAGGTAAATGTCCACAGGAAACTGAATATAAGACTCTCGAACTCACATCTCCAGATTTTTAGAAGATGGCTTTCTCCGAGTTATCTTCCAGCTCTGTATTATAGGGGAATTATGTATTTGTCATATAAACTTGCTATATGTGGAAACCAGTAAACAGTTGGACTGCAGCTCCTGCCTCTCCATGAAAGTTATTTCAGAGTTAACAGTTCCCTCCCCAGTTTTAATTCCCTTTCATTAACGTCCTTGCTACCAAAGCGGGTAATGGAAAACACCTGTCCCTAATAATTCAGATATTATGTTTGTGACAAAATAGAAAACCTATTAGTCAATAAGACTATTTATATTCAGAATAAAATAGGTGTTAATATATACTGAAAATAAACTCCTTAGATCTCCACAATTGTTCTCCTGCAACTCTATAAGCATTATCTCACAACAGTTTCCCTACTGCTCTATTAAGCCATGTTAATTTGGGTATCTTTGTATTCAAACCGCTGCCTTGAATTGTCACCTGTCTCAGTTATCTGCAGGGTTAGTCACAAAATCATGGGGACTGCCCACACATTCATGAAAAATCAAAGTAAGTGAGAAGAGCTTTTGCACATGTGAAAAACTGAGAACTCTATTCTTTTGATTGCTCTCAGGGTACCACTGCAAAGCCTATAGGACACATATTCCAAGCTATGCTACAGATGTACCATTCCCTTGTATTAGCTCAGACAAGCATAAGCTTTCTTTACCAAGTCAACATCCAAATCACTATGTTCTGAATTTTCCATTCTCAGATGACACACTTTTCATAAAGAAAGAATGTCTGATGGCAGCTGCTTTGACATAGAACTGTGTAAGACCATCTGCCTAGGAAGACTTCTCCATGTGCTATGATTCTCCTCAATGATTCCTGAATCATTTCTCTGTTTGTTTGGACATTTGGGGAGCCACAGTATTATTCATTCTGTCTCGACTTTCTCTCTCTCCCCCTCTAGTGATAAATTCTAAGTAATCTATATCATTTCTTCTTAAATCTCTAATATCAACTGCCCCCTTCAAAGTTGAGGCACTACATTTAGCAGCATCAAATCCTTCCACAGCTCCACTAATAAGTAAGCGTACAGAGTACTCCATGAGCAAAGGCAGGCAAGAATTAGGGTACGAGAAATCTAGCTAAATTTGAGTAGGAGCATCAGTGACTCTCTTACTCCCCATATTCTGAGTGACTTTAACAACTACTAACTACTCCAATGAGACAGATTTTACCCCAAAGTCTTTTTAATCCTTGGCATATTTTTTTCTAGTTAGCTGTGGTAGAGTAAATGCTGTATTTGTTTTCAACACACTTCCATGTTTCAGCTCCAGCCCTCAGACCTTTGGTCTAAGTTAATGTCCACTCAATCTGTGGCATTCATTTTTATTTTCAGAAAACTTTAGAGTACTGAGGAGATTTAAATTTTATTAGATATGTGTCACTTAGTTTGCCGTTTTAGTACTCATGACTAGGGAGGTGTTGTGGTTTTAACCCAGCAGGTAGCTAAACACCACACAGACACTCACTCCTCCCCACCCCCCACCCCCAGTGGGATGGGGGAGAGAATCAGGCAGGAAAAAAAGTAAGAGCTCATGGATTGAGATTAAGACAGTTTAATAGGACAGAAAAGGAAGAAAAATAATAATAACAATGATGATGATAATAGAATGTACGAAGCAAGTGATGCACAATGCAATTGCTCACCACCTGCTGACCAATGCCCAGCCCAGCCCTGGGAGTAGTAAAGTGTCCCTCTCCATCCTTTTTATAAGACCTCTTTAAGTATTGAAACCTATCTAAGATAATCTACCTAAGTTAAGTCTTCATCCATCCTGGATAGAAATCAGCAGACTACAGTATTTATTACTTAGGCTAGACATTTTCTTGTAAAAACAGAAGTGAAGACTGTCTTTCTCCAACATCAGCTAGCATATGGGTTGCACCACCATTGAGCTATGGCTCAGTCCCCAGTGAATCAGCTAGGACCTTGGCTTTGTATTATGTGAGGGCATACATGTGCATATGTTGGATGCAGGAATGAATAGGTGGTCAGTTGCCTTGAACTTCCCTGCCTGTTGGCCACCTCTGTCTTCCAAGAGAATTACTTGGGGTCTTTTTGCCTCCCAGGAGATCATCTGAGAGAGCAGAAATTACATTAGCTGGGATGCTCATTTTCTCTCTGAAAAAAGTCCACAAAGAAATAATAGTCCACCTATCCATAGCATTCATCATAGCATTTGACACACACTGCATTGTAAAAACAGGACACATATTCTATCTATTCTTGAAACGAGCTTAATTTCTAGAAATGAGACAGATACGCTACAGTTGGTTGTAAGGCCATAGAAAAGTGTAATTACACCTCATTAAAACTACTCTTTCTCATCCCAGGCAAAGGAGGTCTTTCTTTGCAGGTACGAGCTGAAAGCCTGATATTCGGGTCCAGGAGTAATTCTGAAAAAACTCTCATACTCCAAGCCATGACACCACAAACAGACCTGCTGAACGTTCATTTACCACAGGGATTTTCTGCCAGCTCTTTTGAGCTTAATTATAATGTTTATTTAATTAGTTTTTCATTTTCACCTCTTCTTGCCCTTATGAGAAACACTGAGAGGGATAAAGAGAGTGAACTTTTGAAATAAGTTCCTCTTTTAAGTAAAAGGAACATTATTTAGTTCCTTAAATTCTTTTTAGGGTTGAGTCATTTTGTCTTGAATCTTGAAACAGATACCATTAATTTTATTTTCCAGCAGTATATACCATAAAGATTGTCATTGAACTATGAGACTTTCATAATAACATGGCTCATAATTTAGGCTGTGATAAACAAATTCCACAGTACTGTAAAGTTACAGCAACAAATGCAAGTTGCAGAGAAAAGCCATGTCTTAGAATGGAAACTCTTATGCAAACTAAGTTAAAGAGGATAGTCTTGTTAACATTTTAATACTACTTTCCCTATTGTGAAGCTTGATTTTATAAAACAATTCTAATCTTTAAGGATAGATCCACACTACAGAAATTAAAATGTAACATATTACAGCTTGAAAAGCAAGAATTTCAGTGTGTTTCCAAAACAAATTATTCTGACTTGTCTTAAAAATATATGGAGGCTTCTTCAGGTATTATCATGGATAAGTCATTATATGACTTGCAGGTTCATACATCATTGCTCTTTGCTGTCAGTATGAAAAATAGAACATTTTGTTTACTTAAAAAATTGAAATGCCATGATTCTGCTGTTGAAAAATGAGGTGGGAAAAAAAAGAGTGTCCTCCCATTTTTTGAAAAATGTGTTTTTTATTGAAGCAAAAATAGATAGGAGGAGAAAGAGATCATGTATGCTCAGGGAAGCAGACTGGTCTGTATTTATACAGGAAAAAGAATAATAACAATGGGTGGGTCACTGAAGACAGAGTGACCAAAACCAAGTAGGGAGCTCATGACAGCAGAAGACAAAAATGAAGGACTGAGCTGACAGCAGACCCACCTTTGAATCCCAATAAATATATAATTAATAAAGCCATTGTGAAATAGGATTCATGTTTCATGATAAAGTGAGACTCCCCAGTCAGAATGCATCTGTTAATAATAAAAAAATTCCTTCTGGAATGAGAGTTTAATAGTTCTCATTCATGCTTTAAATAGCAGATCACAGCAATAAATCAGCATTATGATTTTAGGGGGTACAACTTATGAAATATAATTTATTGTTTCTGGCATTTCATTTGCTGTAAAATCATTTTTAAAATATTCTATAATATTCATTCTTGGAGGGAGATTGATCAAATAATCATGCAAATATTGCCTGCATTAATCTTAATTTTTTTAATTTTTAAAAGCTTATGAAAAGTAATTTAGCTGTTGTGATGAGAGAAGAGATTATTTTGACAGATTCTTAAAATCTGTGGAATAATAAAGCATGAATGTGTGTATGCATGCATTGCATGTACATCCAGCAACTGTGAAACATTTGCAGTTTCTGTTCCCATACACATTTCGCAAGGTACGTTTAGATGATAATGACAAACAGTTTTTTACAGGATGAGATCTCTACATTGTATTATACCAAGCTTTAAATTTTGATCTTTCCTTAAATAATTAACTAGTCTTCCTTGTTTGTTATCATTTTCATATAGAAATTATTAGCAAATACCAGCTATACTACAATTCCTAAGATAACCTCATTTGTTTCTCTGCGGAAAAACTGTCACTAATCACACACACACGCATGCATACAGTATACATATGCATATATATACATACAAACACAGACATATATGTACATATATATACATATATATACACATACATATATACATACATATATATACATACGTATATTATCAATGTTAACAATGTTCTGAGAAACAGAAGATATTGCTATTTCTTGCCATTTCTTCCCATGCTGATTCAGACTGTTAGACACCCCTATATTCACTATACTCCCTATACTCCCTGTAGACTAATCCCTGTATACGTAGTCTCTGTATTTTCCATAGAACCATAGAACGCTAAATGGTTTCCCTCCAGTGTGTTGACTGCACCACACAGCTTGGTGTCATCTGCAAACTTGCTGAGGGTGCACTCAATCCCACTGCCCATGTCACCCGCAAAGATGTTAAGTAATACTGGTCCCAGTGCCAACCACTGAGGAACACCACTCATCACTGGTCTCCATCTGGACATTGAGCTGTTGACTGCAACTCTTTGAATGCAACCACCCAGCCAATTCCTTATCCACCGAGTGATCCATATTTTATTCACATACATTTTTTCTTTTTTTTCTTTTTCCTTTTTTTTTTTTTTTTTGCGATATGTTCCCAGAGAGATCTTTCCTCCAGATCTGAAGACCTACCCCATGCATATTTTGTGATAACAGAGGATAGAATCAATTGATCATACCTGGAAAGGTGGTGGAAAATGAAATGAAGGATAGAAAAACAGCTGTCTGGCAAGTGCTTCACAATACCGAGACCAGTTTCTTTTTATTGCAATATAAGCATTCAGACAGACAGTCCATATTGCATACTCTGGCAGACAGTCACAATGAGTTCACAGAATATACATACTGTGCTGTTTAGGTGATCATGTGTGTGTAAAAAATAGTAATAAAAAGCAAAAAGAAAAGAAACAAAACAAAACAAGCTTGAGTAGATTACATTACCTACTACTGAATGGATTAATAGCACTCAACAGTGTGCCATAGACTTTTTACTGCTCTGAGCTTGTGGAGACAAACTGAGGAAAAACTTAGTATCAATAATATTTGGGCGATAATAACAGGGCTTATACCAGGTTTCTTAATGCCCAGGAAAATAGCTGGCCCTTGCTCTGGAAGATAATCAGGTGTAGATGCTGGGAATCAGGCCAGGTGAACAGACTCCTACCTGGCAGATTCAAAAATTCTTTTAGGC
>VXAA01002465.1:25667-36474 GCA_013399115.1 Anseranas semipalmata
ACTTTGCTGCCAGACTGGCTGGCTGGCTGGTGTTTAATACTGCTACTCTATCAGGGTTGGAGGGAGACCTATTGTGAATGGCAACAGTTTGCACTGTGACTCCTCCAACTATGCTGCAGAGAAGCAGAAGGATGCTGCTATCTGCTTTAAAGTGGGGCAGAAGCATTTGTTGCAAAGTTAGGTGAGACTGTCCCCTTCTGTTGGAGAACTGATGATAGAAACTTCTTAAGAAAAGTTATAAGGAGGTGGTTGTGGCTGTGAATATCCTATGTCACATGAACATAACCAGGCACTCTCCAGCCCCCTAAAAATGTATATAGAGTATTGAACAGAAAACTGTGGCTTACACAGATTCCTGTAGTGTTTTTCTTGAAATTCTAAGTTGCTGTCTGCAGAGATCCAGAAAGTTTCTGATATATTCTATAATAAATAAAGTATAGTAATATAAAATAGTAGTGATGGCTAAAAGAAAGAATATTTGGCATGTGTGTACATATTCCTTAAAAACTGTGCCTATTTCCTTCAAGTAATTTCATTAATAAATTCAGTTGATTATCATTTTCCTGGCCTACAGTAGCCTAAATGCAGCTCCCACTTGGTACCAGTGATTACGCCACCTGCATAGCCTTGACTTTATCTACAAATGCAGCAAGTTCTCATGTGAACATCCTGTTTCATAAGCAAATGCTATAGTAGCGGGACTGAAGAAAGGGAAAAATCTCTGCTATGGATAGTGCCTGCATGGCATGCTGCATGTGGGTTGGAGTCCTGTTTGATGCCAGCTGGGGCTCCCAGAATGTAAAAGGATGTAGGATTATCTATTCTATGCTCTTCTTATAGTCTTAGCTCCAAGAACCAGCATTTTGAATGATATATTATGGAGTATAAGCACCTTTCATTTTGGGATCATAATGAACTAGGTCCTCCTGCTGCAAAGCAGATACTGGGTCAAACCTTCAGTTGGAAGACACCAGCTTCATTCAGCTGATACAACTGATGGCTCTTCAACTTAGAGTAGATATGGTAATTTGTCCTAACCTTCCCTAGAGAAAGAAGATCATACACTGACCTGTGGTAAATTAACTTATGGCCTGTAGAAACATATTTTTTTATGCTACTCATAAAGGTCCTACAGTGACTATGGTGGAATACCCCCTACAAGTAATATGCAGTACAATATGCAGTAAAAGGGCATTAAGGAAAAGCAATGTTTGTTTTAATGTGTCTACTCCATCTCTGTCATCCTTATTTTCAAAAATTGTGATCATCTGCAGCTCCACAAGAAGTCAAATGGAAGTGGTTATTCAGTACCTTTGATATGAATTCCTTCCTTTCTGTCAACATTGTAAATTATGCTGTGAAAATATATATCCATTAATGATAGATTCTTTTAATTTTGCCTGATCGGAAAATACTTTATAAGCAATAGATGTGTTATATCCAAATTCTTTGCAGTTGAAATGGTAAGTAACAAAGAATATTGAGATATGTTACTAGAAAAAGCTAATAAAAATTGTAAATTTAATTTGTTAATTTTTATTCTCAAGATGAGAGTCCTTACCTTAACCATAATGATTTTGAGTGGATATTCTAATCAAAATTAATAAAAAATTGTCTATATAGATGAACTGAGCAACAGATGTCATTCATAACATTCATCGTATATTGACACATTACTGCTTACCAAGGTCATTTTGCTGTCACTGTTAGAGCAAAATAGAATAATTGTTAGGTACATTTTTCAGCAGCTATAAACAAGTGGCAGTGGAGATGCGGTATGTGTTTATTCTGTGTGCAGTATTGTTTACTCTTCGTAGAGACTTTTACTGTGTAATAAAACCTTTAATTAACCAAATCTAGTCTTTGGCTGTTTGTAAGGAGTAACATAATACATCACAGTATACTGCAAAACAGAGCAAATACAAATATATGGTAGATTCTCCAGAAAAGGCTGAGTAGGGACATCAATTTTAGGAAATAAACATCCCAGATCCACCCTACTTGAAAGGCAAAAACAGAATGTCATTGATTCTAACATTAATTTGATGGGATTCATTTCCAAACTAATGAAAACTGTGATAATAGAAGAGAAAGTTATTAAGAACTAATGCCCAGTGTTTATATTGTTCATGTGAGAAATCTCACAGGTAGCATGGAGATACCTACTTAGTTTGTTATTGTTTTTGTTTTGTTGAATATATGAAAGATGTAGCTGCTGAACTAGTCCATAGTATAGCAAGCACATACTATCACGCATGAGGTATCTTGCACTTCTGTCAGAGCAAAGTAAACTGAATAAAAAGTGCAAATTACCATTGTTTCTGAGATGTTTAGGACAAGATTTGTGTCCTGATATTCCTGTAATATTTTGCTATGGTTTTCTAGTCATTAGAATACTGCAAGCCTGTAGCATGTCTTTCTTAACCTGTTTTGTTTCACAGCAATTTGTTTCATATAATTCTGACAGCACCTAGAAAGATGATTTCTTACAATTCAGTTCATTTAGTGTATTTGGGTACCCTGCAATTTCAAATACTCACAAAAACATTCCCTGACTTGTTATGCCTATCTGATGCCTGTGGGATTTAAAGGGTATTATCAAAGATATTCAGTTTATCATCAAAGGAAGAACTATTTTCTCAAGTTGACAGGACTGTATTTGAGAAGGACAGCTGCTTCCCTCAGTAGGCTCTGTTTTACCTGCAACGTGGACCTTTTTTCAATTCTGACAAACTATGAAGCCAAATGGAACATTTGTATCAGCATGACTCATCTCAGTAATACCAACAAGTGTTGTCTTTGTCTCAAATCTATTGAGAAGTAACGATTTGGGGGCTGACTTGTTAATCAGCAAACATCTGCTTTTGATAGGTTTCATGAGCTTTTCTGCTTAAAAAGTTACCTAAAATGAATTAAGGAAATGAGAGAAATAATAATTAAGATAAATTTCCTTTAAATAGTCACTGGAATCTTTTGGAGATTTATTTGTGGTCTCTGAGCCTGTACAGAAAATCAAATTATGCTTTCATTGGTAATGATCTTCACATTCTATTATTTTCTTTCTTGTACTGTTTAAAGAACAGTGACTTGTCTGCTTGCATTATTGTTTGCATCTCCTGTGTTGCAAGATATGACACTAAAGAGAGATAAAAATCACCATCTTCTTTTTATTGCTATTTTACCATATTGAAATTAAACACACATTTTCAAAAGGTAGAATCCTGCTGTGCACATAAATCAGTTTCTTACACATACAGTAGACTACATATATACCTATATAGCAATTTGCATGCGTGATTACCCAATCTGCATGCAGAGTCGTGGTAGAGTTGTCACTGAGAAGTTTATTATTTATTAAATTTTATCACCCAGTGATTTTGAAAATTCAAATTAAATATAAGGGAAACTAAGGTCTTGGACATTGTAGTAATTCTTGGCAAATGACTGAGGGGATTTTTCAGGGTAGTAACTGGCCTGTGTAACTATCTTGGAGCTTATTTAACTTCAGTGAAATATACCTGAATCTGCTTAACAATGCTATGGCCTTTTACTTAACTACTCAGAGACCATAGGCAGTAATAGGAGACTTAGAGCATCTGCTCTGTTTTGCCAGAGCCTTGAGCTGTGCCAAAAAAAAAAAAAAAAAAAAAAAAAAAAAAAAAAAAAAAAAAAANCAAAAAAAAAAAAAAAAAAAAATCTAGGTTATAAAACATTTCTGCATCTCCATCTAAAGAATTCTTGGTCATTTGGTTATAGCATTTAGACATGAAAAGTGTGAAAAATTTGGCCAGCCTGGGGTGAAGTTGATGAGAAATTATATTTTAACCTCAGTGAATCCATGCTAGATTCACTCAGTAGTACACAACTGTGCTTTCCAACTCCCTGAAATGTCCAATCCCTTTAACGAAAAAAATAGTACTAAGTAAAAATAGTACTCCATGGAAGTTTCAGACTTGAGCAAATATTAAATTAGTAGCTTTTTAACTTTACCCTGAAAGCTTACCATTTTTCTAAATTTTTTTTATTTTTTCAGATCTGCCACATCTCCATTTTATCTTAGTAATCTTGGAAATTCATTATTAATATTGATTTCCAAACATTATGTTGACTTTCAGTTTCATGAATTTATGTCTAAATTAAAAAGTCAAACTAGAAAAATTACTGTACCAATACGTCTCAATTTTAAGTTAAAATTAATGTTTAATCTCAAAATATTCCAGAAATCAAAAGAGGTCACATAAAAGCAGAAAACAGGAAAAAAAAATCAGAAATGTTACATCTTTGAAATGTGTGCATGTTTAGCAACATTCCTCCATCATTTTTCATCTACTTTCTGATCCCTTTAATGGTTTCTATTTGTGTCACTGTTGTGGGGTTTTGGTTGCTTTGTTCTTTTCCTTCTTTTATTCCTTGTTTTTCCTTTTTTTTCTTCTTCTTTCCTTTTTTATTCATTCTTTTTTTTTTTTTTTTTTTTTTTTTTTTTTTTTTCTTTTTTTTTTTTTTTTTTTTTTTTTTTTTTTTTTTTTTTTTTTTTCCCAGGGTGGCTCAGTGTGGAGTATTAATGAGCTCAGACTGAAATTTAAAAAAATAATGGAGAAACCAGTGCACAATGGTTGAAACGGCTGAACTGGGCAAGGAGCAGAACTGGAGCGGCCATACATGAAACTGATTACCCAATGTAAATTGATGTTTCAAGTATGTCCTTACTCCCTCTTATATACATCCTGAGAAACATTGTCATATGTTTTGTACAAGTCCAGGTAGATGATGTCCATTGCTTTCCCTATATCCAATGCTGTAACTCCATTGTAGAAGGCCACCAAATATATCAGGAATGATTTGCTCTCAGTCTGGCCATGTTGGCTCTCACCGGTCACCTCTTCATTTTCTATGAGCCTTCGCATAGTTACCATAGTTACCATCTGCTCTATGATCTTGCCAGACACAGAGGTGAAACTGACTGGCCTGTATTTCTGCAGGTCTGCCTTTTATCCCTTGTTAAAAATGGGAGTAATGATTCACCTTTTCCATCACTGGGAACTTCACTGGACTGCCATGACTTCTCAAATAAGATAAAGAGTGGCTAAGCAACTTCATCCACCAGTTCCCTCAGTACCTGCGGGACCTCTAATGCATCTCATCAGGCCCCATGGACTTGTGTACCTTCAGGTTCTTTAGATGGTCTCAAACCTGATCCTCTCCTACAGTGGGCAGTTCTTCATTCTCCCAGACCCTGTCTTTGCCTTCTGTCACTTGGGTAGTGTGGCTAGAACACCTGCCAGTGAAGACTGACAGCCCACTTTTTCCCTAGTCTTCCTTTTATTACTGACATATTTATAGAAGCNAGATAAAGAGTGGCTAAGCAACTTCATCCACCAGTTCCCTCAGTACCTGCGGGACCTCTAATGCATCTCATCAGGCCCCATGGACTTGTGTACCTTCAGGTTCTTTAGATGGTCTCAAACCTGATCCTCTCCTACAGTGGGCAGTTCTTCATTCTCCCAGACCCTGTCTTTGCCTTCTGTCACTTGGGTAGTGTGGCTAGAACACCTGCCAGTGAAGACTGACAGCCCACTTTTTCCCTAGTCTTCCTTTTATTACTGACATATTTATAGAAGCCTTTCTAGTTACTCTTGATGTCCCTGGGCAGATTTAATTCTAGCAGAGCTTGAGCTTTCAAAACCTGACCCTTTGCTTCTTGGGCAATTTTTCCATATTCCTTACAAGTTACCTGTACTTGCTTCCACTCTCTGTAGGCTTCCTTTTTGTGTTGGAGTTGGCCAGAAGCTCCATGGACAAACCATGCTCATCCATACAGACCTCCTGTTATCTCCTTTTTGTTGGAATGCATCACTCTTGAGCTTCAAGGAGGTGATCCTTGAATATTAACCAGCTTTGTTGGGCCCCTCTTTCTTCCAGGGCTTTATCCCACAGTACTCTACCAAGCAGATCCCTGAAGAGGTCAATATCTGCTCTCCTGAAGTCCGGGGCTGTGAGCTTGCTGTGCGCCCTTCTCACTGCCCTTGTTCTCCACCATCTCATGGTCACTGCAGCTCTTGAACTTTGCATTCCCCACAAGCCCCTCCATTTTGGTGAGAATGAGTTCCAGCAAAGCGCCTCTCCTCGTTGGCTCTTCTGTAACTTGGAGAAGGAAGTTATCATCAACACACTCCAGGAACCTCCTGGATTGCTTATGCCCTACTGTGTTGTCCCTCCACCAAATATCAGGCTGGTTCAGTTTGTGCTTTTCTTATTAACAGAAAATAAATTTGGCCGCTATCTGGATCCTCCTCTATTCAGCAGAAGTGAAACAGCCATATTTTTAAACTTGGTCACTACAAAGCTAGGATGGTGGCATAATTTAATTAAACTTCCTACTTTATCCTGGTTAGCATTGCTGAAGAACTGACCTAAGAAATTGAAGTCTTCTCAAAGTCTGTAAATAGCTTGCAATAAGTGGAACACATGGAAGACATACAATGCAAGAGCTGAGAAAACAAAAGTCTTTAATTAACAGAAATCTGTCAATCTTCATGATGTTGCTTGCTCAAATTAAAACTTGATTCTTGCATCATGTTATTTCCTGTACATACTAAGGTTGGATGCTTTTAGGGAGCTGGTACTTTAAGATCAAACACATTGGCTTATAGGAAAGTTTGTGCCATACTTCTGTGCCATGTTGGACAATACATCAGTCTTAGTTACAAGTATTCACCTGTATTGGTTATTAAACCACTCTGTGTATCCTGAGCTGTTGCAGTGTGATCATTCGCTCTTGACCCAAGATACAATGTAGAATCATACAATCATCTAGGTTACAAGACCTACAAGATTATCAAGTCCAACCGTCAACCTGACCTACCAAATCCATCAGTAAACTATGTCCCTTAGTCCCACATTCCTGAGGTACATAACAGACACTGCACACTGGGACAGACAAGAAAGCTTCAGAGGTTGTACCCAAAATATCCATATCAAAAATGAGTTTCTGGAACAAATATTAGCAACAGAGAGATGGATACTTTCTGTACTGCCATTGTAAGCAAATAACAGTAATGACTGAAACAAAGAATCCATCTTTCCAACACCAGCATGTCAGTTGGGCTCCATGCAATTTCATGGATCCAAATAATGGGATGCAGAATCTACTTCAAGGCCAAAAACTGCCCTGGCCAAACTCTTGAGTGAGAAAGACACAGTGAGAACACGACAAACACAACTAGACGAGTGCAGCAGTACAGAATGCATCACTAATAACAGCACTAAAAATAGCCTACAGCTCATTTTGGGATGAAATAATTGTTTCCTTTTGGGGCAATAACAACTTCAAATCCTACAGATACTGGATATTGCTGATCTCCAGGTAACAAGGTCCCCGAGGAAAAAATATCCAAGTCTCAAAGTTATGGTATGAAAGAAAGATAGGTTACTTGTAAGTAGTTTACGACTACAGTTTCAGATACTGGGAGCAAGGAAGGAAATTCACTTTTTGTTAAATTTATTAATTGGTTATAATAGCATTTGTGTCCTGTCTCTCAATGTAATCCCCGGTAGGGAAAAAACTTTGTCTTTTTGTCTTCTGGCTTTCTTCTTTAGCTACAGGCCTATAATGTGAGTTCTTGGTCTCTTGCATATTTTCTGTGTCTTTGGTTGCATTTGCAGCTGGGCCTTTGTGGGTTTTGTTTGTTTGTGTTTTTTTGTTTTATTGTTGTTGTTGTTTTGGCCTATTGAGCAAGCATATCATTTAAATGTCCAAAATATTTACACTTCCTAGTTGAGCATTTATTGTTTTAAGATAGGGATAATGAAGTTTTTCTTCTCTTTCCTAGATTTAAAATAATAATAATAATAATAATTAATTAATTAATTTAATTTCTTATCCTAGTTAATATTTCCAACATGAGTTACTTAGATACTTGCAGAAAATGGATAGAAACATTTGGAACAAGTTTTATGAACTGACAGCACTATATAATAATTAAGGAGTTTGTAGAGCTTCAAAACATACATGTTCTTGGCATCTGAGAATATAATAATATTTAACCAGTAAAACTGCTGACATTTAAAAAACAAACTTAAGCAAAATATTGTCAGCTATCATTCGTGAATTTTGCAATAAATCATTTAAATAAAATATTCAGCATATGCTGAGCTTAACGTATTGGCAGCTGCTCAGAAAAAAAAGTATGCCAAATGTTTTTTTGTTATTTCCTTTAATTAATAAAGCAATTTAGATTCAATATCTGTAAGCTAACACAAATCTGCAAAAACAATTGTGAAATTGTTTTATTGGTGAGTCAATTTTCTGCTATCTCTGTGGGGTACCTGAAACTTAATTTCAAGGAAGAGAGGTTAAATAGCACCATTTCAATAATTTTATTTCCAATTGGAGGGTCTAAATATGTCTTGTATGCACTGATTAAGAAAACAACCAACAAAACAAACAAAAAACCCTAAACAATATGAAGTTATGAAGTTGCTGTTCTATTGTCAAGTAAGAAACAGTAAATTAATTTTGTCTTTAAATTCTATGCAAGCAAATTATACAAGTAAGCCTTGGCAATGTTCTTTTTTTATTATTATTATTAATGTTTTGTCAGATCATCAATCTTACTTTGTTCCTGTGTACTAATACCCTATTTGGTTTGTATTTACGTAAAACCACTTTTTCCTCTCTTTGAAGAATTCTTATTGAGTTGATTAAGATAACTAAAAATGGTGAAATTATTTTCAGACTTTTTTTCTCCACAATATTTAATAATCAGAAAGCAGTACAGTAGGATAAAGTCCTGCAGAGTGCTGATATTATTTAACTAAGTACTGCAGATGCTAGCACAGACATAACGAATTGCACAAGTGACGCTACATGAATAACATGCCTAGTTTGATAAAACATTTGGATGGTAGCTGTCTGCCCTGTGAGGCATATTTTTCCATTAAAAATACAGAGAAGCAGATGATTATCTTGACCTTTTATCAGCAAACTGGATAAGTAGTATTTTTACTCTCTGGACAGATGGTTTGACCATCAGAAAAAAATTTATTTTAGCATTGCTGTGGCTCTTAAGAAGTTTAAATTATATCATGGCTGAATGACTACAAGGGTCTTCCCCTGATATACAATTGAACTGATAACTCATGAGGTTAGGTAGACCAGAACTAAACTAAATCAAGCTCATACAAAATTGATTGTAAAGTCAGAAAATAACACAGACACTACTGCAGGAAATTGTTTTAAAGCCTCTTAGTGTATGATATAACCACAGACTACCACAATCTAACTCCAAAAGCAATTACATATAAGTATTTGCTCCTGAATCTTTAGAATTCTACTTTCAGTGATATAGCTAATAAGTTTTGAACTGCAGGAAAGGTAATATGACTTTAATATTATACAAGACCTCCTACTCATTTAGACCCAAGATACCCTGTATAAGATGAGATCTGTTCTTTCCCTTCATACTGAGTATTACAGTTCAATGAGAGTGCTCAAAGAGCACAATAAGGCTGTGTGCAAGTGCTGGCAAATTGAAACCCTGACAAAGACAATGTATAAAGTGTTACACTAGAGACACTACATACTTAGATTTTATTAGTATTGCTAATGTTTGAATAAACCAACGTGCTTTTTTTTTGTAAACCAAACTATTTGTCATAAAATCAAGGTTGAAAATGATGAAAGAGGTGGAAACTTTATAGAGTTACCATTATAAATAAACCTCACATCAACAACTGGCTCCATTTCACTACAAGTCCATGGAAAATCTATTTTTAAAATTGAATAAACATTATCTGGCCTTAAAAGAAAAAGACATATTATTACTTAAAATATTTTCACTAATGAAATAACCCGTATCAGCATTCTGAGGTGAATTAATTTAGGCTACTAGTGCAGTCTGGAGAATAATGTATCAAACTCTCAAGATTTTGTTTCAAAGACTCCTAGTTAATAAGTCTCTGCTTTCTACTAAAATTCATGGCATAATTTGGCACAGTTATTTTTCTTACCTCTTTCTTTACAATAAGAGCCATTTTAATGGAAAAGTCAAACTGTTAACAACTGGAGTGACTAACCTAGCTTGTGCCATACTATGCAAATAATTTAAAATATATTATCATTTTATGGCATAAAGCCAGGTAGGTTTTTGTTTGTTTTGTTTTACATTTACAGTACTTCTTTCACAGTCAACAAAATCAAATGCAGAACAGAATACACAGAAGAGTTACTCTGTAGTTGCGTATCGGGCAAAAGCAATAAAAAAAAAAANAATTTCAGCACTTTCCAGAAGATGTTTATCAAATGTGTTCATAATACTTGCAGTGGTGGAAATTCCCCAGTTCAGCTACCTAATGGTACGCCATTAGGAAGACATAACCAGACCTTGGAGATGCACAACAGTAGAACCAGATCATTGGAAACAAGTTGCAACACTGGAGAAAAAAAAAAAAAAAAAGAGAGAGAGGGAGAGAGACAAGCTGAAACTAGAATCTTACTGTGATCCATGTATATGGTCTAGGGAACATTAATTTGTGGACCTGAAGTCATCCTGTACATTCTGCTCTGTTTCAGTAGGAGGGAAGAAAATTATGTCAAAATTTGAAATTGTTGCAACTCTTTTATTTTCTTTTTCCATTTTAATTTTCATTTGTAAATTCTATCCATAAGAAATATTTTTCCAATACTTTAAACATAGCCAGTCATGCTGGGTTTGGAATGGGAGGAAATTATCTTTTCCATTATGGAGTTTAAGTTTCAGTCAAATCATTCTGCAGTCAATGAAAAAACTCCCTGTGGTGGTTTTACCCT
>VXAA01002466.1:0-21489 GCA_013399115.1 Anseranas semipalmata
GGACTCATCCCACCAGGTTTCGCCACAAAGTAGTGACTCAAAGTGACTCCTTGCCTTCCTCTGTAAGCACAGGCACAGCATATTGGCATCATCGGGGGTTCATCTGCATGTCTGTTTACAGCTGCATGTTGAGATGTTGTCTGCCTCTTGGTGTTTGTTATAGCTAATAAACGTGGAGAAGTTACACCAAAGATCTGTTTTGCTAAGCCTAGTCCCTCAACACAGCTGAACATGTAAGTCTATATTCCATTAATAGTCTCTGGATGGGACAAACAACTGCTGCGTACAACAAATCTCAAATATCACGAGAAGGGGGGGACACAGGAGGGTTTCTCTTGAAGAGCAGCAGATTAGCAACGACCTCTGACAAGCAGTTGTTGTTTTTCCATAACAAGCTGATGAAACGCTCTGGCAGACTGAACTGCTTAGTGGTGTTCTCCAAGGGCAACAAACTCTTTGTTAGCTGAAACAGATTTTTCTGAAGAGCAACAGAAAATTCAGCATTTAGGACTTTGCTGGGATTTGGGTGCATCTCTCACAGATGCTCTTTCAAAATGCCCCATCTGTGAAGCTAAGGCTGTTGCTTAACGAAAGAATCAGAAATAATGCTGACCTCTTATTATAGGCAAGGCAGCATAAATGCCAACATAGAGAGGATCTGGATACTGGGTTTTATTGAAGAACCAGTGACATTACAGTTTTTACCCTACTTACTATTTCCCTCCTTCACTCCCTCCCCAGCAATGTTTCATTCCCTGGATCTCCGCTTCCCTTCCCTGCAGTCAGCTCGCTGCTGGCTTGGGAAGGTTGGGCATAAAGTCGTGTTCGCTCCTGTTGTGATGCTGCTTATACTTAGTAATCTTGGGCACCACTGGCCAAGGTCCCTGGGCATCCCCCAGCATTGATCTCCATGTCTGCCTCATCTCCAAGATCTTTCCCCACTTTCAGGATCTTTTCTCTGACCAGGGTCTTCTCTTTGTTCTCTCTGAGACCACTTCTTTTCAGAAATCCATCTTCTGGCACCAGCTCTTCTAGACACCAAGCCTACAGTTTCTTTCAGTACAGAAAGAAGCACAGTGCATGATTACCCTCTTAATTAAGGGGTCTGCCTCACGTCTCTTTTTTAGTTAGAGGATTTGGGATGTGCCACTTCTGTTTAGTCCAAGTGTTATCAAAATTTCCGAGCAGCCCATACAGCTTGCAAGGAGCAGGCTCCTGCTTTAGAGTTCAGGAGTTCAGTTTTGGACATTCACCCATGTGCATACACAGACTTATCTGCTGCCTGTTAGTGTTCACAATTTCAGCTAGTTTTTGCTTGACAGCTGCTAAGTCTGAATATATGTATTGACCCAGCTGCCTGTTAGGGAGATCCAGCTATGTGCCAGTGCCTTCTGACATAATGATCTTTCCCCTTCAACCCCCTCCCCCAAAAAAACATGGCCTCAGAGACATCCCACCAACAAACAGCTCCTGTTGCACTGGAAATCGTTTTGCTAAAAGCAAGGTTGTCTGATGGAATTTACTGGATTTTTTTTTTTTTTTTTTTTTTCAGGTAATATCATTGTACAGGCCAGAGAGTTGTAGCTACCTAGACTGTTATTATGCCTATAGTTTTCCTTATCTCTGATAGCAGTAACATAATTATGTGGTCGGTGTTTTAATTCAGGCTTTTGGACAACAAATGACACAGTCATGCTGGTGCAAGCTGCATGCATAGATCAGAAAAGTTATGACTTGAATGGGTTTGGCTTATTCCTACTTGAATCTAGAGTGAATTCAGGTAATGCAAATCCTCATTAACTATGGAGAGTTTGAGTGATGCATTGAAGCTATTCCTGTGGATAGGTAAAATCTTAGAAACAGGTTGGCATTTTTGGTTTAATAATTTAAATACATAGGAATAAAGTAAAATTTCAGCTAAACATCCATATTTTTTTACTTCCCAGACTGACCCCATGGCAGGTAACTCTCTTCTTGCATTGCTGAGCTGCAGGAACTTGCACACAATCATTTGGCAGAACTTTTTCTTATTTTTTTTAAACAATAAATGATGCCATATAGAGGTGCATTTGTAAGTGTGCTTTAAGCCAGCACTGCTATGAGTCAGGGACTAAATTTGGTCTCAGGTTGTAACAGTGAAGGATGAGATCGCCTCTCTCAGCAGATGACAGAAATAGTCAAAAGTGTTTTTATGCCTGACTTATGTCATTTCACCTAAATCAGTAACTTTTTCTTGAGATTTGTCAATTTAAGTTTGTTTTGAAAAAGATTTTTCTGAAAACTTGCACATGGGTTGAAAGGTTTCATTTGAATGTTTTTCCACATTTAGCATTTCAGTTTTTGCTTTCAAACCTGCTCTGAAAAAGGAACTGAAACACCTCATTATAAAATGTGACTGTAAAATTCTGTAAAGAAGCAGCACATTGTGACTATCAGTAAAAATAATTCCCTGAAAACTGATCCCACCAAACTGGTTATACCAGGTACCTGCCCAGTTACCTATGGTGGTGCCCTGAGTCATCTCCAATGTCACCAAATCCTGCTGTCACCTACACCTGATGAAGTCTTCCCCAGCTACGTGTGCATCCAAAGGCAGAAGTGGCTTTGGAGCAGAAGCCTGTTTGTGGCCACATCCTGAACAAGCAATAGGTATTAGGCAGAAATGAGTGTAGTTATCCTCTGTCACTCCAGCTTCGTTGCCAGCTACTGAGAAATGGGCAAAAGAGGGGGAGGGAGGGGAATCTTGGCTACGCTAAGCCACATGTCAGTGTTTCATGTGCGAGGCCCTTTGCTGCAGGCGCTGCTAGTCTGTCTGCACTAACGAAGAACAGGAACAACAATGAGAGTTTGCTCTGATGAGGGAACATTCGTGCTGCAAGACGAAAGAGCCAAAACCCTCAGTAAGTTTGAAACAGCAGAAGGCCAGAGAGCAGCTGGCTGTTTACATATCAGTTTTTTTAAGTAAACCTTTTATAGTCAGATTGCCCTAATCTTCTGGCACATAGCAGCCTCTCATTTCAAGCCCATTGATGATGAAGCTCTGTAAGCAACAAGAAATGTTAAAAATCCATTAGCAGAGCAGAGAGGATATTAAATTCCTTTGCTGAGGGCAGGCTGTTCTTTTATTCTATTCTTTTCCCATATTTTCAGCAAGCCCAGAGCCGTACTCTTCATTTTGCAGCAGTCTTTCTTCCGATATTGTTTTTCTTGTTTCTAACTTCTCTATAATGGTACAAGGCCCTTAAAAGATCAAGATTTCAGCACATATAAGTGGCCCTAAAATACTCAGGTATATACTTCTTAGAACAGAAGGAAAAAAGTTGCAACTGGGTGGCTCTTCATTTCAACATATGTAAGAACACAGGTACAAATAACTTGAGCCTGTCAACAAGGAGATCTTGTTTGAAATATGACTTTCATCATCTTCATCTCAAGAAGAGTTACTGACCACGCTATATTTGCTAATATTACTATGACCAAGATCAGCCAGTGATCTCTGCTAGTCTTTCTTTGGGCCACCACTTCTCTGTATCACTTTGTCCTCCTCAGCTCTAGTACAGTCATCATCTCTGGTGTAGTTCAGCATCAACCTCCATAGACAAGTCCGTGCCTATCACGTTTAAGCTATTTTCCTTCTCAGCAAAACAACCCAGTGCAAAGATCTACAAACACAGGTTCAGGAGTGCTAGCAATTGTCTATAAAAGTAGTTGTTATTGAGATATCGGTGTCAGTTTATTTAGAGCAAAGAACGTTAGGAACGATTGATTATGTTTGGGTTTTAGAGGCCTGGGATTTTTTCTTTCTATAATATAGTTAGCTGTTGGTTTATTTATCATGGTGTTCCTGCATCTTAACTAACATTTAGATGATCAAAACCATGAGACAATATTTTAAGAAATACGGAGGTGGATATTTCCTTTCAGGGGCAGACACTTATAGCAAAGCTGATGAATATGTGAAAAGTACATTGCAAAAAGAAACCCTTGTGGCCAATTTTTCAGTACAGGGCAGTGAATTTCATCCTCTTCTGATCACTAAACGTCAAGAATGAGAATCTCTTTTGGACCAGAAGACAGAAAAAGCCTATCTGCCTTTTAAGTAAATCTCATTGTTCCTGTACCACAGAATAGAAGGGCTGACAGCATTGGGAGTTCTTTGTAAAGGAGTTATGAAGTTGATTTTTCAGGAGGAATAAAGGCATTTCCTCTTGCTGATGCGTATGATTTAAAACCATGAAGTTAGAAAGAATTTTATTTTAGCAGGGATATTTTTCTTTTCTGGAACAGCCCTTGAAGAAAAACTTGCCCATTACTGCCTCAGATTTTTTCTCAGCACATCGTTTCTAAAGAAAACTATGTCACTAGGAAGTCAGTTCTAATTTTATGCACTGTTTTGTAGCCTGCCTACATACAAGGCAACTTTTTGTGCTATTTAAACATTGGATATTGTTACAGGGAAATTGAATGGGGTAGGCACTCAAGCAGACACACACCTCTCAGGGACACATAATCTAAAATTTATTAATTGGACAGGTACTGTGGTTGGATATCAAGTTCTACTCTACAAAACACAAACATACAAGTCACAGCTTGTCCCAACACCCAGTTCAGTTTAGACTGACACAAGATGGACTCAGGAAAAGGGGATGCTCACTCCAACCAGTTGAGGTGTCAGGACCGGACTTGGCAACTTGGGTGCCAATGGAGGGGTTCTTCTTCTAGATCCTATGTTTTGTTGGACCTCCCTGTACAGTGTATCCCTTCGCAAGGAACTACAGACTTAACCTACCTGCAACTCTGCACATCCTGAACTGGCAGATTTAACTGTAGAAAAATTATCAACTGGAAGGTAAAACCTTTGAAGTCAATCCCATGCTGCAGTTACTCGTTAAAAATTTCCTAAATAAGATTTTTGTCTACTTTTCTCTATGTACTTTGAACTCTTCATCCTACATGTCTGATATTCATGCATGGAGTGCTTTTGCCACAGTGTTCAAATAAGTGTAGACCATCTAGTCAGGTCAAAAGGGAAGGCTACCTGTAAAGTGCAATTTCATCTCCTTAAAAAGGAAAATAGATCCTTTTGGATCATCAAAATGGAAATGCCAAGAGCTGCTGTAATACATTTATCTGTGAGCCATCTAGGAACATTTCCTCTCCTTACCGCTTTTTCGAATAATCCATTTGGTCCTGTGTTTAGCAGCAGAAAGTGCAATGGGACAATTGCTAATGGTACTGGTAACTTTATGTGAGGTGAATATTTCTGTATCATTCGATACACCTGGCAACTGTGCATCCAACAATATCGGACAGCAGTGACTCTCAGTGGCTGGCCATCTAGGATGTCTGGGAAGCATGGGTTGGGCTCCAATCTGCAGGCCAGCTGGGGAGCTGTGTGTCTGTCCTCTCAGCAATGTCAGCTGGGGCAGGCGATGGGATCCCCGGCATCAGTTAAGAAAATGAGGCAGGAGGGTGTTAGGTACTAGGGGCAATTCCTGAGGTCAGGAGAGGCAAGCTGATGAAGAACAAAGAAGGGTGAGCAAAACAATGCCCAGTTCACCCTTACTAACCTCGTGATTTTGGGGAATCAAGATTTTTAAATTTAAAGGGGTGGGTATGCTACACAGTTAATGCCATTCTCTGTTCTACCCACAGCTCTCATATTGTGAGGCAGAGCGAGGACAAAGGAGGAGGGTGAGCATTTCTCCAGCAGCAGCCAGCCGTGGGGAAAGGAAGTAGCCATAGAGGAATTTTTAAAAATAGTCTTCATCCTTTCAGCATCAGAGCTTTTATGCAAAAACAAAAACAATACATTAAAAAATGAAAAAGGGGGCAGAGGAGAAGGTTGTGGAAAGGCTAAGAGATGGATACAGAGTCACCAGTGCCATTTCAGGGACTTCTTTTTCTCCTTCTAAGGTGACATCCTAGACCCCTCACTGCTACAGTACTGGCCCAGCTTGCTTTAAATTCTCCATTTCCCATAAATTCTGGCACAGAGACAGCTTTCTGGTGACAATTCCAAATGTGCTTGGGGAGAAAGGGGCAAGGCGCTCATTATTTTTATCAGCCTCCCACAGCAGAAGTTGAAGTTCTGTGGAAAATATGTAATTTTAAATGTATTTATTTAGGAAAGCTTTTAAATCAAAACAATTTATAACTGGCACATTCCTCTCAGCTGGAACAACAAAAAATAGTGGTTGGGTCACAGCTGGATTAGCTGGAGGTGATAGTCTGTGTCTTTGCTCTTCTTCTTTCTCTCTCTCTCTTACTGATACAGACCTGAATCTTTTTACCCTTTCTTTTTTTTTCCCCTGCTTTAGCATAAGTGCCTAATATAGTTATCTTTATATACACAGAATAATGTGATGTTGTTACCAACATTTGCAGTTTTCTTTCAGATTTCTTCAGGCTGTAGAGCTCATTCTCCCTCACTAGCTATTAATCTTATGTTGAGTCTTGAGACAACAGGCAAAAAGCATCAGCCAACAGTGCTGCAGCCATAGCTTTGTTGGCCAAGAGGATGATAAAGGTTCCCTTTGCAAGCATGTGACAAATGTAATTCTCATTTGCATTCCTTAGGATAAATGTCACTTTCCTGAAATATAGAGTTACTAAATTACTTTCATTGGAGAGATGGGCATAAAACCTTGGGATCAAATTCTGCACTTTCTGTCTCTTCTGTCTCTTTCTGCCTTCAAATTTTTCCATTCTCCTGTGTTGAGGTGTTCTGATCCCATTAGGACTTCCTCCAAGAAAGGCTTAGGTTTATGAAAGTGATGCCCTTTTGATATTATTTAGGGTCAGATTATCAGAACAGTTCAAGATTGAATTTTCCATGGCTGTTCTGAAAAACCTAGCCACTGGTTTAGATATTCAAATGGGAGCTGACCCAGTCGTAGAGTATTTCTAGCAAGGTGTTATTAAATATGACCTGCTTCTAAAAACAGTGTGTCCTTCTAGTGTTGGGTGTCTGGATGCATTAACTGGTATTTGAAGAAAATGACTGTGACAGAACCTCATTTATAAGTTTATCTAAGAGCTACTCAAATATCCTGACATGAAATTTCCTCAATTGCTTCCTGTGAAACACTGTTTCTTTTGACAGTCTTGGCTTTTTCATTAGCAAAATGATACCAGACTTTACTGACTGTGAGAAAATGAATAGATACATTAATAAATAGGATACGAGACGTATGTGCATACATCAATGAGTGTTTTCTTCCTATATGAATTTTGTGACTATGTTGACAGGTATGTTTATGTGTACTACAAGTCAGCTAAACATGTCTAGTATTTTCCATTCTACCCAGTTTTAAAACCTTCAATTTTTACAACTTAATTACCAGCATCTGGACCAAATAGTGCCTTATCAGTGACACCTCTGACAGTTTTACCTGTTAGTCCCTCAGATGGGAGCCATGCCATCCAAATTTTGGCAAACAAGCTCATATTGCAAGGCATAAAGAGACAAAGGTGGTGGGCCCACAGGAAAGCCAATGATGCTATTAATCACCTTCTATTTGGAAATGGGGTAGATGTGATACTCAACAGACGATGTAAAAGAACACATACTGACCAATGAAGGTAAAAAAGAAGTATTGAATAGGGCTGCTTATTCACTGAACACTGTCCACTCTGTTCAATGAACGAAATACTGTGCCTTGAATACAAATATCTCGCATCTCTAGATTGCAAACAAAAAGGGACTGAGCAGGACCTTTGTTCTGACATGCTCAGCATTTAACAATTTGATCAAGTAACCACAATAAGGTTCTTTGGAGAAGGGGATAGGGTTAATTACTTTTTTAAGGTAATGATAAAGAGTCCATCAAAGCTGTTCATCTCCTCCTCCTTTGAAAGAAAACTGGAGCAGAGGGTAGTTAGGGTACTCAAAGTTTAGCTTAATTGCTAAGTCTTTACTTCCTCTATTTCTGATCCACCACAAATGGAAATGACTGGCACTTTCCAGGTGGGTAAAGGCATTTTGGTGAGTACTCCATACTCACCAGTACTTCCAGCTGTACTTTAAGGTTAGCATAGAGGAATATCTGCTAGTGGGAATAAATGGTAGGCTCCAATCATGCAGCCAGCTATTTAGGGAACAGGAAGCAAAGAGCAATGACCAGGCTTGCAGTTCACCAGAGCAATACGCCCAGTAGAAGTCCCTGAGGAGAGCATTTTAGTGTCCCAGACTTCACTGGTTCTGCAGGAATGGTGCCCCTTCCAGACACTGCTTTAGCCATCTCAAATGTGAACTCTCCTCGCTTTCCCCCTTCCCCACGTTTCAGTCTGCAGAAGGATTAACCCAGTGGGAATAAGCACACTGCAGAGAGGCTTTCAGCTTCAAACACACCCTGCTACCCTATGGGAGATAAGTGAAACTACCCAAGTTCCCCTCAAATAGTCTGCCCCAGTGTGTCATTATTATTATTATTATTATTACCATTATTATTATTATCATTTTTACTTTTAGACATTAATACCACTTATTTTCTACTATTTAATGTATTTTCAGACCAAATTCCTTGCTTTTTCATGCTCTCTGGGGGAATTTATTTGCAAACAGTGTTTCAAGACATTGCTATATCCTATGCCACTACTTTAGGCATAATGAAATACCTCTTTTATACTGGTGTGACTGCCAGCATGTTCACTCAGCTTTACGTAACTTCCTTGCAACTCCCATGTTCTGCCTGCTTTTTCCCCATTTCAAATTACAGGGATGCTTTCCAAAACCAGCCCCATTCAGGCAACTGCAAAGCCAACAAGCTTGCTTACATGTTAGCCCAAAAACTGACCCCATGGGTCTAACTCTGGTCTCATTTACACCTGTACCATGTGTGGACCGGATCTTCTCCATAGTGTGAGCTGTGGCTGTACCTCAGTTCTGAATCTCAGGAGTTTTGGAGGCAGATACATTGCTGGTATGTATTTGTCTAACCTCTGGCACACAGTTTTGAAATAGTTTAGCCGTGATCCTCTGAGGAAGTTTGAGTTAGTGTGATGGAGATAAGAAACTGGAGAAGAAAGAATTATCCTGGGGGAAAATTAAAATGTTTCCTGTAGAAATGCCTTTTTCAGAGCTTGAGGTATGATGGGTAAGTGTAAATACAGAATAAACTCTTCTTCTTTAAGCCCTTTGGTTATTTCTCAGAAAGAGGCAGGAAGATGTATGCAAATTACTTCCAAGCTGCCTAGTCCCACAGTAAACCAGGTAGTTAAAAGTGACAATGAATTGATGATTGAAGCTTTTGGTAGTTAAAGGCAATTTCATTTTGATTTAAAAATACTTCTTGTAGACTCAAGTGTTTAACTGAAATACTTCTCTCTTCGAAGCAACTGTTTACCTACCCATACGTAACAAATGACATTCAGCAATAGAAATATAAAGTGCTACTCTTTTGTAATTTATTGCATTACACTGATCATAGCTCATTTTTACATATCCACAGATTTCTCTTCTGAATAAGTTGTTCTTTGATTTTGAAAGTAGTACACCTACTTTGCATTCATTTTGCGCATCAGTTGGATGTGCAGTTACATCAACAAATGTGTATCATCTGTGATCACACAGTTATATCATGTAAGGACCAATATCCAGCTTGTAACGTTAGCATTAAAATGACTGGAATAGCATAACACAGCCAGCAGAAAGGACTGTGGCACTGACTGCCCTTTCAGCTGAATCTCAGGAATGACTTGGTAAAGCAGGTAGGAGTTATGCCAATACAGACCAGCATGAGAGGAGAGTTAGACCCAGTGTAAACACTGATGCTAAATACCTGTTGTGTAGACAAAGTATGATGTCATTTTCCTTTTTCATTCCACTCTGTAGATCTAATAAAGTAATGTGGAGGAAGTCTTTTTTTCTCACAGCTGTCTGTGTTGGCCATTGACCATCAGAAGGGATGATACAGCATTTCATCCTCAGTGAAAAAAGTACAAAGCCACAGAAGTCAATATTGGTTTGAGCATGTTTTATTGAAAAGAAAGTATAACTGAAAAAATTCCTCACAGCACACTATTCCAAGGGCAACCACACAGAAAAACAAACAAACAAAAAAACAGGGGTATATTCCAGTGAATCTTGTGCTTACTAGGAAAAAAGACCCTAGGAGTGAGGCTAGGCATCTGCATGTACCTGAGCAATGAGGTGCCATGCGTCGGCTCAGCCAAGAAAGGCCAGGTAGGTAGCACCCAGGCAGTCCATGGAGTGCACCCCAAAATGCCCAGCCCCATTCACTCCCCACCTCTGCAACAGTCTCAGTAAGAAGGCGGTGAGGATGCCAGTTCCCCGTCATACAAACAGCACACAAGTGAAATGTCTGGGCCTTGCTCAGCGCAGCTGCCCCCTGCTCCTCCAGCCTGCCTCTGCCTGGCTTGGAAGTGGCCACTTCAGGGACCTCTTCCCCTGAAAGCAATCCCGTCAGGGCTCATTTTTGGCACCAACTTGATGTGTCTTTCCCTGAAGTGCTTCTTTCAGAAGCAGCATTTAACTGAGTTAAGCCAGCAGCATGTACATGCTGTTGACTGCTTGAATAACCAAGAGCTACATGAGTACTTTCAGATGTAGGATCTTCTGACTCCTCTGACTAATATTCCTATTATGGCTGACTAATGAGGGCTGGTTTAAAATGTCAAGAGATTTTTTGTTTTGTTTTTGTTTTTTACTGCATCGTTTCTTATTCACTCTCACAGTAGATGATAATGAACTGACATGCTGTTTACTCATCCCATTTATATAGTCCTGTGGCAGGAGGAAAAAGGTTGCTGCAGCTTAACTGCTACTGCATAGTTCAGGAAGTCTTACAGGTGTATGAATAAGAGTGACTGCTCCTGCCTGGAAGCACAGACTCAGCTCTGTCATTTAGGAGTAACTCCACATTAAAGATAATGCAGAACAACTATGGCACAAGTGGGAGAAGTCTGCCTCTGTACAGCACAATTTCTGCTGGAGCTCCCTGACCTGTGGCACTAGATTTTTCCACTGCCAGTGAAGGAGAACAAGGTCAGGTCACGGCATCCTTGCTGCCCAGCTCAGGGATGTGCAAGGAGCAATTCCTGCATGTCCCTGAGCACTGGCCTGGAGAAGCAAGAATAGCAGCACCTGGGTGCATGAGTGGGCGATGCTAAGCAAGCTGGCTCAGTCCTGTCATGCACGCCTGGAGCTACTTCTTACCCATGGAACCTGGCCCTCTGCTGATGGCCTGGCTCCCTGAGGCAGCTCCAGAGCCTGGATGGTCCTCTGGTGGCCCCCTCGGCCATGCACAGCTCTCATGCCAAACCCTTATGAAATAGTAAAGGGATTTTGCTTGATGTTTATAAGGACGAGACATCATGGATAGGTCTATCACACAACAGAGAATAATCCAGTATATATCCAAAGGCAGCACTGGGACGGGGAAGAAATGCCTAAAATGAAGAGGCTATAAAGAAAGTGCATGTATATATGCATAAAAAAGTAGGCAAGGCAAACTTTGCCATCAGTATTTACTACTACTGCAACTGACCTCCCCATCAGCTCTTTCAGGTCATTCGTTAAATGCATGGAAATTTGCTAAGTGCATGGAAACTATTGATTTTGTCTAATTAAATAATTTCCTTGCATTTCACAGGGACAAATGCTAAACATGGACTGCGCTGTAAAGCTTGTAAGATGAGCATCCACCACAAGTGTGCAGACAGTATTGGACAACAGCGTTGCATGGGCAAGCTGGTAAGTGAGCAAAGGCAGCAAGTGCGGTGGGGGGTACCTTGCTTTGTATGCCATACCCCCTGGCTGGCATTTAGCTGAGAATACAGTTACATAATCCAAATTTAGCTAAATACCAGAGTTAATTCCTATGATTTAAACTGTACTTGCTGTAGTGGAAATCTCTATAGGGAAAGCTACAAATTAGTCAAAATATTTCAGTGGAGTTTAACAAAAGCAAAATCCTTCAAATTATGCTTTACTTTTTTTTTTCATTGTTAGGGCTTGAAGAAAAACCATAATTCATCTTAAAAGGAAAATGGAAGGATATTTCACAGTGAGACAGTACAGAGCTTGAAGCAATTTCTCAGTAGGAGAGGTTGGGAGAAGACCTGCCCTGTATGGACACAGCACCTTAGTGCCTGGGTCACCTTCTGAGCAGCAGATTCTCATTATTGGCAAAGGCAGAATATTGTATTTGAGATGATTCTGACCTAACTTGGTGACTTTTTATGGAAAAATGATTATTTTGGTTACTTCTGGGGGAAAAATAAACTATGACTATTTGGAATGTGAAACATAGGTATATATATTCATATTTCAGATGTTTTCATTTCTGTTGCAAACGTGCCAACTGAAGGCGCCTAAGACAAATCTGAGCTAAAAACAAACAGCCTCACTATATAAAATGAGAAAAAAAAAAAAAAAAAAGCAGGCATTGGCTTCACAGGGAACAGAAAACCCACCTCTCCCTGGAAAGATCTTCTCTCTCCAGATGTATTCAGTGAATGTTATTGTTGTTTATACTCCTGAAGCAAATCTTAATGCATTTAAAGCATAATCATAGCCCTAGTGTGAGGCTTTCTGATATAGGAAGTTGATCTGTGAAGAGCTGAATTACCTCATTACAGGCCTGGGACAAGCCAAATATTAAATCACGCTAATTGTTTCACACATTGCTTGATCCCAGCCTCAGCTCTTGTGGTCAATAGTTTACAAAAACAGAAAACAAGAGGCCAAATTTATAGCAGGAAGAAGTCCAGCAAAGTCATGGGAGTTTTATGAGCTCATGTGGTGTCTGAATTTGGTTTGTTTGGGGCCAAACTGAGGCTGCGGAATCTGGAATTTATTCCTGTAAGAAACCAAATGTATCAGTCCCCCCATTCTTTCTCAATCTATACTGCAGCTCATTAGCGAAAGAACTAGTTCTGTATCATTTTTTAATGTATACTGATTATAAGATACAGAAAACATACATACCCTCGTGAGGCTTTTCCACTTCCCACTGTGGTTCTCACTAGAGGTTCTCACAGCCTGCAAAGATCAGAGATCTGGGAGGCCTTTTGTGACTCTCTAATGCCTTGAAGGGCGCTTCCAAAGTCTTAGGTGTTAGCACCTTCATTTTGGGTACTCAGCCTTTGCGTGAGATATTTCCAACCTGAGATGGTAAATAGAAAGTTAACAGGAAACATTCAATCTTCTAAGAATGTTTTTTAAAGTGATATAGGGCACCTTTATTGGCCATACTGTGGTATTCTTTAATGGCATAGCTTGAGCTGTTATAGTGTATTTCTCTACAAACGGACATTTATGGGACATTTAGTGATGACTTGGAGAATTTTTTGACCTTGCAGGATAAAAAAGCAGTGGAAGCTGTGGTCAGTCAGCAGCAAACTTTAGAAAAAAAAAAAAACAAACAAACTATAGAATTGCTCTGTATTTCTTGGGTTTCACAAGTGCATACTTGAGAACATGGGAATTTGGAGTTAGGGTGGGGAAGGATAGATTCATGTTTAGTAAATGCAAATCAATGCAAATTCACATCACATAAGAAGAAAGGGAGAGGGGAACATAGAGCTTCCCAGAACATCTAATGATTCAGCACTTCTGCTGCAATTAATTAGTGCTGCTTTTGTGTAAGACAAAAGAAAAGAGGGGGCTGGAAATGAGCCCCTCCTTCTTCCACATAAATACGGGAAATTTGTTTTTTCCAGGAGACAAATCAAATAAATCCCTGATCTCTGCACCCCGCAGTGACTCAACAACGGGAGGCAAATTTCCAGCCTCGCCGCACTTCACAGAAAAAAATCCTCTGTTATGCCACTAGCCAAAGAACTGAGGTTATTTCTACTATGTCAATCATGGCGGCAACGCACTTCAGATGTTTTTGCTTTCTCTCCCTCCAGCCAAAGGGATTTCGACGGTACTACAGCTCACCACTGCTCATTCATGAACAGTTTGGCTGCATCAAAGAAGTGATGCCTATTGGTAGGTTTTGATTGCTTTTCCGTTCAGTCTCCCTTTGGCAGTGCTCTGCAACAGCAGCGGCAGACTTCCAGCCATGGTATTTGCCCTCAGCAGCCTTCCAGCTCCTTTCAGTGACTGGATGTCCTTCTGCCATCTCAGGAAAGGACCACTTCAAAGATACAAAGCTGGAAGAGGAGATGGTGTGTTTACTGTGTGTTTCACTCAAAAACCCTTACACATAACCTCTTAGCAATCATCCTGTTTATAATAATAACTACCAGAGCTCAAGGTAGGAACTTAGAATGGAGGCAACAGTAGAATCCTGAGGTGAAGGTCTGAGCTGGGAAGAACCAGGTAAGAGACAGAGATCAAAACAGTGGGAGGCATTCAAATAACTAGTCTGGCTCTTGAGGGACTTTGCTAGGTTCCTGTTCTTTTTCACCCACCCTTCTTACTTTACTCATTTTTTTCCTTATTGAATGTTTCTACACTTTTTCCAAGTATTTAAAAGACCAGATTTTGCTCACTGTAGTACCTGAAAAGAAAAATTTTGAAATGGAGAAGTTGAGTTGGTTCTGGATAATGCTCATCCCCATAAGTACTATGACCAAGCAAGCCTGACAATATAAAAAGATGAATGCCAAAAATAGAGTCTGTTTAAAATGGCATTTTGTTGTTTTTGGCAATCAAAAAAAGTCAGTCAGTTAAGTGGATTTCATCTAACTTTCTCTTTTTAAAAATCATGTCATTTTTGTCATAAGTAGTTGAAACATTTCGAGCAAACTGACTAAAAAAATGAGGTGTGCTTTTTTCTCATCAAAAATCAAAATTCCATGTATTTTTTCAGTACTTTGCCAAAATTTTCCTCCTTCTATGCAATGCTGTTAAGGTACTGTATTCTAAGTGTTTACTGCCTTCTATGACAAGGGACATTGAGGTCTAGTAATGCAGTATGTTTAAGAGGGTTTCATCTGGATCCATTCATGCCAATTGAAGATGACTATTTCTCTGCCATGGGAGATTACTTTGGGACTAGCTCAGAGGGAGAGTGGGAGTGAGAAATAATCAGATGCCAGTGGGGGTGGTGGCCTTTCTGGCTACCCCTAGACAGTGCTGAGCAACCTGGAGCACATTCCCAACAGGAGGAACCTTCTGATGACTGCCTCCAGACCCAACATGGTCCCATACTGGGGATATCAACACCTATCCAGGAAGATCCAGGTCATCTTGTTTATGCACAGTAGCTGCACTATGAGGGTTAATGGCATAAAGGTGATGGCCCATACACACCACCCAGATGTTCAGGCAAGATGCAGGGTTTTTCCCATCAAGTATCCAGTATTGAGAGCAATCCAAGAAATCTGTGGTAGGAACAGGCAGGAAACATGGATTAAAGCCTCCTGCAATATTGTCTCCCTTACATTGATGTAGGCAGCGTCAGTGGTGATTAGGAAAGGAGGATTGCAGGTGGAATGAGATGAGGCAATGGCAGGGACTCAAAGAGCCTGTATGAGGGAAGGATGATCTTTATGTGAGCAGAGAGGCAACAAAAAATCACTAGCAAAAGCCAATTCTGCTAATTTATTCAAGCTCTTTTTATCAGGATAGTCTCTCAACTTGTATTTCTAAACATACATCCCAACATGTTGGTACAAGCAGGTGTTTCTCCAAGTGGAGCAGGAATACAGCCAGAAACACCTTCGAGGGATTGATGCATGTTTTGCTCCTTCTGTTGCAGCCTGTGGCAATAAGGTTGATCCTGTGTATGAAACTCTCCGCTTTGGGACTTCCTTAGCTCAGAAAACCAAGAAGGGCAGTTCTGGAAGTGGGTCTGACTCTCCCAACAGGAATTCTGTAAGTATTCCACATCTTTCTTCCATTTTCTTTGTGGAGAAGCAACACATTGATTCACAGGAGTTGGTACTGGAGTTCACGGAACTTGTATTTAGCTGGCAAAAAAAAAAAAAAAAAAGCTCATTCCCAGCTCCCAAAATGAGACAAGAAAACGCTTTATTTTTATAAACTCAGCTTTTAAGTATCTTTTAGATGACTCTTGAGAAAAAGAGAAAAATACAAATTAAGTGAATAATCTTCTTTTATCGGATTGGAAAAGGAAATGATATTCTTTTAATTTTGTGTATCTGTGTAAAGGTGGAACAGAAATATTTAACTGTGATGCCAGAGTGGATTCATCCTGCCTGCTGCTGGTAGTGGACATTTACACTTCACACAAGTGATAGTGTTGGGTTATGAAGTCCTCAGAGCCTAGATTTAGAGGTACACCTTCATCCCTATTCATTGTATTCTCAAGAAGGGGGCATCACAGGTTTGGGCTCCTCTCTCCAAACCCCAAATGCTGGCAGGTGTTCTCAGGTTGTTATATCCAGACAAAGAGATTTTCACCTTAATATTAATCCTTGTCATTCATTCTCCTCTGTCATGAAAGTCACTTTCTTCAGGACTATGGCAAGAGAGTGGAGAAGGAGGACAAGGGAAGACAGAGTTCCCTTAGCCATGTTTGTGCTAAATCTTTATCTAGTTCAACAATACCACTTAGTCATTTGTGTAAGGTATTCTTTTTTTTTTTTTTTTTCCCCAAGAGAAGAAGCCAATTGTCACGCCTGAAAAATAGACCCATGCCATCTGACAATCTCTCCTACACTAACCTCAGAAAAAGAATCGTCATGCACAGAGACGTTATGAGTCTTGGTCTGCAAGCCTCAGAGCAAACACATGTTTAATTTAAACTTGTGCTAAATTGTATTTATATTTGGTACAATGTTTTCCTAGGACTTAAACATATGCTCACTCCATGACTGAACTGTAACTTCAGGTGGTATAGGTGGCCTCTAAACAGACATTTGTCTCAGATGGGAAAGAAGACAAACAAATTTACACAAGAACGAAGTGTAATCTGCAAGGGGATTATTGAAAGATATGTCCTTCATCCACCCTTGTTTGTGCCTTAAAAGGAACTTGGTAATTTTCATTCTTTTTTAAAACACAAAGTGACTCTACCACCTGTCACATTGTGATTACAGTTCTTTCTTTCAATTATTTCATTTACTTTGAAACAGAAGTTCTACAAATGTAATTATTGCCTTCTAAATCAATAAAGCGTTGAATTATGAATGACTACTCATGCATAGAAATCATGAATGCTGTGTCAGCTTTCCCTAGAGAGCTGATCATAACTAGGTGGGGTGTGGGTGTAGAATGAGGAACGCAGGTTCATTATGGGAATTTCTCCAGGGTATTGAGGCTGAGAGAGAATATAAAACGTGTCAGCATACAGAAAATAGAAAACATTATTGAACTGAATAAACAGACACGTGAAACCATAAATTCTGCCAGTGCAAGCCCGTGGATTAAGTCAAGGATAAAAACCAGGGGCAGACCCAAGCCTGATCAAAATGATGGGACCATAGAGCTTCAGAACTGTGATGTGTGACCAAGGAGCAGGCACTGACTAGTATCTAGAGCAGGGAGGTGACACAGAGCCCTTAGAGCCCAGGTAAAAATGCACCAGAGCACATGAGCTAATTGCCTGTGCAGTTAACAACACATAGGGACTAAAATCCTTCCCTAGTGCTTCTTCAATTCTGTGCTGCTCTGCTGCTCTCAAAACAGAAACAGCAATGCAGCTGTGAGGCTCACAGCATCACTGGGGCTTTGTGGCTCATCCATGCCCCAGCCCTGGGAGCTGGGGAGTGCTTCAGGGTTCTGCCGTGGGACCAAACCAGGGACACCAGGGACATGGTGACACCTGAGATCCTCCTGCACCTTGCAGGTGTGTCCAAGCCATCAAAGAGTTAGCTCTGGGTCAGAGCAGTGTAGCAGTACCTGCCAAGGGAAGGCCAGGAGCCATGCCCTGCCTCTACAGCTTCCAGGACTGCAGCTCACGTCTGCGCCATGTAGAGATACCATCTTCCTTTGAACTAACCGAGGTATTTTTAACATGACTGAGCAGTGTGGATGCACCCACTGTGGTTTTCAGCCCGGATTCTGCATTTCCCGTAAAAGAAAGTAGCCATATGCTCCAGATTTACTACCTACTGCTTCCTTCAAAATGTGCTTCTGCAACCCACATTTATATAGAAAGTCACTTGAGGTGATGTAAATGTGATTCCAGTTCTTGTTAGTGTTTGGTGGATCAGCTCCTCTCAAAAGCAGCTTTGTACCTCTATCATTTCTATTAGACCTTTTGTCATATGGCTCTTGACTGAAAGGTCCTTAAACATACCTGAGGTTTTGGATGAGGTATATACTGAAGAGACAGTCACTGCACATCCCATATTCAGTAGTAACCAACAAAGCTAATCAACGATTTTGATGCCAGTCTATGAAGACTGAGGAACATGCCATAGCAATGAGCTGAAAATTAGCTGGTACTTACTATTTCAACAAAACCAGTCTTTCCCTTCCCCACACAGCAACTAGAAATTCCTAGATATGCTCTACATTGCCTCTTTGTTGTCATTCTTATTGCAGTGCCTTCTTATCTAGGGGTGACACATTTGTGCAAGGTGCAAGACAAGCATGACCTGGCCCAAAAGGCTGAGTCTAAAACAATGCTTAACAGAGCAGTAAAGTAGAAGGCAGTGAAAATAGCAAGTGAAACAAGATAATCACAGGATACCTGTGGCATAAATCTACTCTTAACTTCTTCATTCACCAGTATACTTGGGTTGAGAAGTCGCTAGGAAAGTACTAGATAGGGGAAATAAAATTGAGAGGATATACTAAATTGCTAAAGTACTTTCTAAAAAAAAATCTTTGTTGTCAACACTAATGAAAGGAAAAAGTTACATAAAAACTGCAAAGCAATTCAGATTTTGTACTCCCAGAACAAAGGCAATGAATGTTCTTCATTTGGCTTTTCTTCCTGAAATGCAGGCAAAGGTCTACAAAGCACTGGATGGAACTGTGTATACAGTATAATTCTAGAGTGTCATGGAATAATTAAGTTAAATCCTTCCATGTGTCTTAAAATCCTGTTAACAAGAAATAAATAAAGCTTAGGAGCATATAAGGACTTACAGTTTTTCGTACTGGAAACATCATCTCATTCTTCAGTTTAAAGTTTTGTTTGTTTTTGTTTGTATGGTTATACAAGATGTTTTACCCAAAAGAAGTCGTGGTTGTAGAATTCAGAAACTGAAGCTCCGTAAGCTCAGATCCGGACAGAGTTGTTTGGAGTAGCTCCTGGTTCCTGTCAGGCTATACATGGAGAAGCCAACTGCCCAACTGAGGAATCCAGTGCCTTATGCAGAGTATACTTGTGAGGCTTGGGCTTTTGTCATCCCATGTTTTCCTATACCCTAGAACAATGGGTCGCTAATAGCGATTGACATTAATATGGTACACATAAGATGTCATAGTAATTTTAACAACAATATTTGGGTTTCATTTGTCTCTGACTATACCAACCAGATGACTATATAAAAAGAAATTGAGGGCAGATATTTCAAGACTGACTTCACCAACTCCATCACACTCCAGCTCCTTCTTTCACAGCATGTTAACAAATTTAAATCACACAAGTTACAGTTATTTTATTACTGAAAAATTTATTCAGGTTTAATAATTTGATAGTCAATAGTTTCCATTAATGGCCAGTCTCATCTGTAGTCAGCTTTTTAGAAAACCTGCGTCATCTACAAATTCCCCCAGATCGCTTCTATTTTATACAGACAACCACATTTGTTAACATATAGGCAGTTTTTCCTTAACGTTCACTTTTCTTTACACTGCAGAAATGTTTTGTGCTCCAGACTGGAAATTTGTTCTGGAGTTCTTTCTGGGCTTTTACTGCTCCCTATGGAGTAGGGTATTTGTTGTGCACCACCAGATACAATGGTTTCTTGCGATCCCATCAGGCTGACTTGCTCTGCTCTGATAGCACCCAATTGCTGTGTGGTCATATTTCACCTTGTCACTTTCTTTGCCTGGCTTTTCCCATCTCATTTGCTCTTTCTGTCCCTGCAGACAGCTGACCTGGCAGAAGTTCCTGAGGAAGCCGATAGCACCCTTGATATAAACAGGAAACGCAGCAACAGTGGTGAGTGCTGCCAGGCCAGGATAGCATCTTCAGATGTATTGGCCTTGTGCTAGGCATGTGTGCAACCTATTTCAGATGTTTTTTTAAGGCATGTCTATGTTTCAGCAGTATTCTGGTTTTGGAAGGGGGCGATGGGTGGCGCGAGTAGTTGGTGAAAGAATTTAGGGAACATTTTTTTGAATGTCAGATGAGATCCAAGTCACTGGTTTTCTTAATTTGTTGTGTCCAGACCTGACATGGAATAAGGTGCAGGTCTATTCCCTATCCTCCCGTGCTTCATGAACGTTACTCTAGACTAATCACTTCAAAAGCTTCAGTTCCACATTGGCAAAGTGGAACAAAAATAAAACTTTTTTTTTCTCTTTCCATATGGCTGTCTTGTCTACATGTCTCTATATACTATAATCTCTTTGGGATAGGAAATGAATCATATAATATCCATATGTCTGTAAAATATCCATCACAATGAATCCTGATTATAATTGCAGGTTCTCAGTACAACTACAGTATGTGCCCTAGTAATATTAATAGTCAATTCCTTTGTCTGCTTTGCAATATGAGAGTAATGTTTTTACAGCACTGATATGATGGGATTTTTGAGACCAGAGCTCAGAGATGAAATCTCAGCCACTGCAGGATGGTGTTCATGACCCTCTTCTTGAATTCAGTCATGGTGAGGGAAGCAAAAAGTACAAAGGGGTTTGGAGCACTTCTAGCAAAACTTCTCTAACAGCACATGGAGGCTACTTTGCTGAATCTCACATGAGATGTACACTACAAAAATAAATCACAGTGAGCGTAGCTTTCTTCTGTTAAACCCCCAGTGATCTTTACACGCTGCTGGTAATTCACGTACGTTCCCCCTTTATGTTACCCCCTTCTTATTCCTTTCCTTTTCCACCTGGTGCTATCATTTCTCCTCGCTGTGTTATTTCCTCATTTCCATTTTGTGAACATCCCATCTACGTTATCTTCTCTCTCCTGACAATTTATTTAGCTTTTCCATCTCGCAAGTGCGAGTTGACCTGACCTGGATAAAGATAAAGAATTCAGACTGCTTCACATTTTGTAATCCTGCCCGCCTGAGATTAATTTGGCTCTGTCTGAGTTTTCAGATAACTTTTTTTTTTTTTTGTCATTGTTGAACAGTAGTTTCATTTCTGAAATCCAAAGAAACTTTCTTCTGTGAGATCTGCCTTCGCTGAATGCACTAAGAGGCATTCAAGGAACTTACTCAAAGAGATTAGTTTAAAAACTCAGTGTGTGTCAAACCTCCAAATAACTTCCGCGGCACATTAACGATTCCTTTGATCAGCACTGGCTTTTTTACAATCCATCCTTCAGAGGCTCAGGTTATAAATTATGCATCAGTCACTCCAAAAATTTCCCCTTGGTAGATTTTTAATAAACTGCCCGCACTGTTTGCACAAACTATGGAAATGGTAAAATCCTTTTCAGACTCTTAAAATCCCTGGTTTTTTTTTTTTGT